>WIPJ01033194.1:104537-120702 GCA_018155075.1 Cassiopea andromeda | reverse complement strand
TATATATATTTATATAAATATATATATACATATATACATATTACATATATCACATGAAAGCCAACTGCATTCTTTACCTCCACTAAGATTCCATTAGATGTTGTTTAGTTGTGGGAAGAGGGGATGGGGGCAATGTATGATTGCTGCTCCATGTTTTGCAAACTATTTAGGAGGAAAGGGCTGGGTTCCCTCTTGAAGCTGTTGTCACACAGATTTCTCCTAGTTTTTTTATATTCACTCTTTATTCACTATCACAGTATCCTCTTAGAAGCCTTCATTTAGCAACACAAACTTTAATAGTTGCATCACTGTGTGCAGTCCTAACATGGGTTTGGTATTCTTGCTCTTGCTTGTAGAGTGAGTGATAAGCAGAAGCAATATAGATGTTGGGTTAACATGAAACAGTCTCATAGGACCTTTTTATTCCCATGAAAAGAATTTTTTCTTTGTTTTACAGACATTTTCATGAAATAAAGAGTTGGATCATAATCAAATGCCACTGACTACCAGAAAGAGGCATCCCACTCAGACAATATTGCTTACTAGGGGAGGGACCAAAATTAGTTCATGATATGATGTCATATATTTATGATCCTTTATTGGTTAAAAGTTGATATGTAAAAGGAAATCAGCTTTTATATGAAGTAGCTTGAACCTTAATTTTTTTTTTAGCAAGTAATGCTGGGGAAGGTCATAGGACCTATAACAAAGCCCTGACAAAGGACAAAATGAGGGAAAGTCTAAGTAGAAAGGGAGACAAGATCAAGTTTTTTGATGTTAGATTTAAAAGATGACAAATTGTAGGATTCAGGGAAAGTAGTGGGTGGCAATGAGTTCCACAGTTGAGAAGTTCTGGGAATGAAAGGAGATTTGTGAGATAGAGAAGATTTGTTTGAGAAGATTACTAACAGAACACTATTTTATTGGAAGCGAGATTTTGATAGTAGTCCCTGCTTAAATAATTATTCTTTTAATTGTTTTTATTGATTAAAAGGTATTTGTCGTCTGGAAATGCTTATTTGGCTGGAAGAAAGCCGGCATGGCTATTTTGAGCATTGTTCTTGTTCCTTAAACTCTAGAATTTCCTAAATTGTGTCTTGCATTATTAGGAGCCACTTCACAGTGCTGAAAACTATAATTTTGAATAAAAGAAGACCCATTTGTGACAGACAATTGTACTTTATGAGGTTTTCTGTGGTTGGTCCTTTTCTGGAGGTGATTACTCTTCAGGGGAAATTTAGGAGGCTCTGGCATTGTGCAAGATTGTTAGCATATCTGAAAACCTGTCTCAGTATCACTGCTACTAGAGTTATTAACTTTTGGTTACCCTTTGTTTTTTAGGTATAGAAATTTCCATTATCACAAAGGTATTTGTCTTCAATCTTTGTCAATGAATCTTTTGGTTGAGCTTAATTTGAATATGCTATACTTTTGTGATTTCATGGACAACAATTGTCAGCCATTGTTGAAGTTTTATTCTTTGATATCTGTGACTATCAGTTTTGAGGATCAGCTGATGTTGTTTGTATTATTTCAGAAACAAAGCACCAATGGGCAAGAGATGACCCAGCATTTTTAGTTCTTCTTAGTTTTTGGCTTTTTGGTAAGCACCAGATTAACAAATCTGAAGTTTTTTGTTATTCAGTCAACTATAGATAATGGGTTAGGACAACTCCTTGCTGTAGATTCACATATGTTGTGACATATTGTGGTGCAACATGATGTGGTGCATCACAATGTTGCAAAAACACATGGCTCTTGTTCACACATACAGCATGTCTGGATGTAAGGGAAGCAGTACACCTTCAAGTCATCTGGTAACTTCAATAGCATTTATGCTTTGCAATCTCACTGAATTATTTTGATGTTGCTGAGGGTGGAGGATGCTAGTAGTTATATTTGGTTAGGAAAGTTTTGGTAATCCTTAGACTAGCAGTACCATTTACAAAAGTTGTCCAATAAAGCATTACAGGCATATCATCAAAAATCTATTTACACTTTGTGAGGAATTTTATTGCTTTGTTCAGATGAATGCTTATAATTTTAACATAACATTTTTAGGCATTCTTGTGATACTGTCACCTTCTATAATCTTGTCTTTTTGTGTCATACATGCACTGGGATTTCCTTTACAATTTGATCAAACATCTGCTGTTAACTTCTTTGACATCCAATATGTCTTTGGAATGTAATGCTATTTTCAATTGCACAAAGCTGATATTTTTCAGCTTTGCTGCATCATTAAAAAAATGTGAGGCTTGTGAGTCACAAAAATGTGGGGCTTGTGATGTCACAAAAAACACTTGCCATATAGGGTTCAGAGTAACTGAGTGGCAAGAAAAGATATGACAATTTTGAATCTACTTTTAGGGCCCCAAAGCTTTTGAGACTCCAATGGCCACTCAGATGCTTTGGAGAGACATTTCTTTTGCTTTATTTGATGTTGAACTAAGATGGAGCTCCTATTTTATGAAATTTTTAAAGTCCCCAAATATCTATGCTATGCTACCAATGTAATTGCACTTATTTGATGTCAAGAATTTAAATACCTTTAAGTACAATCTCCCTTACTCTTTAGAACAAACTGGATATGCAGATGTGATTTAAATATGATCCCTTTTTTCTAGTATCATCTTTGATATTTGCTGTATCACTGCACCTTGGTATTATTGGTTTCATCAAATTTCTGTTGTGGGTTATCTTTGTTGACTGCATTGGAGTTGGTCTAGTCATTGCAGGATTTCTTTGGTATATATCTTGCTACTCATTTTATGCAACCATTTAAATTGATAATTTGCTTACTGCCAATGCAAGTAAAATGAAACACATTTTTGTGCTTATTTTGTGCCACATTTTTAAGAAGCTACCCAAGTATGGATTAATATTTCCAATGCTAAAATCCAGTATATTCACCTTTTGGTGAAGAATTGGTGTTCATATTTTACTCTCCAAGGCTTGCTAGTTGCCTAAAGGAGTAGAGTACTTTGAAAGTTATGCAGTATGTATGTTCCCACTAAGCCGGGTTATATCATCCAGGTTGGTTACAAACAAGTACCTAAGAATCCCTGGAAGCAGCAGTATTGAGCATGTTGTAGAATTTGGATACTCGTTTGATGTCCATTTAAATGCCTTCTTCCCACTTCTTATCATTTTACATATGGTACAACTCATTGGACTGCTATGTAAGTACTCATTAATATTGTTACAGTGATAATTTATAGCAATATGAACTTTTGGGGGGGGGCATTTTATACTGTATAATTGAAAGACCTCTTCATGCTCAAACTCAATTTGCACATGCAGTTTTAGTGTATGGTATTTCTTGATGATTCCATGAAACTGTTTATATCAGTCAAAATCAACTCAATCACCCAAGCACTCAGATTCATAGACTTATGAATAGTTTTATGAAAATCAGGTGAGCAAAACAGCTGCTCTCAAGCAGGGATTTCAAAAGTATTTAGATTAGGTAGCTGTGTCCCAGTTAGGGCACAAGGACTTTGTGTACTTCCTTATGTCATTCTATGTTAAAGTAAATGGCTGTTTTGTCTATAATAGCTAATGATAAATGACCCATAGCCACCTTCTTTTGAAAGCTCTGCTCAAATACAAGTTAATTGCCACCCACCTATTCTTATTAAAAGTTGTTTGAGCCCTCAGCTTTTATGAAAAGCCCTATTTACCACTTATGGCAGACTTATGCAATCTCTGCCTGGAACACTTGCACTATTTCTGTTGCTCATCTAGAAATATCCCCCTCTCTCCTTCAAAACAATATTGTTATATGCAGTGTTGACAGGTACAGAAAGAGTCATTATGCTTGCAGGCACTTTTCTGGCAAATAGGCACTTAATTATTCAACATTGTTTTTAATGGGGGGGATTTCAATTTTTTGACATGGATAAGAAAATCATTTTTATCTGAAATCATGCATTAATTAATTGGTGTTCCAAGGATTTTTGGCAGAGATTGTATTTGAATTATTTCCAGAAACATAGTGTTGTTGAAGAATTCATATTAAGCTGCAGAAAGAATTCTTAAGGAATGCTTTCAACAGAGATTTTAAGAATTTTTTGCAGAATACACACTATCTATAAAGTCTTTAAAGGAATGCTTACATATGCTTCACCTTAGCAACTTTTTATTAGGAATTATTTTATCCCCCTAGCACAACACATGATTTCTAATCCCTTCCCCCTAAGTGTTTGCACCCCTAATTGTTTTCAATCCCTCAGTATTTTGATCCTTTAAGTATTTTAATACTATAGAACAGTAGGATAATTAGAGTTTTTTTATTTTTCAACAATAATTGCCTTTGTTGGCCAGCTGTCTTGAGCAGTTAAAGTATAGCTTTGCTCAAAATGTTAAGTCTTGGTAGAAAGTGACTTGTTTTAGCAGTTAGCTGGAATGAATATAAATTTAGAACTTGCTGTTAAGGAGGGATTGATGCCAGACTGGAACACATTTTCACTTACTCATTTATTTGCGGTGCCACTTTGGATTTTTCACTCTAAATATGCACAAAGGCCAGCAAAGTCCTGTATAAAGCACACCAAGCACCTACGTAAAGCAAAGAACGCTTCTCTATTGCAGCAGTTTGATAAGAATATACATAATTTAGAGAGCAAGGCAGCAGGAAACATTTAAAATGATTAATATTGCAAACTGTGTTGAACTTTTCAATCGTCCTTCAATTGAACTTTACTGTTGGCATAAATAGTACCGTGTATTTAGTTTGTGAAACGTAAATTGGACTGGCTCAGACCACTTGGGTGTGAATTGTTTTTATGTAGAGTATAGACTTCCTAGGCATAATTGAGGAGAAATAGCTGTAGTACAGATCTCTTCATGATAATGTTAAAATCTTCTCTCACTTACATGTCACGTTCTCCTTTCGTAGTCGACCCAAACCTCTTCATTGCTCGCTTCTTTGGTAACACGTCTTGGCTTATTGCACTTACGTACTATATTTACATAACCTTTCTTGGCTACAGTGGTACGTATTAATTTCCTTACAAGGTGATGCTATCATCAAACTTTATAAATAGAAATGCAATAGTAATGTTGATTTCCTCATTTTTTGCATTTGATGACGCTCATGCATCGCTCACCAAGCTTTTATAATTTCTATCAACGTGGATTTAAGCGTTGTTTTACGTAATGATACTCGTGTTCTGTTTTTATAGACAACTTGTACTTTATTAGCTACGGCCATATTACCTTAGAAGACTCGATAAAGACCCCTCCTTTGATTAAACCCCCTCAAATAAACCCCTACCCCCAAGCAGCTTTCTGACAAATAAACCCCCTCCCTGGAATAAGCCCCCATGGGGGCTATCTGGCCTGAGTATAATATTGATCAAAAGCTACGAAAACAAACTATTCAGCTATTTTTCTGCTCAGTTGTGCTAGCATTTAATATGAACAACTGTCAAAGCGACTTTCTCTTCCTCCATTCCATCTCTCTTTACATTTGAGTTAACATGCATTACAGTTTTCGTCTGTAACAGCAGCTTCTTTTACAGAATATTCTATGTTCCTTCACTCTTCGTCACCTTGCAGTAGACCCCAGGACGTGTAGATTTTAATAAACCCTCTCCTCGATTAAGCCCCCCTCGAATGTTTCTTAAATTTAAAGACTTCCAGTGAATGACAATAACAGCCCAGATTAGGCAATTGTGATGCAAGAAAAAGGATGTTCATGTTTTGTGGGGCATGTAATGGATGTTAATTCTATTTTCTTGCTAGTTTGATAAAAAAATTACTAGAAGAAAGCTTCTGAAAGTCATTATTTGAAACTCAGCCTGCCTGTGTTTCATAAATATTTCTTTAGTTTTGCCTAATTTCAGCCTCATGTTTCTTATAGATATGTTACTTATAAAAAGAAAAACATACAAGCCCCCGGGGACTGAATTGCGTCTTTACAGTACCACCTTTTTGCTTTATTGCACCTAGCATGTCTTTTTAGTATTGTGTTTTGCATAAATGTAATCTTTGTGTTATTTTCTGTTTTGCCTTTTAGCCCTTCCATTTCTTCGCAACACTGCTGTGCTTCTCTACCCATTTGTGGCCTTGGCAATAATATACATATTATCATTGTCATTTTCATGGAATATTACTCAAGGAATTGTTGACTTCTACAAGTATCGAGTAATTTGAAAGTGACGAAAGTAGCGTTTGAAAGATACGTTTTTAAATGCCAAGGGGAGTTCATTATTTACTCCTCGCAACTTTTTCAGTGAAGATACTGAAAGCGCGTGAATGTCTTCTTGAACCTGAATTATTGCGCAGAATTGTGTAAGAAAGGCGCGGAAAAATTAGAAAAATAGATGTCCACGGAATGACATTACACAGCACAGTTGACTGGAAAGGGGTATTTTTGAGTTGATGGGAACTGAAGATTGGAGAGTTGAGAATAATCTTGGTAGCAACTGATATCTCTCTTCTTAAGTAAAATACTTCTGAATCTATAAAGTGAATATTCAGAAATGTAAGACGTGGTAGTGTCGTTCTTTGCAATTACTCACAATGGTTACCGACTGTATTATAGAGTTCTAGTTTCTTCTTTAGCTCAATTAATATTTGCTGCCTGAAAAATAGTAGACCATTTCCATTCATGATGATTTGTAAGAGTTTTGAGAATTTTGGAGTTTAATTGCAAATTTAATGATAAGTAATGGATATGAGTTTTTATTGTCCTACAATTGCGATATAAAGACAGATCATTAATGTCAGTGAAGACAAGTGTCTTGCATTAACTGCAAATGACAACACCAGAATCTGCTATTCACAAAGCCTGATGTTCAATGCGTTAGGTGCCCAACCTGGATTGTCTATTTATGCTATAATGTCTATATCATATATCAATATATCATAAAATAATATGGGTAGCAATTGCTTTTATTTTATGCATATGTTTCTCTTATTCACCAGTCGTGACTAGTGAAACAGCACTTCTACATAATCCAACTTTATTTTCTTTAAGATTCACCGAATACACATTTGGTAAGCCTCTAGACTACCATGTGATAATTCGAATTCAGAGTTTTAGTTCTCGTTTACACTATACCAGATAGCTGTCGTCGCGCCGCGAGTTTTCCATCGGACAGCTGGTATCATTTACATAACACAAATGCTATCCGGTGCGAGACGCTCCTCAAATGAGAGGGAAAGTCACTCCGCTCTTTAGGTGATATGAATGTCACGCCGTATTGTCGTGACACTATCCGGTATAGCATAAGCGATCGTCCTATCCGGCAGAGATCATTCCATGATGCAACGCAATGATAGCAACTAGTATAGTGTAAATGGGGCCTTAGTTATCGCATGTATAAGTTAATGCATGATGAGACAATTCATGCTAGAGTAGTACTTGACGCTGAAATCCTTCATTCACTTGTTTTACATTCGGTTGAGTGCTTGCGGATTGTACTTTGCTTCGAAAGATTTTTTTCAAATTTTTTGTAACTCAAATGAAGTACCAATAGTCATCATAAAGCTTTTATTTAAATACAATGTGTGCCAATATTAAAATATAAATTGGAAAATACTTTATGCTAGGAAATGATGATCACACATTAATGTTCTTATGGTCAAAACACAGTATTTGGAATGTTACGAGAAGAAAATCAGAGAATTTCATTGCTTGGAATTCTTGACCAACCTATTCTTTTGTAATGAATTTATTATCATGCAATCGATACCTAATAGTAATAAGGCATCATGGAAATATAAAAAATAAAATTTTTTAATCTCTCTATAAATGTAAAAAGTATGAAGTGTTGCAGATGGAAAAGTGTCAAAAATACCATGTTTAAACTCTTTAATTACAATTTCTTCAAATTGCTAATTCAGAGTGGTCACAACCAATACTTTCAACATAAATGTAAGCACTCTGTCCTATAAATATATTTTAAATAGCAAATCTGGATTGTTTAACAGTGAAAATTAGTATCTATACCTAGAGCAATGGTGGTTTTTCAAGAAAATCGGAGGAGCACTGATGTTGAACTTGCTGAGTATTTTAGAAGTAGCTGAGTTTCTGCTGAGTACTTGCCTTTCGTGGATTGAATTTGCCGAGTATTTGCCCACCTGGGGCATTCCCCCTTTGCTCCCCTCGAATAACCACAACTGGCCTAGGTCTCATTGTCTTCAACTTCCTCCTTGTTTTCAGCTTTCAAATGCATCTTTATTGTTGCTATTACACTTGGGAATTTTGCAAGATATTTGTTTCCTTCTTTGCTTATGAGTGCCACCATTTCATTAACAACCTACGTTAAGAGTAACTTTATAAGGTAATTGTATCGAAGGATCTAGTGTTATGTACTGACAATTCATGAAGTTTAGAAAGAAAATGTTTAAAAATAGTTTGCAAAATATATTTTGGATATCTTTGTTTTTCATCAGTCTCTATAGATTTTATTTTGTATAGAATCAAGACAAACATATTGAAGTGCATGAAGTATCTCCAACTCTTTTAAAAAGCGTGAAAATTCCATACAAGCGATGGAATTTGTAAAGAATAATTGTATCTGACTTGATTGTATTGAGAAATTTCGGAAATAATAGCAAAATAAGTTAGAATGGTAGCAAAAATGGGTTGTTCCCCACAAGGCAGAATTGCTAATCATAAATTACCCGATCCGGCAACACTCAATTCACATATTTTTATGAAAGTGTTTAGAATTATGCTCCTCCCCAAAGTTTGACTTTTATTCGTGTTCGTTTTCCCAACCGGAATTTTACACCCAGCTGGTTGCATATTGCGTGGCACAGCTCGATTCTATGTGAATGTCTGCGTCCACAGGAATGAATTGTATTTATATTTAAATGGGATTTGAGTTTTGTTCTGGCACGTATCTGTAGGGACTATGCCCCACCATAATGAAACACTGACATGAAATTGTCCTCCTGCGGGGTTTTTAGTGCAGTAGAGGGTAAAGACAAAATTTGGCCTTTCAGGTCAATACATCAAGCTACACTATTGATGCTGCTACAAAGTAGAAAGTAGTTCATGGCTTCAAACATACCAATTTCTCGAAAGTTCCTTTCACATCAGATGCTATTGAGTCAGCAAAAATGTTGTACAGCCAGCTATGGTCAAAACAGCATTGCAAGATCATTCCCAAGCCTTTGCCAATTACATGGGGGTGTTTTTCAACTTGATTACTCAGTTCATTATATTTATTTCTGATAATAAATCTTATTCATTATTACAAATGTAATGTAAGAAGTATTCTTAGAAATGCAATCTTAATGCTTGCATCAAAGCTCCTTCGATTTATCAATGAAGTTTTTTTAATAATTTTCGAGATTAGCAGCATTAGTAGGTAATTTTCATTTTCCTCAAGATAATTTAAAAGGGTTAAATTCTGGTTTGTAAATTAAGATTAAACGGTGCTATTCCTACTGTGGTTTGTGGTTATGCCCTAAATAACTTTAGTTCAGCAATATGTAAATTCAGGGGAAATGTCAGGTACTTCGTGTAGATATTTTAAAATATAAAAAACTTCATACCTAGCACCACCATAAAATCGAACTTTGATCCTCCCAATTTTCAAACTGGCATCATTTGTTATCACCTTTGGAATTTTCTCATCTTTAGTATCTGTGGGTTGTAGTATTGTCAAATATAACAGCTGAATACACGTTTGTTTTATAAGAAAACCATTATTTTGCCTGAGCCTCAATTTTCTTAACTTTTCCAGACATTGAGCCTGAGATTTCTTAAATTTTTCCTAACTTTTACTGACATAAACTGGCTAAAATGGGTTACACATCCGTTATTAATATTGTGTACTCGAATTCTAATTCCATCTTTAACAATTTGAATGCAATAACGACGAAATATCGATTTTTGTCCAATTAACACATTAAATCTTGGAAATTGAGTCTCATGATTTTCTTTAGATTTTCTTAAGATTTTGACCATCAGAGCCTTATTTTCTTATAAACTTTTTTCTTATCAAAAAAGTGTATAGCAAAAGACTCTTAAACAAACGCATTTCGTTAGAGTATATCTTTGGGACAAGTAACTTGCAAAGTTTAGAAGCTATATTGAACTAAATAGAGAAGTTGGTTGGTTGAAGAGGACATTTTACATGAAGGAGCAAGGAAGAAGAGTAAATGTGGGCAAGAGCTCTATGAGGCAGAAGAAGGTGGAGAAAGCCAAGTTTCTCAAAGTAAAGTTCTTTTAGTTTGTTTTCACAATATGCTCTTCTATCATACGAAAGCTTATTTCAGGTAAGGTTGATTGAACGTTTGTTAATAACTCTACACAGGCGTTCTTCTTTCAGCCTGCTAGGCACCTTAATGGTGAAAAGTAGCATATTTTCTCCTGTTTGACGAAACATTTTAAGCGACAAAATATTCCAACCGACACAACGTAACCCCGACGAATTTTTCACCGATAAGGTAGGCGAGATGCATTCCTCTGTAGAAAACGTCGCCAAACCCCTTTCATGTAAATCATTCGGTTATGCGAGAATTTTCTAATTGGGATATGCAATAATTTTGTATTGGAGACTTCAAGAAAAGATATGCTTACCAACATTGAGTGTAATTCCAATAGCTATTTGTTTCATTTTTAGGTCACACGAGCCACTGTCACTGATGTGTGGCCTGGCGAAACAGAAGAGTGTAAAAGATATAATATTCCTTCTTCCACAGAGTACTATTTCCTTAGACAACGACATACATGTTTTTTTATAAGAAAAAAGCCATCTGGCTTCAGCCTGAATGTTTCTTAACAATTCATCAAATCCAGCCTTCAATGTTTTTGAAATTTAAAGACTTCCAATGAATGACAATAACAACGCAGATTAGGAAATGTGATGCAAGAAAAGGATTTTTAGGTTTTTTGAGGCATGTAATGGATGTCATTTCTATTTTCTTTCCATGTTGATCAAAATTTTGCTAGCAAAAACAGTTGTTACAAGTTGTTTCTTGAATCTCAGTCTTCTTAAATGTTTCTCAATTTTTGCCTAATTTCAGCTTCATGTTTCCAATAAAAAATTGTACTAACAATACAAGTATGATTTATCAAAGTTTGGGTGTGATATGATCATGGCTAAAGCAACATTTCTAATGCTAAAGTAGAGAACAAATATAATCCCTGTCAGAGCTACACGAATGCTATGTGAAGGGGTCTGTGACTGGGGGCATAGGTAAGGCATTTTTTTATCTTTTCCCTTTTTAATCAAATAGTACACAGAGATTCTACCAGTCATGAAGCCAGCTTTCAAAAGACAGGGAGCATCAGAACGGGTGGGTGTGACACAGCCACACCCAAATGCATAGATGCTGCTTGTTTGATACATAGGGAAAGGGAGAAGCTTCGGCGGTTCCGATCAGCATTGTTTTGATCACTTCACTCTCTATATTGGCTAACCTCGCCCTTTACAGTGGCTGTGATCGAGGTCTTTTATAGTGCCAGGAAAGCAGCAAACGGGGGTATGACGGCTTGCCCCCAGAAGAAGCTTTGCAATTACATCCCATTCAATGGTCGAAAATGCCCCTTTTCAAACATCATTGAATTAACAGTAGAAAACGTCAAGCTATGATTTTTGAAAAACATGTAGAAAAAACAATAACAAGATATCAAATGATCAAGACTGAAAGTGATGGCCGAGCAAGGGCGGACAAGATAAGCTAGTTGGGCGGGCAATGTCCTCTTTGTCCCCTCCTGGCTTCATGGCTGCATTCTACCCGTTGCTGCGTAGAAGCTATTGCAAATCTAAAAGCATCCACAATACCATCCAAGCTGCTTGTATTTCCAGTTTGCATGAATAGACAGTGTTGCATTTGTTGCACTGATAGTCAGACCTTTCGCCTGGTTAACTGTTAGGTTTGATTTTGGTATTTTCACTTCAAACAGAGAAACACTAGAGAAGATGAATCAAAAGTTTATTTATATTTGTGGTATAGTTATAGATATAAATCAAAAGTTCATTTATAGATGAATCAAAGTTTATTTAGAACAATATTTGATGAACCCAAGATGGGTTAGAACATGACATTTAACTCCAACTGTAAATATAGCTGATTTGAACCTACTTTGTTATTGTATAGCCAAATTTTCCAATAGGCGAGTCTGTGACTCCAGATACATCTGGTATATTGATGTCACGAATAGCTTTGCATAAATATGGTATTCCAATGGCTCGCACTGAAAGTATGAAAGAGTTTCGTGTAGTTATGAACCCCTTAAATGAGTAGCTAGAACACTTTCTCCACCAGTAATAGATCTGCTCTGCAGATATGAAAGCGATTCTTTTGTTTCTCACGTGAGCATATTTTTTAATAGCTATATAAAAGACAAAACATGATGAAGCTTTAGAGAGAACGATAGTCAAGTGACGCTGGGACAGTTCTAGTAAAAACCAAAGTTATTTTCCAAATTCCTTCTTGTAGGCGGCAAGTGGAGTTAAGCAATCATCATAATAGATGAGGATAGCACAACGTACAACAGATTATTATTAGATATTTGTGAAAATATTTATGGAAGCTAAGCTTATAGCTGATGTGTTAAAGGGAAATAGTAATGATGACTTAAGAATGGATATAAAAGGATAGCTAACCATAATCAAGCCCTTGTTGAATGCTAAATGGCTCTCTCTTTTGAAGAAACTGTGGCAATGTAATGACATACGATAACAGTGTAGTCCACAATAATATCCAAGCCAAGAAAGTGGCATACGAGAACATTGTAACCCACAGTAATAACGAAGTCAGGATCAGATACAAACTCTTCTTTTGCATTGTACCATTCAACGCTTCAGATCGATTTCTGACAGTAAAAGTTAGTTATTATTTAGCTAGCGCTGTTTCCCTCAAACACATGACACTTTTTGTTTGCCTTCTTTGTTGCAAACGAGACTGCAAACAGCAAACAGCCCTGAAAGTATCGCAGCTTTGTCTTTACTTGCCTGTCAAATGCAGAAAAAGCTCTTGGTACATTCAAAGTCTGTTCTAGCATCTAAAACCATTCTTTTTTAATAGGCCTAGCCGCGTTTTAAATCTTTCAAATACTAACATGCAACTGTGTAGCACAATGCTTATGCTCTCCATAAACACAACGGGTTATTTGAATGAAATTCAATATCGTGCTCATTGAGTACCCGTTAAAGTTTAAGAAGGGCCTAGTTTTGATTCCACATCGGTTCTTTTGCTATGCACTTCATGCACTATGATCCTTTTACTATGAACAGCTCAATCACGCGACTTGAGAAAGGATTACAGAATCAATGACAAGATAACAAGCATTTTGCATTTTGGCCAGTATACATAATCAATTCTACAACATTTGTCTTGTCGTTTACATGTACAAACCAGTTCCAATTGCGCTTCGGTCAGTGGTGCCGTCCCAAAACTGTAAGCAGGGAAGGCTGTGTTGTAGAAAATATGTCAACCACGCCCTTGCTAGGCTAATTTTTGAATTTATGGCATTACCTTGCTTGTTACTGCTGTATATGTGAAAGTATTGACAGAAGGAGAAAGTCAACACAGGTAGCATTATTCTTCTGATAGAAATTTACCTTTCTTCTCCCTTCCTTTGCCAAATTTAAAAACTTTTACAGATTAAAACATTGTCGATAAAGGGGGAATGAGCCCCCTAAAAGTTCAAATAATTTTAATAAGGAAGGTTGAGCCCCCCTGAGCCCCCTGCACGACACGCCTGGTTTTGTCTTCTTAGTAATTCTCATGGCCACCATCAACAGCTCTTTAATTTACGTGTGTTCTTTGGCTCAGAGAAATTGGAGTTGGATTCAAATAGTTCCTAAACGCAAATCGCTTAGTTAAGCTCATTCTTTTAAATATTTTTTCAAATAATAATAATATATAAAAATACTAATAATAGGATTATTTTAACACGATAGATGCTTCAACAATTTGTTGTGTTAGCCTATAATGTAAATAATAAGCTTCCCAAAACACAGAACATCTTTCATTTCTTTCTGATTCTATGCATACTACCTAATGTGATGAAAATTTCAAAGATATACCCAATTAACGCAGAAGCTATTCAATTTTAATTTACGTGAGTACTAATTAACGAGAAATTACGAAGCTTGTTTCTTAATTAAGTTAATTAAGTGTGCATTGGGCTTGTGTTAAATCACCGCTCTCCCTTGTCTACGTTCATGTAAAATGCGCCTAGCGAAAATACCCGAACATGAACAGACAGTGATGTTCCGAGACACCTTCTGTTGTGTTGGAGGGGGGGGGGGTGCGTTCTGACCACAATTGACCAACTATTGTTACTAAATTGTTATTTAAAAAAGGCCACATAAAACACTTTGGCCAGCCCTCTTTCTGCCTAGCTAACTTTTGACCAACTTTATTGCACATTTGAAAATATTGAAGGGCGTGACGCCCCCCACGCCCAAATCGGCACATCCCTCACAACAGCATAAAGTACGTCAGCTTGTATTTAATACTAATACAATCAGCGTTTGGCTCGGTAAAATGAATATAAAGTCTAGCAATCATTCTTTAACTTCCAAATCGTCTGCTCTACAATTACTCTAAAACTACTAAACAATTCTTATTGATATCACAATCGAAGGCAAAGGTCTGAATGATTGCAATTACTATAAAAGGCAAATACGTCTTAAGAAAGCTAGGTAAATACGTAATAGTAAAAAAGGTCTGCCAATAGGAAAGATCTTCGCTAGCTCATTCTTACGAACACGTCGTGAGTATCTCAGTTGTAGTAATGCAATCATCATGTGATGCTGAGTTATTCAACAATGGGCGTTCGTTCATACAACACTGGAACCAAGAGTGCCCTGTAGTGCGAATGGTTAGCTTTGTGGGAAACACAAAGTAACGCCTTGGCGGAAAGTGGGCAGTTTGTTTGGGGGGTAGAACACTTAATGAACCGACAAAACATTTTGCCAGGTGGAGTTTCGTTCGCCCCCCTGGGTGTGTTTTTATGCTCATCATAACACCTTGCAATATGGTGAAAGATCTGTTAGGTACACTGGTGCTAAATCTTAGAACAGCATTCCCTTGAAAATTGAACAATGTCCTTCATTGATGAGTTTTCGTTGTAAACTAAAATTACGCCTGTTCTCTACGAATTACTAACTTTAGATCAATCAGTCTCAAACCGTGTAAGACACTTTAAATCAAACAGGTTTGTTAGCAAAGGGGATTCTCTCTCTTCGATTAGTTTATCTACTGAAAGAGCTCCTCCTTTAAGAAGATTCTTCTTCATGCAAATTTCTTATGTTTCTATTGTAATCTTATTGTAATTTTGTCATCATCTGTAATTTTCCATGTTGTATTATCTTGTAATTGTGTTAGTTTAAAGGATTTTCTGTATGTAGAGGAATTTTTAAAATGAATTGAACTGAACTGAACTGACCCATGTGTTACGACCGCCTAACGTTTTGCATTTCAAACAAACACAAAATGAAATTTTCAAAATGAATTTTGTAAAACACATCTGGCATGACATCCAGTAATGAAAATTTGCTAATATTGCCCCCCTGTCTCCAAATGTAAATTAGACAGGGGGTCCAGGAGCATGCTCCTCCGGGAAATTTTAAAAATTAAATCATCTGCAATCGCCGGAAACTCGTACTTTTCTATTTATTCTCAGGAAAACTTGCGGAACTGTACATTAAAATTTTTCACAAGCAACTAGATGCAAATCGAATTTCCAGGGCAAGCAGGACTTGGGCTTACGTTTAGGATTGAGAAGGTTTGCCGTCAAATATTTTTCACCCACAAGGAACAAAGCTCAAAATCTTAAATCAAAACTAGATCTACATTCACCGACAAAGTTTCCGATCTCCCGAAAATATCTTACCTGGGGGGGGGGCTCTCGCCCGACCACACCTCCGTAATGTCCGCCTCTGAAATAGCGCTGTCATTGCGTGTAATACTGTACATTCCAATCAACTTTTCTTGATTGCTTCCTGTTGTATAGAAAAACTTTTAGTGGATTGATGAATCTAGTATTTGCAATATTGAGGACTTGGCGTGATTGCAAAAAGCTTGCAAAGTAAATCAACAGTTTGCAACATTGAGCGACTACTCTTCAGTACCTAATTGCAAAATTTTTCCAACGCCTCCCCCTCCTTTTAGCTTTTGCTGTTTGCATACTCATGACCATAAACGCCAGATTTTTTTGAATGCAGAGTGCTTTATAGCAGTA
>WIPJ01033194.1:89160-103115 GCA_018155075.1 Cassiopea andromeda | reverse complement strand
TTCAAACCATGCGCCAATTATCAATGCCCCCCGCCCTTCGTTGCTACCAGTTTACCTAGCCTCGTTTTGGCAGCGTAAATGAAATATTGTAGCTGTAAAGGGGAAGCGTCAAAATGGCGGGCACAGATTACTTTAGGTAAGCTATTGTCGAATAAAAGAGATGCTGCGGTGTCTTCTAAAGACTCCCACAGCTTCTAAGTCTCAGCTGTACTAATAAAATTTTGGAAGTATGTATTTTTTGTGCAATTCGGTTTTTGCGTAACAGCGGATTTAGGTCCTTAGGCTAAGTCTTAGTTTTTAAGTCAACGCTGATCTCTCTCATCGTTCATATAGCTATTCCGAAAACATGAAAACTTTGTAGAGCCTTCACAGTAGTACTCCAACAATGGAAATATGTGGCTGCTTATGAGGCTGCACAAATAACTGCTATTCCAAATTGTTTTACATATATTTTTGTTCTGGATTGAAAGTACTATTTAATGCAGAATATAGTTGGATGCAGAGTAGGCTTGCTAATTTTGAAAGCATGTTGTTTTATCACATTCTAGTGCTGGAAATGATGCATTTGTCGATGAAGAATATGATAAGGCAAAAGAGGTATAATTTTATAGAAAGTTTGATTTACCTCACATTGGTGTTTCCCTTTGACAAATTTACTTAACTTATAGATTTCATCAATATGCTTTTCAATAATATTTAATACTGTAATGACTGCAATCAAAACCATTTTGATGAAGAAACCAAGCATGCTATTACTGACATTTTTGTGATCAATAGAGTAGTTAAATGCTGTTTCCATTTAGTGGATTTCTTGTACAATCAAAATTGATATCTTAAAATGTTATCTAGAGATATATGATGCTTCTATATATGGGTCTAGTTTCAATTCTTCATGTTGCATACACTGCATTTTCAATTATACAAACAGCTCAGAATGAAATTTTTGAACAACTATTCAGATACATTGGGTATTCAGATAGTCAAGTATGTCAAATTTTCTAGGAAAATCAAATGCATGGATTACGTATTAGTATAAATATAAAAAGTCCCTCAAGAATGGTTTACTTAAACTGATACTTGACAGTGTTTTGCTTTCTGGTGCTTTCATGCTTTTCAGCCACCATCTCATTTGAACTCATTAATGTAGTTACATTAATGCTAATTGATTCCTCCTGACATCTAAACCATTTCAAGTATGTATCAAAGGCTTCTATGGCATTTTATGGCTGATGAAGCATACCAAAGTATTAGCTTTGCAAATAATACCTTTACAATAGCTGTTTGGATAATTGATTTGCAGATAGTGGAGGTTTATATAATCAAGGGTGTACTGTACCATATGTTAATTCCTGTGGTGCTGTATGCATCTTATTTTATTAGCAATATAGGCTCTGATATGTTTTGAGCTGACTGCCTTATAAAAGCAATGAGCTCAAAACATGTGTCAAGTGTCCAATTGTAATTGTGTAATTATAAGAACACTAGGAGTACATTAAAGGCATATAATTTTACTTTTCTACATGTTTATGTTGTTGGTAGAATTTTTGTATTTTAATACCACTGAACATTTAAATAGAATTATTCTCAAGCCATCAAACTTGAACCAGACAAGTCTGCCTACTACTTTAAGAGATCAATATGCAATTTCAAGTTACAAGACTACTCAGGTGATATTGGATTTTATACTGTATGTTCTATTGCAGAGGTGATTTCTAAAATTTATGCAAGGGGCTCTAGGTGCAATGTCAACGGGGGTGTGGCCAGTTTGCAGCCATGCTCATGTTTTCAAGGATGGAGACATGATAATTTAGTCTAATTGTGATATAATATGACCATTAATTAGAAAGTTTACGCAGCATGAATAAGCAGCAACATTCTTTTGACATAGTATGTCAAAAAATGTTGCCACTTTTTTGTGCTGTGGTAAAGTTCTATAGTATCAACAGAATATTTAGTTAGAAAGATCTCAATCTCAGTCTAGTAGTGAGGATGTTCATCATAGCTATACAATCCAAATATTGGAAGCAAGGTAAATGCACTTTGAAAAGTAAGGTTGATGTAAAAATTTAGGGGGGCTAAGCTCCCTCCCAAAAAAATCTATGAGAAAGGATTTTAACAAGGGGACTATGCCCCTGAGTTCCCTAGAAGTCACCCCTGCTCTATTGTGCATCTTATTTGCAAGTTATTGTTCTTACCTTTTAGTGCACCTTGTCAAATATATGGTTTATTCTATGAAGATTTTTTCTTTGTGCAATACAAGGGATATATTGTGTGAACTTTAGTCATTAAATCACAAAAACTGAAGCAACAGTAATATGGATATTACTGTTGCTTCAGTAAACATTTGTTGAACAAGTGTAACCCTGTTATCATTATTTGATTTGCTTTATTTATCAACAGGTTCTGCCCTTGATGCAGAATCATCAATCAAATTAGACAGCAAGAACCCCAAAGCATATTTAAGACTTGGGTATTCTATTATTTACAATATTTGTATGCATCTTTGTTATGAAATTCAGTTGCCATCAATAAATCTATATTCTCAAGTTATCATGCATAATTTGGAATGAGTCTGTTGTTTAGTTAGGTGAGTTATTCTGATAGCTTCAATTCACCACCTTGGAATTGTATTGAAAGTAAATATAATCTGTGAAAAGTTTCTTCATCTTTCAATTTTTGTTGCTTGATTTCAGAATGTGAATCACTCTGATAAGTAATTTAGTTTTCCTAAAGGAATTCAGAAGATTTTGATATCACATCTATAGTGGATCCTTTGTATCAATTAAGCTGCTTCTTAGAAGTGCTCATTTGTTATCAAATTTCATATTTATGCATTGACATTGCTGAGCATGAAGTTGCTGTTACACTTTGCTATTGGTTGACCTACCAGAACTCTTTGCATCCCATTATTTCCTGAGCACTGCAAAGAATTTTATCCTAGCAGTGGAAAATATTTTGCATTGGAAAACTAAATTCCTTGTATCTATTAAGTAGACTATTTATTGGTAAATAACACTTTCAAAAAGGTTAAATTTAATATTTCAGATTATTCTAAAGATCTGTGACAGTTATTCTTCAATTAACTTGTTGAACCTAGTTGCAGTGACAGATAAGAAATGCTGGGCAGGGCTAGGGTTGCTAAAGTGCAGACCATGATTGAAGCCAAAGAATTTTACTGGACAGCGCCTATTGTATTAGCTAAAAAAACTAAAAGGTCATGGAGATTATAAAAGTGCCAACAGTGCATAGATGTTTAGGTGCCAATGGGGGGCTCAGTAGAATTGCAAGGACTACAGCCCCCAAAGCCCTTCAGTAGCACCATTCCTGGTTGAATCATGTTCTACATTCAATGTATCAGAGGTTATATTCTAGGATGAGCAATTTAGTACTCAGCCTGGGATAGGGCTCTTGCACTTATGGAGCTGGTATTGGCAGGGAAAATTTTATCCAAGTTTTCTTTATTAAATTTTAGGCTGGCAAAATTCCAATTAAAAGAATATGTTGCAGCAAAAGAAGCATTTCAAAATTTATTAGCCCTAGATGGTAAGTTATTACCACATTAATATATATCCTATTTAATCATTAGACCTGTCAAAGTGCATTCCTTGCACCCTCATTATCTATGCTGGTGCTTTGCAATTATTTTAGCAAGCCTCCCCCTCATAGGAAGAGAAAATATTTTGGGCCCCCCACTTGCTATAAATAAGATCAATATTTATAAAATTGTGTAAGAATACATGTTCCTAGAGGTCATCTGTGGCCCCTCAAGCACTGCATCACACCCCCAAGGGCGCCCCACTATTTGAGAAACTCTGGTCTTTGTTGAGGGAAGTAGATACTGTTATCTTGAAACTCCAAAGTTATGAGTGCAATAATTTTTATCATTGTTTTTAAATGCTATGGCCTATAGTATCATAGTGATTTAATTTATGGAATTTTATTTGCATTGAATTTAATCTAGTAATTTTGTGTGAATACCTTGTTTTATGTTGCCAGCACACAGGCTTTCAATGAATATCTTGCTGTATTTAATTTTTTTTCTCTATCTAAGCCACAAGCAAAGAAGCTCAAGAATGGATAGCAAAATGCAAGGCAGAAATTCCAGATGAGCCATGTATGTGTCTTTTGCTGTCAAATGTTTTAACTCCAAGACTGACTCCAGTAAAGAAATATACTTCTTTACTGGAGTCACATGCAAATCTTCATAGCTCTTTTACCAACAATGGATTGTAGCACTCACCATGTTTAAATATTTAATGCTTTGAAGATTTAGATATGAATTTAGTCACATTTGTATCTTGGAAGTATATTGTGTGCAATTCCAAAGTGAAAATTCAATGTTGTTGAATCTATATGTATGCCATGAATCAAAAATTACACTGATGTGCCAAATTGAGTGAATCAGCTCCTCTTGTGAATTTTTGCCAATCATAAGTGTTTACTTTATTGTAATTAAATGGTTTGCTTCCTAAAGTCAAAGGGGCATTTATACATGGTTGTTGCTAAATGGGGTGAGAAAGCTGGCATTACCTTGGGCACTGTAAATCCTTGAATAAGCCTCTTATTTGCAAAAGTGAATTTTTGAATGGGGGCTTATTTTAGGGGAGAAATTGTTCAAAGGGGGGCTTATTTAAAAGTTTGGCATTCTTCAAAGAGTGGCATAAAAGTGACTAAACAAAAACTTACAAATGGGCTATTTTGCAAAGGAAATTTATTAGCCAACAAGGATGTCTTCATTATCATCATGAAACTTGCATTTCTTTTTGCTTTTTTGTCTGTATTAAAAGGAAGTAATGCTGTATAGCTATTTTTCTGTGGATGCTTTCTTGAAATAAGATATTATTCTGCAATTATTTGACCTTCAAGTAAGGCCCCATGGGGGCTTATTTGCAAAAATGATTTTTTAGGTTGGGCCTTATTTGAGGGGGCTATTTAGAGGGGAGACTTATTTGAGGATTTGCAGTATTGTAAATTTTGGATATTCTATTGCTTTTGTAGTTCAATTCTTCAGCTTTAATTGCCTTTCAACTTCAATTGCTCCTTCACAGCACTCTTGTAGTGTTATTATTCCTCAGTAGCATATTCGGTTTTATTGTTTTCACAGACTTTGTGACTTCCTATAATATATTTTCTAAAGATTTTTAAATAAGTGAACTAGGTTGTATCGTTTATGTTGTACAATATAAGATATTATATCTTGTCTACAATTGATTCATTTTTGGTTGTACACCTTTAGCCCCTGAAGTAGCAAAACCAGTGCTTGGTGTGCCTGATGTTGCTAGAACAGAACAAAAACCAGTTGGAAAACCTAGTATTAAGTGAGTGCTCTGCATAGATGTTGTCATTTCTCAAATGCCAAACTCAACTACTATATGCTTTGGTTTATCAGACACGTTTGGTAATGCACATAGCATATCACAGGCCTATGCCATATTGAAACCCTGTCATATCGTCTAGTTATAATTACAGCCAAGGCCATTTCACTTTATTCTGGTTCAGGAGCAAGGATTTAATCCACACCAGAGTACTAGATGCTATAGCAAATTTTTTCCAGTAACGGTGTTGAGATGTGTGCTGCAGTGATATCTTGTGTTGTGTTTCAATGTTTTGTGGAAAAATATTATACTTAGGTCAAAATGTACTTGAAAAATTCACAATTTATGTTATTTTGAAGTATATAATTTTCCTCCACAGTAAAGCTAATTGGTTATAGTATTTATTTACATGAACTTTTTATAGCTGAAAATATTTTTGTTGTGTTTTTGCTATTGATTGTTTTCTTGGCATCTTTCCTTTAGTATATTCTTTGTTCGATTCTTCTTCCTTTATATTTCAGTTCACTTTATCCCATGTTTAACCTTAGAATAGCTCTAGCAGAGTTTTTTGATAATATTTTTGCTAAATAGATTGGTTTGTGTGAAGAACAGTCCTTGATTTGGATCAACTTTATTTCTTATGTTCTCTGTAGACACGATTGGTATCAAACAGAAACTCACGTAGTTCTGACATTGATGACAAAAAATCGAAAAAAAGATGACGTTGAGATTGAGTTTGGTAAACAAAATGTTAGTTTACTTTTTATGTTTCT
Organism: Cassiopea andromeda; assembly: GCA_018155075.1. Taxonomy (NCBI): domain Eukaryota; kingdom Metazoa; phylum Cnidaria; class Scyphozoa; order Rhizostomeae; family Cassiopeidae; genus Cassiopea; species Cassiopea andromeda. Next base: position 97,027 of record WIPJ01033194.1, on the reverse strand, counting down.
TCGTATTTGCATTACTTGTTACATACTTATTACCATTAAATCTTCACCTTTCAGGTTTATTACCCATTGAAATAGCCTTTCCAATCATGAATATTTGTAGGGCATATTTTTATGAAACGGAAGAAATAATCGAATGCCACCAATCGTTTGTTGAACAGTATATCCTTTGAAGTGCAAAATGAGCGAAATTTTCGATTACTCTGAGAGGTGTGTAACCTGGCTCTTAAAGCAGAGAATGGCAATTCATGAATTCTCGCATATTCACTTACTTCTCAGGAGACTTTGCCTCTATCTAATAGGGGTGTTGTATTACATGACACCACTAGCACCACATCTTGATATCACTAAATGCCAGTTGAACCATTACGTGACGTCATCTTGTTCCTCGCTATTTGTCTGCCTCTTGCTTCCTTCAACGGTCTATTGCCTTAAGAAGAGAGGATTGGAGATTGCCAGCCTTGTTTTATTATGAATGTCCATAATGTCTTGTTTTTCCAATATTGTTACATGTCAGTCATTTTTTATGCAACTGTGGCACTATTCGTCAAGTCTAGAATCATTCAATGAGAGCGAGTGCTCCCTTGCCTTTACAATTTTCCTCCACAATCTGATAGCCCCTTTATTTTGTTTTTGAAATTATTTCATTGCTTTGCGATCATACAGCGAGTTTTGTTGGATACTTTGTCACGTGTAGCACTCCTCCGCAATTCGTCGTATATCAAGCTTAGGATTCGCTTCAGAGTTCACAGTTTGCAGTTCACAGTTTATAGTTAAGAGTTACGAGTTCGGATTAAGAGTACACAGCCAGTAGTGTAACGTTACGAGTTTAAGTTTAGAGTTCAAAATAGAGCAAGATTTATGTAATTGCTGTAAATATTGGGTTGATTCAATGCTATTATATATCCAACGAGAAGTTTAGTTTGTTGTTAAGTCTTGCACTGATCCACAGGAACATAAGGTTTACAACAAGTTTGATTGATTTCCTGCTCGTTGTAAGTTGTGACAAAACTTCTAATTTTCTTTATGCTGGTCTTGCTTTCAACAATTCAAGCTAGCACTATCCGGAGGTCATACAAATAGAAATTAGCTGTCCCAGCAATACAAATAATTTTCGTATTCTTGTTTTAGCTTAGCATAACAGTGAAGTTATCAAGCGACAATGACTTCAATTGGGAACTTGACCTCGCACATTTGATCGAACCAAAAAGCTGCATTTTTCGCGTGTTGTCAACCAAGGTATTATAATTTTATTTGCCCGAAATTTCTCAATAAAGTAAATTAGATATGTAACGTAAAAAGAAAACTATTTGTTTAATGTTGTAAATCATGTTTCGGATTCATCACCCACCATCAGTTACTAATACAGACTAAAGGTTTACTCATTAGAACAAGTAGATCTATATATATATATATAAATATATATATATATATATATATATATATATATATATATATATATATATATATATATATATATATATAAAAAGCCTGGTTTCCATATAACTTTCTAGTGCCGGTGACCCACCGGCGACATTGAATTTTTTAATGGAAACACTTCATTTCAACTGCCGGCGGCCCACCAGCGACCCACGGCAGACATCGAAGAAAAGTTGAAACTTGTTCAACTCTTTTTCTATTGCGGTGCCGGCGACCTCGAGAAATTTATATGGAAACATGATTGCGGTAGGTCGCCGGTGGGTCGCTGGCAGTTTTAGAAGTTCGATTGACGTCAATACTACTAAAAATGACTTTCTTTATAGTTTTGTTTTAAAATTCTCTATGGAGGAGAGCTCATCGCCGGTGGGTCGCCAGTGAGTGAAAAGTATTTGGAAACATGCTTCAGTGGCAATGTCTCCTGTGGGTCGCCAGCACTAGAACGTTATAGTAGTTATAGTTATAGTAGTTATAGTAGAAAGTTATAATTTCTTTTACACGAGGTTTACCTTCAGCTAACAGAAACACTAAATATCAAATCGAAATAAAAACTTAACCCTATAAATGAGCGCTGATCTTCCAGGTATTCGTGTTTTAACTTCTGAGTCTAGCCCTTCAAATATGTTTTCAGTTGTTTTTTGAAACTATTTTGGGTAGGTAGCTGACGTAGCTCAGCAGGTAAATCATTCCAAGCCTTCAGGCTGAGTAATGAAGTCCTTTTTTGCAAATTCAGTCCGATATCTCGGTATCTGCAGATCTCGACAATGCCGTGTATTATATTTCGAAACCGAGGATCTTGGGAGGAATTTGTTGAAAAATTTTTCTGGGTAAAGCTTGTTCATAATTTTATAGGTCATAATGTCCCCTATTGTAACGGATAATATTTTCTACATTTAACCAGGAACGAGACCAATTATCTTTCATCTCTGCGTTTTCAATTATGCATCAAGCTCGATTTTGAAGACGCTGGAGAGCTATTATCTCAAGCTACCCCGAACAACATCACCATATCTGATATGACTTTCAATTAGACCATAATAAACACAGCAGAGCCGAATTGGCGGCAGAATGTTTTTAAGCCGCTTTAGGCTCATGAGATCAGTATTTATTTTACTTTAACTCGCTTAAACTGCTCATCCCAATTCAAGTTTTCATCAATGATAATTCCTAGATATTTGGCTTTTTCCACCCATTTTATCTCTGAGCCGTTAAGATTAAGTGTCTCTGGACGCTCCGGTTTTCTTGTGCTGAGTGGGTGCCCTATGATCACAAATTCGGTCTTTTGGGGATTAGGACTGAGTTTATTAACCCTCACCCATTCGGCGGTATTTGCTAGCTCTTTACGTGCACCCTCAGTCATCATCACAACATTATTTGAGGCGATTGTGATAGCTGTATCGTCAGTATAGATGCCAGCATGCAAAGATTGTAAGCATTTTCTGAAGTCATTTAAGTATATTATAAAAAGGAGGGGGTCTAAACAAGATCCCTGAGGAATTTCGTATGGGGCTTTTCTAGGCTTAGTTTTAACACCATTCAAGGAGCAAAATTGCTGTCTTTTTGATAGGTAAGATTGAAACCATTCTCCTTCTCTGTCTTTTATCCCATACTTTTATAGTTTTTGTATAAGTATGGTGTGACCTACGGTATTGAAGGCCTTTTTTAGGTCCAGAAATATAGTGAGGTTGATTTTGCTACAATCAATGTTCTCATACCAGTAACCAGTGCTGGGAATAAGCGATGTCATTGTTGAATAGAGCTTACGAAAAGCGGCCTGATTGTCTGTCAGAGTATTATTTCTTTGCAAAAATTCGAAAGTTGATCATGCGAAATTCTTTCCAACATCCTCGAGAAAACAAATATTGCAGATATCGGCCTATAATTGTTTACATCAGTTCTCACACATGACTTAGAAATCGGGGTAACTTTTGCTACTTTCCAAACTTCCGGGAAGACTCCATTTTCAAGTGATGAGTTGTATATTAATGCTATTGGATACGAAATAGATTTGGCAGCATATTGTACAAGTGTGACAGACACTTTATCCGGACCCGATGCTTTCTCATTTTCTAATCGACTAATTGCATTCAAAACATACCCTTCATCAATGGCCTTAAATTTCATTTTATCTCTAACGGGTATGATGTGCTTAAGATAATCATGTTCGGGCTTTTCGTCTATCTGTTTTCATAAGTTCACCCCAACCGAAACAAAGTGCTCATTTAGAGCCTCAAGCATGTCACACTCTTTTGTTAACGTTTGGCCATTGTTTTCAATGTAGGAAAGGGTTGTGGATTTTACTTTCTTTTCCAAAACCCAATTAATTGTCTTCCACATTTTTTGGATCCCCTTTATTTTTCTCAGCTAAAACTTTATAATGATCCTCTACAGCCTTTCTAATTTCTTTTGTTACATTATGTGGAAACCAGGCTTTATAAAGAAAATAAGTGGGGTTAGAAGCTTAATGAAATCTAACATCTAACAAATTTACATGAGCATACGTGCGTTCTTTGAAGAGCCCCCTCCCCCTGTGAATTTTAGTTTACTTTTTGGGTACCTCCTCCCTCCTTCAGAACGTACGTGCTTTTTGAATGACCCCTAAGCGTATTTCTATAGAAATTACTTAAGGAATTTTTGCAGTATTCTTTCAGTTGCTCTCATCTTGTTTTTTAGATTGAAATAAAGATGCAGAAGGCGGAAGGTAGGAGGTGGACATCACTGGAATGTAGAGACGAACCTGTCTACGCAAAACTTGATAATCAAGGTTAGAGTAATTTCTATGTAGTAAAGCCAATGAGAACAATTTTCTAGAATTTTACCTTACTAGAATCACAGGAGCCCGCTTCCAATTGAATATTATTGGGCACTTGTAGCATCAGAACATCCCTAGAATTGATTTTTTTTTACATCGTGATTACCAGTAATTCAAGAAGTGTCCTAATTTTCCTGGAGAGGGTTTGCTCTAGTTCTTTTTGTTCTTGGATTGTGATCAAGAGTGAAGTTCGTCATTATTTTAGATTAGGAATGGGCAACCGCCAGCCCACATGCAAGTCCCAATTTGCCTGTTGACCTTCTGAATGTGGAAAAATATTAACATTTCTCATACATTTTTCCACCCTGACTCGACCCGGCCTATCTGGTCAAGAATCAGACCTCGAGAGAGACTTGGTCCCCATGGAAAAATGGCTGCTTGTCCCTATTTTAGTATTTGTGTTTTGGGTGATGAAGAGTATATGACCAAGAGAGTCTCTAAGTTACATATTTACAATTATAATATTGCTTGCATTCGTACATTATTCTATCTTCGCATATCATTTCTCTCAATTCAAAAATCATCGATCAATGATATATAACTACGTAGGCCTGGGGCGAGTTTATCTTCAGCACGCACGTGACAGCCATGTGGCCAAACTGACTGCATGTCCCGTTATGTCCAGCACAGGCTTTCCAACATTTAGATTCTAAGCCAGTATAGCTTTCTAGTGCCGTTTCACTATTCGAAAACATGCTAGTCACGTGTCCCTATTTATAGGTTTTGCATAGGCTAGCTGACCCACTTTGTATATATAAAGTTACTCTTTCATGCAGGCACGCTGGAACGTTAGTGGGGCAAGGGGGGCCAACAGTAGCAAAAGGGCACTGACTCGCATGTGCTCCCCATTGGGACACAGCCTAACAGCCACCTCTTTGGGGCACTTTCGTTCTCTCCTTTAGCAGGGCCTGAATTTCACGACATTATACAAATAACTCGCTCTTTCAATCATATTTTGCTTGTTTATATAGCTTATTTGATCTCCTTTGTATCATATCAATGTCCAAAAAGATTCTATTGCATTTCATAAAGGGCATTTTTGCTCCCACTGCTCCCCCAAATGAAAGACAGGAAGGACACTTGCTTCCCTCTGCCCCCCTCTCCAGTTTCCCTGCTTTAATGAATCAGAGGCAGGATTGATTCTTCTTTCTTTAGTGTTTGTTCTCGTTCTATAATGTTAGACAAAAGTGCGGATGATTCTGCTACCTTGCACTACCCTTCATCTTCCAAGAAGTACCATGACTGGGATAAACTTGCTGCAAATGTTGAGAAAGAAGACAGCGAAGAGAAGAAAGAAGGTGATGCTGCATTAAATGAACTTTTTCAAAAGATTTACGCAAATGCAGATGACGATACCCGGCGTGCAATGAATAAAAGTTACCAAGAATCAGGTGGCACAGTTTTAAGTACAAATTGGAAAGACATAGGGAAGGAAAAGGTGCAAGTAAAGCCACCAGATGGAATGGAGTATAAGAAATACGAAATTTGAAGACCAGCTGCTGTATGGAACCAGTATGTTTTGAAATGCTGTTAAATCAAGATGCAAGCACAGTATATTAGGGATAATGATAAGGTAGGGGGAGGGAAGAGTGAGATTTACAGCAAATGGAGGAAATCAAGGACAAGGAGGTAATATAGGGAGGTGTAAAGTATTTTGGTGGTAAAATTTTTAGATGAACACCAAGAAAGAAGCTTTAAAGAAAGTGAGGAAAATTAAATGTTATTTTCATTAATATAATATAAACCTTAAAAATTCATAGTAAGAAAATAGAGGCATCCCAGTTGCCATTAGTTTCCAACGAATTTCGATAAAGGTTCCAAAGGTTTTGTATCATGTTTAGCATATGCCATGTTGAAGTTTTCTGTTTGCTTGTTCAATGCATAAAACACTAATTTTTAGATAGATTTTTGTTAAAGAAGATAGAAAGTTAAAAAGCCTCTTGTTTTTGCTTAACTTCCTACGATTGGTAAACAAAGCTGCACATTGCCTATTTGCTACAAACACAGACCTTTTCGTCGATGACTTGTCACGAGGACGTTACATCGCGCATAAATCAGCCTAGGAGGACGATAAAAGTTTTTGCATCGTAGTCCTCCACCCATAGTTTCAAAAACATACAGGCTATGGGTCTGGCATCACCTCAAGTCACAATTGTTAGTATAGAAGCAATATAAAGTGGAAGGTAAGAGATAAAGGGTAATCCCAGCACCGTAGGTCATGGGGAAACCGAACAATATAGTTGTAAATTAGGCAACAAAGAAAAGTTCCAGCCGTGGGCTTAGAAACAAGATAGTATATGTGATGGTATTGTGATCATATCATCTGATTCGAATATAGTACGGGGAGGTATAGGTAGAGTAAAGACTAGATTACATATAGTGGTCAATTGGGTAATAGTATCAGAACACGTAATAACAATTATAAGGATGGAATAAACCTTAGATTATGATAATAATTGTGATGTATAGAAAAATTTTCATATGCGGGGCAAGGCCTACATACAAGTTCAGTGGACCAAGCTTTAGGAATAGCGATGAAAATTATTGTCTGGAACATGTAAATGTAGGGTGCAGGTTTCCTTGTTATCGAAAATTGTTTACAATCAGTATTCAGTAATAGCTATATAGCGGTATGTCACTTTTTGGAACTATGGTGATATGTAAGTGTTAGGGAATCTGGTTATCTGCACAGCCTATCCATGCACGTATTGTCTATAATGGATTAAAATATTATGTGTAGCTGGGTATTTATGTGTTGTAAAACAGTATGCCATGTGGGACGAGGTGCACCCATTTACACAAAGACGGCATTTCAGTTATAGTATTGTAGATGTGTATAAAACAATATAAATTTTAAAATAGGAAATACAGGGTAGTCCCAGCAACGAGTGGTGGTGGGCACAAGGTCGACGGAACATGGTGCGGCTTAATTTAGCGCGCATATGCGTGTGCCTTTGCGCATGCGTGTGTGTGTGTGTGTGTGTCTGTGCGTGCGTGTGTGTGTAGAGGGAAACAAGCATATTGGTACGATTCATCAGCTATCAACCTATAATCAGCGTTTCGGGGGTTTAATGACAGTACAGTTTCTGTCTCCGATCAAAATGATTTCCTTCTCTTCTCTATCTAGGCCGATGAAAGCAAAGGGTGCAAATGCTCCGAGTGGATTAGAGTTAGATAACAAGGAAATTAAGCGAGTTTCTAATACTAAATCACTAGGAGTAATGGTGGATGAATATCTCAATTGGGATGAGCAATTTAAAAGTGTTAAGAGTAAGATCTGTGGAGGACTTGCTTCACTAAAGAAGCTGAAAAACATTCTCCCTCAGTCCAAGCTATGCTGTGTGTACTATGCTATTGTGGAAAGTCACCTTCGCTACGCAGATGTTATCTGGGGAAGTCTTCCAGTGAGAAAAATTGAAACTCTCCAAAGATTGCAGAATAGAGCCCATCTGATAATTAAAACTGCTAGAGTAAAAGATAACTGGTCCTGTGATTGGCTGAACATCAGTAATCTAATCTCGTTTGATCGACTAGTTATGACGTATAAGATTATAAATAAGTTAAGCCCCGAAAGTCTTTGGGATAAATTTGAGTTAAGATCAGTCCATTCAAAATATGAAA
>WIPJ01033194.1:66083-87783 GCA_018155075.1 Cassiopea andromeda | reverse complement strand
ACAATGTTGTTTGAAGGGCATATGACTAGTACGTTTGGGAGAAGTGATGCCTGTCCAAATAGCTTAGGGCCCTGGCTACTGATTCAACATTGTATGAGGGGGGGAGGGGGTTTACACTCTCATTACTGACAAGGAAATAGGACGGGGGTAGAAACCCCTCAAAACTGTATGGGTGTTCCAACTACTTTTGGCAGAGATTGTAGATGGTCTTCGAGAGTTGATGCTGTTCGTGCTGTAAGAGATCGGTATCCCCACATAATGAAGGTTTTGATTCGCTTAATTCTCACGTCAGAAAAGAAAAAGGAAAGGGATGATGCGAAAAGCCTCAAAGAAAAGGTGGATAGTTTTGAATTTATTCTGTTTATAGTCATGTGGGAAAGAATTATGCGTGCCATGAATTCTATATCAAAAGAATTACAGTCGCCTAAATTGGATCTGTCAGTTGCATCTAGACTTATGAATTGCTCAATTTCAGACATAGAGCTACTTCGGAACTCTTGGGAGTCAGTGAAGATGGCAGCTTCTGCACTACAGGTTCTTGGTGCTCATCACTTGAATTTACCCAGAAGAGAAACCGCAAAGTCAAGCGTTTCTTTGATGAATTGTCTTGCGATGATTCCCTAAGTGACCCTGATTGATGGTTCAAAGTGAATGTTTTTTACAAAGCAGTCGATACCGCTCTTATGCATCTTCAAATGCGATTTAACGGGCAAAGTCTAGTAACAAACCTTTTCAAGTTTCTTTACCCCAAATCATTGGCAAAGTTGTCTGAACTGGTGATTGCTGCAAAAGCTTTAATTGCAGCATATCCAGATGATTTTACGGAAAATTTGGAAACCGAATTGACATCATTTGCAAATGAGTTTAAGAAAGAAATTGCAGACAAAGCATCAGTCTTGGAAATTGTCAGTTTAATGCTGGAAAGCAGAGTGAGTTCATCTTTTCCAGAAGCATACAAGTTACTTGTTCTGTTTGTAACAATTCCAGTCACTGTTGCCACAGCTGAGAGGTCATTTTCCAAACTTAAATTGATCAATACTTACTTGAGGTCAAAGATATCTCAAGAAAGACTCGATAACTTGGCAATACTGTCTATAGAAAATGCGGAAGCCAAATCAATTGACAAGGCTGAACTCATTCAACGATTCGCAAATGTCAATGCTCGGAGACATCAAAGAATTGGCTTGTAAGACTGAAATTACATTTTTTTTACGTTAAAGCTTCAAATAACTTTGTATTCATGACGTTTTTTAAACATTTGTGAACAAGCTATCCCAGAACTTTACAGAAATTCTATTGATTACGTTTACGGTTTGATTACCTTGATAAAGCTTGATTCAAACAAGTACAGTAACCTGATTTTATATTTTAATAATTGTTTTGTTGATGATAATTGATGTTGTTTAGAAGTTGTATATCGTTGTAAAATATTTGCGCAGTTAAGGGCAATCTCAGCCTGTAAACGTGATTTGTAAAAAAATAGGGGCCCCGAACCACTACTTTGACTAAGGGCCCCACACTGCTCCGTTACGTCACTGCCCACAAAGCTATGTTTATTCAATCAAAAAACTTTTTCGCATGTATTACGTGGTTTTTACAAGAAACTCTCTCTAGCTTCAGCCTGGATGTTTCTTAATATTGTTAAATCCAGCTTTAAAGTCTCTTAAATGCCTCCCAAATTCTAAAGATTCCCAATGACAATAACAACCCGAATTAGGCAAGAAAAAGGATGTTCAAGTTTTGTATGGCATGTAAACACTTTTTTATAAGAACACCTAACTTTCTGCCTAAGATTATTTGTTAAGATTGTTAAGATTGTTTTGAGCCTAAGATTATTTGTTAAGATTGTTAAGATTGTTTTGAGCCTAAGATTATTGTCCATCATTCTCTAGGAGATCTTCGCCCGAAACACACTTACTGCAGAGAAAACTCAAAGCCAACTGCTGATTCACCTTCTTCACCTTGGCACATCTGGCATCGTTGTCGAAAAATATGTTTTCAGCAGTTTTTCCGCCTCGGGGTGAGTGGCCAGGCGGCCCAGCCAGTTCCATTAGCCTAACTGAAGTTAAGCACGGCTGTGTACGGTCAGATACTGGATGGGCGACTTCCAGATGAATAACCAAAACAGCTCACTCCGCCGTCCTTCGGAAGGGATGTTAAACTAGGGGTTCCATGCCTGGATGCGGCATGCACAGTAGGCCTAAATTACCTGAATAAGCTAGGTATTACAGCCTACTCAAAATAAAGTAAACAACAACAACCCTGTTCTTAATTTGTTCTTAATTTTCCACCAAATTCCAGGCTCGTGCTCTTATAAAATTTTTCTTTTGAAAAAAGAGTGTAGATCAACTATGTTCATAAACATGGTCATAAAGTATAAATAGATAACTTCATATTTTCACACTCTAAAGAGTTACTTTAAAATCACATTTTTAGCTATTTTACGATATATATATAAACTAAGGTATCTGCTATTCAACATATATCTTGGAGAATGATAAAAAACTGTTCTCTCTGATTGGTTTTGTTTGTTGCCAATATCAAACAAATAACTTTTAAAATGATATCCAATCCTCACAATCCATGTCAGATCTGTCCCTTTTATTGTAACAGAAACAACTGTAAAAGGCTGCAACTATGTTTTTCCATTTCCTTGTTTATTGATGCCATTCAAGCCCACCTTCTATCTCCCTATCATTGTGGCTGCATTCTGATTGTGCATCAGAGCTTCAACATGGAAAACACCTGCTCCAATAGGCGCTTATAAAACCAGATATCACCATTCAACCTTTTGTTGCGAATCCCTTTAAAAGAAACAATCCTCAATGAACTGCAGTAGCGCCAGAGTAGGGCTAGGGGCTAAAGCCCCCGCTTGGAACATCCTATTCTCCTATTGGAATGTGAAAAACCATTTTTTCGGAGGTGTCTGGCATTTATAATACGTAGAAAAGTAGCCAGCCCCCTTCGGAAATTCCTGGCGGAAAATTTTCAAGTCCTCATTATAATGCTTAATCAGGTTATTTTCCTGTCAATGAATATCACCTGATGAGGACTTGAAAAATCTGCTTGAGGCAAGGAAAAGTACCTGAAATAAATAAACTATGACACTATTTGGATGCAAAACCCCAACGGCCAAAGCAATTGATGCTGTAATAAGGACAAAGAATACATCGTTACTTCAGCAGGAAATATCTTTTCATTTGATATCAGTTGTCTAATGCAGTACACTCTTTGTGTGAGTCAGAAGCATTACCTAGATTACATGAGGATATAACTGAACACGGAAAACTACATGTATACGCATCATTTACAAAGATTTACAAATTTGAGTCATGCCTTGATTACATACAACATTTTACTGTCAGATGCACGCTAGCAAAACTTAGAGTTAGTGCTCATAACCTTCAATCTGAAGCAGGGCGATTTAGTAAATAAAAATGCCTAGAGAGGAACGATTTTGTCCGTATTGTAAAACTCTGAATATTTCTCAGTTGAAGATGCAATCCACTTTCTCTTAGCCTTCTCCCTTTTAGCGAAGAACGTCAAAGATTTTGAGAAGAAATCCATAGAAATTTCCCATCTACTGCTTCTCTGAACGACTTTAATATGTTACGACTTTCATATATTATGTACATATGGCTAATGAGCCAAGATGATTATAATACAAACAAACGTTTGGGGATATTCTGTAAAACATCTTTGGAAAAAGATCAAAATTTTTACGTGACCCAATCAGCATTTAATACACTTTAAGTTTTATAACTTTTGTTTAAGCATATTAAATGCTAATATTAAAATATTTAGTTGTGTTTCTAATGAGATAATTGTTTGTTAATGTTGCGTAGTTAGAAATATCTGCTAATTCGTTGTAGACATGTATACAGTTAAGGGCCATCTCGGCCTAGATACTTGATTTGCAAAAAATAGCACAGTTATCCAGTGCAAAGATGTCTCCTAGAAATAATTTGACACAAGAAAGAACTGCAGAGGTGTAACAAAATATGCTAAAAAACTGATTAATACTGATTAACTCTGATTAATACTGACTAATACTGATTAATACTTACCAACAACACTATCTACTTTAGGAATTGCACAGACCTCAAGTTCAAAAGCCATTTTTCTGTCAGTCTTGTCAATTGCCTTACATTTGAAAAGATATCTGAATGGAGAAATAACAAGGTCAATACACTCCATCTCTTATAAGAACAAGAGCCTGAAAATTGGTTGAAAATTAAGAAAAAATTAAAACAAGGCTGAGTCTGAAGCCTTGTCGTAAAATGTATTTTTGGAAAACGATGCAGAAGTTTTCTACTAAAAAATGGATACGAAATGTCCTTTCCTTGTTAACCTGAAGAGAATTGACAGCCTTGACACTTATTGTCTTCCATTTTAGCAAACTGGTTGTTTCTAGGGAAACTAGGTACTGTACTAGTACCGTCTGTTTATAACTGTTTGTGAACTTTTGCAATAAAAAGCATTAATATGCAAGAGATACCATCTTGGTTGCAACATTTTGCTCTCAATCATTCAAAACATCCAATGTTATCTTATATATTGTCTTTCTATCTATTTCTAAATGCCCTACACACTACTAATTTAAGAGCAAATTAAGAACAATTCAGCCTCAAAATTTGGGAAAAATTAAGAACAGCCAGTTTGAACTTCAATTTTACTGATTCTTATAAAAAAATAGAGTAGCTAGATGCTTAAATGTTAGTGCTACGTCAAAGAATAGTAATAGGGATTTTCACAACAAGTATTCATGTATCTTTACTGAAAGCGGTTCTTCTAGTCATCGTAGCACTAGCTGTAAGCAGTAGCAACTATTAGGGGGGGAAAGGCAGGGCAGAATACCCCCCAGGTGCAATCCATTCGGCAAATTTTCTGCAAAATTAGTGAAACCACAGGCCAAATACACGTTTTTGCTTGAGCTTCGATTTTCTTGTGCACCTTTTCTCATGAAAAACATGTGTAATCGATAAATATTCCCAAGTATTTTTCAATTACATGTGTTCCTTCTAAATTACTCTACAAATTCAGCCCCTTTGCCCCTTGACTTTTCTTGAGAAACCTCCACTGGTTGGAAGTGCACTGTTGCATGGAAAAACGTACCTTTTTGGATTAGAAATACTTTGAATGAGAGAATATGATGCTAGCTCTTCTAAAACTCTGGTTATTTCTTTTCTGATTTCTTCAGCCGTCTTTGTCGATGTATTACCCATGTGGTAAAATCCCTGTGACGTGAAGATACAAACGCATAAATGAAAGCAAATGATTTTGATTCAAATTTCACTGCTAGATGGAAAATCTAGATTGTGCTACATGGGATTTTTATCATACAAACTAATGAGGGAAATCATCTACTAGATCATGAAATATCCCCACCTGCTGGCCCAGCATTCCCCACTAGCAAACTAACAAGTGCTTGTTTTTGAAAATCGCTTGAAAAGCATTACAAATTATCTCCTCTATCTTATGTATATGTTACATTATGTATTGCTTCCATTGTCTCCTTACTGTCAACCAATCTCTGCCTAATTTGCATTCCACTAGCATGGGGGGTGTCTCCTCCACACATCCATGGTAGTGGCGCCCTGTGCAACAATTCGCAGCAGCCAAGATCCCACATAGGTTCCTTGCTAGTCATCTTTTTAAAAATTGTAGTGAAAAAGTAAAATTTACAAGAATTTGAAAACATAGCACTATATCCAATCTTTGCATTTAAGCACAACATGTAAAATAACCACAAATTAATATAAAGTTAAACATTAAAAGTAGAACTTTTATTAGCAAAAAACTTTTATCCGAAAAAACAAGTTAATAAAAAATTTATTTGATATAAAACTAGAGTATTCATACTTTGAACTTTCTTGGTTTTTCATCGAGTTTGAAAACAGCAGACATCAACTAAATAGGACATAAAAGCTATAAGCAGTAAAATCTGTAAAGTTCTCATTGACAGCAAAAACCTTTCACTAGGAAATGGAAAGATGTGACACTAATGACGGCGCCACGGGGGGGGACTAGAGGGACGTATCCCCCCACTACTCACCACGGTCACGTATCTAATTCCTCCAAATTAGATGAGAAAATGTTAGGGTTGGTGTGATAGCACTCTAGCAAGATTTTTAAATGAGTGTGGCAAAAAAATGACATCATAACTTTAGGGTGCAGCATCCAAAATCCCTCCAGTCTGCAATGGCTGGCGCCGCCCCTGTATGATAACAAAAGAAGCTTTACATACATCATTCAAGAAGCGTCTGCAAGTATACTGAAGACAATGAAAATGTGGAAAAACTCAAGGATGCATAACTACCTCATTCAATTTGCTGCCAGAACGTGTTTTATTTTCGGTTGGTGCTCGTCCATTAACTGATTCGGATTGGTGCTCTCTAAGTTCTTGTGTCATTTGCAATGGGAGTTGCTCACTTATGGGTAGGAATGGCTTCATGCTAAATGCAAAGATGGATTGAGAAGAAAACATTGAGAAATTCATCCTAAGCGTTTATTATATGACTTATTTAAAAAAACACATCAAAAGGACCATTGTATATTTTTCATAAAGACGATTATAAAACAATAAATCATAACACAACTGCTTTATATTTCAAGCTTCCTTTACACTAAAGTGAAAATAGCATTCTAGCACATAGCAACAATGGTTACCATAATGATTTCTATGAAAAAATTTTTGCCATTGCAGGGCCTTCTAAAATTCCAATAGCCTATCATTGTTATGATTAATGTATTCAAAAACTGTAACGCAACATACCACAAAACAACATAGAATACAATATTGCATTATATTAGATTACATTATTCAATATTATTTCATACTACCTTATACTATATTAAGTTATACTCTACTCTATTATACTATACTTTACAATACTATATTACATTATATTATATTTTGCTATATTATAGCATATTTTTTTATATTATATTATATGATATTATATTATACTATACTATATAATACTATATTACATTGTATTATATTTTGTTATTTTATATTATAGTATATTATATTCTATTATATTATATTACATAATAGTATATTATACTATATCATATTACATTATGCTATATTATATTTTATTATACTATACTATATTCTATTACATAATACTTTGTTGTACAACAACATGATGTTTAATATAAGATCTATGTACAAAATATAGTCGAAGCACATTTAATATCATTTAATATACCTTTGGGCCTCTTGTGAGCTTGTCTTTCGCCGAGGCAGACTAAGATGACCTAGTTTTCCACCACCTAAAATGCAACCAAATTATCATGAACATCATTGCCAATTGAAAAATAAGTAAAATCCCAATGAAAGGGCAACGGAAAACATTGAATTCCAAATTGCACTGTACATAGATGTTTCATAATTTGAGTTCCATGCTATCACAGTTGGCTTTCGTCCATGCCCAAAAAAGAATGTTGAATTCCAGCTTCCAGCAATCAAACCTGATATTTGATTTATGATTATATATCACATAATATTCTCCTATCAGGATACTCTGCATCTGGTATGTGGTAATTCTGTACTCTTTCAGTTAGGCTATGAACAATTTGACATCCATGAGTATTGTCTCCAATTAACAACAACGCATGGTCCTATCTGCAATTGTGTCTGTCGCATTACTGTAGACATCATAATTACTAGTACACAAAATGTAATTTCCACTTGATTTCTATCAGAATAACTTTATAAAAATCGATTTTGATTGGTTCACTTCTTTAGACAGCTCTTTGTATATTGTAGAATATTGCAAGCAAATGGACAACGACAACAACAACAACAGCAGCAACAGCAAACAGCAGCCACAATCAATCTAGTGACAAATATGGAGTTGCAATACCTTTCCTCTTGAATGTATCCATATCCATCAAATCGTCATCATCACTTTCCATTTCGTCAATCATTCTTGTCAAATCTTTCCTCTCAGTTTGAGAACGTTGTCTCAATCTCAAGTTTGAATTTGCTGTCTACAAGATAGAACTAACTTGAAGCAAACATAAGTCCAATATATACCAAGGTTCATGCTTTAGTGAGTAAATAAAATTCAAGAGCTTTCTAAGGAGTATTCAAGGACCAAAAGGTACTTGTTAAGGAGAATTTTTGTGCGTTTGTTTCCTTGACAAAAAGCAAATAATTTCCTAAATAAATCTGCTGCTGAAAACTATCTCCCCTAATAACTGATTAAAGGTAAGGAATTGTGAAGGAGTTTTCCTCCAACATGCACCAATTTAATGAGTTCTAAGCACCCTCAAAAACGTAAGCTAAATCTAAGGAGTTTAAGGAGTAGTACGAACCCTGATGTATATGATTTTTTATAAGAAACCTAGCTCACGGCCTAGTACTAAAAGTGTCTTAAGTTTTGGCTAAATTTTAGTTCTAAAGGCTCCTAAAGTTTCTTCATGTAGCAAACTAAATTGCTGTGAAAGCATACGCAGAACGTGAATGTAGTAAACTTTTTGTCCTATAAAAACCAAAATACGTCAGTGCGAGTTAAACTCTAAAGCAATGTCATATTCACATTGTTTTGGCACTGCATTACATTAAACCAGGCAACGTTATCAATGCGCTATTTTTCTAACGTTTCTTAGCTCTCTCCGTGTACTTCTAAAAGTTTCCTAAATTTTTGGCTGTCTAGCACTAGGTTGCTTATATACTGGTTTCTTATAAAAAAACGTACACTACACCCCTTTTCTTTCAAATAATTTCCAAAGAGCTAAGTTTTGTCTAAGAAAGAGGATTGATAAAGCAGTGGCTCTTTGAATTGCTACATTGCAAAGGTATAGAAGTTTGAAGAGCTTGCATTCCTTTTACATCATAGTGCTCTATTGGTCTTAGAAATCTCCTTTTGGTTGAAAATGAACAATTGATGGAATGAAATTGAACTTCACTTCAAGAAGTTTTCTAAGGATTTCTATATGGGGAAAGTTCCTAATCTGACAACAGTGCATGGGTCAATGGCTGGCAAGAATTTTCTTCAAGCTGCAAGAATCTGATATGCTTTTTACTGTTTTCCATTACCATACATACAGAAAATGTAAATAAGAACAATATTAATCAACTAAGCAATGCTATATTAACGTGATCAACTAACTTACCCCAGATAAATGCAACATCTCCAAATCTTTACTGGAAGAAAATGAAAGCAAAGCATGTAAAAAGTACTCATCGACAGCTCTAATGTGAGACAAGAGGTTATACAGCAATTAAATGATTTCGTCAAAAGACAAAACATATTTAATTTCATCCGTTTTCCACATCCATGCGATTACCACATGTTGTCAAACAAAACAGACAAATGGAGAACTGCTATTTGCAGGAGTTTGAGATTCTTAGTAACTTGGCACTCACGTGCCAAAATAACTTAAATGAATGAAAACATCTCCCTGTACTTCTTGACTGGCTCGTCGGCAAATTTTAATTTCTCAACATAGGCAGGAAATATTATCTCAGTCTTGCAAACCAATTGCATGACTTATAATACCAATATGACCAAAAAGATATTTCTACGACTGCACAGTTTGAAAAAAAGTTCAAGATGGCTGCTCTACCAACAATGAAGGCTGAATGAAGTGAGGAAGATTGATTTGAATCAAAAGAAAAAACGCACTTGCTCAATTGATAGATGAGTTGGAACTTTCGTATGTCCTTCTCTTTCTTCTTCATCAATAGCAAATAGTAAGCCATGATATGATTGTACTCTTTCTTTAAGCAAAAATTTACACATACAAGTGAGAAAGGGTGTTTAGGCAACATTGAACAACGAAAGCAGGTACTCTTGCAAAAGTTAAGAGTCTACAGTATGTGGAATACTAATTTTCATTCTAAGTTTGATGCAATGAAAGAGGAATATTTTAATTACAGCACAAAGGAGTAATAAATACATAAAGTGAAAACCAAATATTGCTGTTTTCGTTTTGTCTTCATAATTTCAGAAAGTTCTTCTGCATTACTGATGCAAAAGAATGCTCTTCTAACTGAAAACCAAAATTCACCCTTTGTAAGACTAAACCAATTAAAGTTCTATATTTTGTCCATATGAAAAGTTGTCAAGTACTTTCTGTATCACTAAATTTTACCATAAATGTTTACCAAAAATTCCAAGCAAGCAATTATAGGAGAGAAAATGTTCCAAACAATTGCAGATTCTTCTTATCTATTACGAACTGGGCCGTGGCTGCGGGGCGGTGGGTAGGGGTGTGACACCATTACCAAATTTCATTCATGTATTACTCGGTAGGCTTGTACTGTACTCGGTTAAACGTAGTATAGAAACTCTTTGCAAACTCCACAATATGGAATACAGTAGTGGAAAACTCGGCTAGCTTCGTTCCCTGGCTCCAAATAAACCGACCTCTGGGCTACGTTTCCGCTGGGTCGGCCAACTAGTATCTGAGTGACCAAGTATATGATGGTTCGAAATGCTGACCACAACAGCGACATTCTGCCAGTAGTAGTGGCGCCCTGGCAGTGGGAGGGGCCATAGCTTCCCAGTTAAGCATTGTGAGTGGCCCCACAAAAGGGAAAAGGGTGTTCAAGCCCTTGTTCATGTAATCGATCTTGTTTTCAGCAAAACTGTTTTGCTAGAAAAAAAAATCGATATATCTGAAAAATCTTTCTTTCATTTCGGTTTGAGTTTCAAAACCTGGCAATGACACTACTGATGAACATAAAAGAGATATTATCGGCAAATTTCCTAATGATGAACAAGCATAGGTCAAATTGAAACAACCAATTCATAAAAGATTCCGATGAGAAAAAGTATGCCTTCTTTGACTAGAGATCAATGATGAACACAGTGTTTGTCCCACATTCCGAAAGTGCAATGTATAATTGTACATGCATTTAGAGGAAATGTAGCTTTTATCCAAAGCTAATTCATTAGGGTACTTCCACTTTCTATTGCTACATGACATTCAATGGTCAATGATGTTGTTTCAGCCATCAAAGTCAAATTCAAAGTCCTTTCCCGCGCCCAATGGCGCATAGGGCAGCGCCTATCTCCGTTTCTATAGCCCTAGGCCACGCTTCTGCTATTGCAGTGAAGGCTGCAGCGGGGGGCTTGTCCACTGGTAGCTCCGCGAGTTTAACTTTCCCACTCCATTCTCATATGTCGAGCGCCAGACGAGAAGGCAGTGAGTACCATTTTTAAAGTCTTTGGTATGACTCGGCCGGGGCTCGAACCCACGACTTACCGGTTGTGGGGCAGACGCTCTACCACTGGGCCACCACTCCAGTTGTTTCAGCCATACCACCCATTACACTTGTGACAGCAAGCACCAGTCAACATTTTAGACCTTTGTGAATGGATGCTAACAAGTTGTTGGCCACCCCTACCTACCAAAACTAGCCAGACCACCACTAGCCAGCAGATCCTCTCTAGCCCAGAAAATATCAAAAATTCAAGGATTGTTACTCAATAGTTTGAGCCTTCGCAGTATGCATAAGAATAATAATGAATTTGGTTAGGAATGTTACTAATGTTTATACCTAACGTTGATTTGCAAAAGGGCGTTTACCGAAACTCTGAAGGGCGTGGTCTCGAAACATTTTTCTAGGAGCAAGTCCCCAGACTCCCAATTTCCTCTCACGGGTCCATACACTAGCTTAATTCTCTTGCCAATGTTCAAATTCGCAGGGGAACGCTTCTAGCTCCTTCAAACTACGTGTTTTATCAATGCCATAGCGAAATTGTAAAAAAGGAAAAGGAGATGGTTTAAAGCGGCCGATTTGTGAAAACTTCTTCCCTGCAAATAGCAACACCATGGCAAAAAATTTCGTAACTTGGCAGAAAAGTACCCGATACCCCCCATGGAAAATTTCTAGCCACGGCCCCCTTGATTATGAAACAATTTCAAGAAATATATGGGGAATAAATATTACCTGCTCTATTGTTGATTTTACTTTATCGAGGTTCATCTGAAGAGCATCAGCCACTTCTTCAGCAGCATCTTCATTTATTGAAGATACCTTTAATATAAATGCTTTCTATCACAATAAGAAGAATGTCAAACCAAGTAAAATTCTCTCATGCAAACCAAGTAAAAGGTCCTAATCAGAGCAAATTCCAAAAAATCGAGAGCTATGTCTAAAACCTCTTCTAGAGATCTAAATGGTAAATGTTGATTGTGCAGTGTGGTTATTTGTTGCTTTCTGTTTTCATAATACTTTCATTTTGTCTTTATTTAGTAAATACATGTGCTCCAGCGTATATATGCATGCGTATACCTTTTTATGTATATACGTGTTCACATATACACATGAACATAAATATACGTGATGCTCTAACTTCTAATTATGGCCTCGGGGTAGGCATGATTATTACTCCCCGGGGTATCTTTTTCGCTTTGGTAATGTATGTAATGCTAGTTCCTAGCTTACAGCCCTCTTTACACGACACTTTTTAACCTAGGCTGAACCCAAGTTGACCCCAACCCAAGTTTCATTTTTGACGTGTAAATCAACTCAATCTGGGTTCACCCCAGGTTAAGAAAATCCTACTCGAGAGGTGGGTTGAACTCAGGCTCAACCTAGGTTGAGTATCGTGTAAATCGAACTGGGGTGAACCTGGGTTAAGGAAACATAGGGCGCATGCGCTTACCGTTATTTATTTCATGAAAAGCGCCATTTTCTGAAGTTGGCTGATGTGGAGAACTGCGAATGTAATAGTTATCCACAAAACTGAGTGAAAGGATGTTGTACTGCCACTCACAACTTCTTGAGCCACAACAATGGTCATCAAAACTGTACTGCTCATTGTACAATGGTCATCACTTACTATAATGTAAATTAATTCAGTAATGGCAAGCAAGGAAGTTAGACGGATGCACTCGCAACAGCCGAAAAGAGAAACAAAGCCATAGAAAAAACAACGCAATTTTGATGCTAATATGCTATGAATTACGCGAGATTCTACTGTTTTATTTACTAGATTTAGTTTGATAGAATGGATTCGCGGCTTTTTCTTTGTCATATCTTTTGCATGTTCTGTTATTTATTGCTCATTTTGTGTTGCTTTGAAATTTTTCGACTTGATTCGAGAAGTGGTTGTGTCACAGACTCAGGATCGATCTTCTTTTAAAATTTTGCACTACAATGGCCTACTTTTTTCTAAACAATTGAATCATACGCATGCGCATTTTGATAAGTTCACCCAGGTTGACCCCAGATTCGCTTTACACAATGAAAATAGCTCCAGTCGTGTAAATCAAACGGAGATGAACTGGAGTTGGGTTGAGCCTGGGTTGAAAAGTGTCGTGTAAAGTGGGCATATTAAGTGTTAAGTAGTTTTGTTATTGCTATGAAACGTGCATAAAAAATAAAGCAAACTGTCAATATAAAATATTGGTTCTGTTCTACATACTGGTGCCTCACGTTCTATTTAACAAGGATTTTACTCTGTGTACAAAGAATGTTAAGCAATGCTTACTGCAAATGCACTCTCTGATTTCACTACAGGTAATTCAGTGCCATTCCTTAACCATTCATCTTCAAGAAGATCATTCATTGCGATTCGCTTTCGTGGATCGACCTACGACATCAACAGTAATCACACGTTAGAAGACACCAAAACAACAATATAATGGTTCGAACTGCTGAAATAAGAGTTCTTTGTGGCCTTCACCTGGACAGGGTTGCCACTGCTACTTCAAGAAAAATTCCGACTTTCTCAGATATTTTTCGTGAAATGTTACTCATATTTCCCTGATTTTCCCTGATATTCTTATCTTTTCTTTCGATAGATGTGGGGTCTGGGAGATCCTTGTCCTATACTTTGCAATTCAAAAGTTTGGTTCCATAAAACGCGCAACAGCACTTAAAAAATGACTGTACTGGATAAAATGCTAAAATCAAGGGGAAAACTTACCAATTGCCACACTCAACTGGATGCGTGTCTGAGTATAGAGAAAGTTACCACTCTAACATGAGACAATAGTGACTCTAAAACTTCCCTGATTTTCCCTAATTTTTCAAAATATCTCTTATTTCTCTGACATTCCCTAAATGAAAATAAAATTCCCTAAATTTCCCTGAATTTCCTGATTTAGTGACAACCCAGCTGGGGGTATATCTTCTGCAATAGGAAATATACTTCAAGAACATTGCTTCCAAATTATAACACCTGCTAAAAAATAGTAGTCTAGACATACCTCCAACATTCTCCTGAGTAATTTTGCACTACCTTTGAAAAGATTGAGAGTATCAACAGCAAATTAAATCAGTATGCAGAAGGTGTAAAAGTCCTAACAGCTACAGAAATGCTAAAAGAAACTTTGTGGTTCGGTGTGAGGTATTGATACTTGAAAAGCATCGAGAAGAGAAATGAAAAGCATTCTGATGTATCTACAAGTTCTGAAAATCAGCTCTAAATTGGATACTAATAAGTGGGTCTCTTACAAACTAGAGCTGCAAATCACCAGTGATTCAGGAAAATAATCAACAATAGATGCTTTATCAAGCATTGATTATGCAAAGTGGGACACTCCAAGCCATGTCAATGATAGGCCCTAACAACATCGTGCACAAAAGCAAACGATGCGATAAAGACCTAAGCAGTGTTTCACAGAAAATATTTACAGCTCTCTAAAATAGGGAAGAAATAAATACACTATTACCTTTACTGAGGTGCTTGGGCTGATAATACTCTCCTTTCTAACTTTGAAAAACAAACAGTGAAAAACTACTTCGCATAGAAAATGCAGAAGAAAGCGTAATCAAGGTAATGGCCGAGAAGACTATCCAATTCCAGTAATTCAAAATCACACTAATTATGCTTGTAGACCAACCATAATCTGGAAATGCTATAAAATTATCTGTTTCTTCTACTATGGGGCCTATATTCAACAACTGGGTAACACTCAAAGTAGCCCATTTTGACCACCCACTCATCCATCGTAACAAATCTAGTACCTCTCAATCCCGTTGCTACGTAACATTTCGAGTCTTAAGACCCCTTATCAATATTGTCGATATCTGCTCATGTTTCATAGTACCCACTACCTTCATGTAACAAATAATTACTCCATCCAGTGTACTAATAAGAGAGAATTATATCAAAGCGTCATGTATTTGGAACACAAGATGACATTTCTGGTACTTTTGTGCAAGTCCACAAACAAGAAACAATGTCACAGCAATGTTTCAGAAAAGTGGAGAATACATACATGCACAAACAGCATCAGATTTTAAGCTCAACCTTGACGTAATTGCAAGAAAAATACATTTCAAAAAAATCTCTTTTACATCATAAAAGATCTCTGACCCCTAAATTTTCGTAACAGTTCGTAACAACAATGACCATACCATACCACCCCTCAGGCGCTACGCTAATTTTGAAAGGCCGCTAAGCGTCCTAGAATACTACTTTTTGCTTATCATAGTAATTGTACACATTGTGGCAGGAGCATTGATGCAAAACAAAGCATTTAGAATATCACCTTAATTTGTTCATATAGTTGCGCAGTTGTTTCGTCATCAAATGGCAATGACCCACACAATACAGCATAAAGGACAACACCTAGGCTCCAAACATCAGTCTGCAAGTAAAAAATAAACACATGATTGGGAAAAATGAATGAGACAAGCAAACAACAGGGGCGGATCCAGGGAGAAATCTGACCAGGGCTCAACAAAAAGATCGTGGGCGTGGCTATATGGGTGTGGAGACTATCCCAGAACTATGAACAAAAAAGGGCCAGTTGGTCCGACTTTTATTATTGATATTCGATATTCTAGACTTCAGTAAAGAAGCAATCAAGCACGTCATTCACTTTGTTTGTTGAATTTATAAAAAGGGTAACACCGCATACGTTTCTCTCTATCTGTTGAAACTCGCAAGGTTGGGGTATTTCCAACATGGGTTTGGCATTAAGTGTGAGGCTTGATAAATTTGACGCGCTGAAATCCAGCACCTGCTCAGTTCAATATCTGACTTCATCACAAAAATAAACAGTTGACAACGGAAATAGTGTTAGGCGGAAGTAAAATTCAGCGGAACAGCCAACTGCAAGGAATTAGGAAGCATTCAAAATGTTTAGTTCAGAGGCAAGGGGCATTCTCGCAAACAAAAGAGAAAAATCTATAAGCTGCAAAGAGGGACCTTACTAACAGTTTTATGAAACTTGTGAGGGGCACGTGCCCCCTTTACCCTAGGGCTCCTACGTATTTAGTCAAATGGCCGTAATATTATCCAAATAATAGAAGCGACTTACCTCACTTGTGTTATACTAGGGCATTTGGTTTCTTGACAGGCAGGGAACTGCTGCTCTGAGAATTAGCATCATGGATTTCTCTAACCGATTCAGACACTTCTAGTACCTCTAAGTAATTGCCCATTCTCACGTAAAGCACTCAACAACTACCGTCTTTCTCGCCACGAGGGCACTGCTTCAACATCAACAATATCACGTGTAGTGCTCATGTTGACATAGTCGAGCCCTGGTCACGGAGTATTGTGATTGGCTAAGAGAAATTGAGCCCTGGTCAGGGCGATGTTTCATTGGATGAATGAGAATATTTACATCTGACCAGGGCTCGTCCCAAAATTGTTTACAAAATAGAGAGATCTGATTGGATCCAGGGTAGTCGAGCCTCTGTATATTACAGACTGACCAGGGCTCGGAAGGAATGCAGCATGTGATAGAAAAGATGAATAGTAATTTGACGAGCATATTCCCAATGTGATAACTGATTGGATAATACTACCTTCTGAGTCCGCAAAAGACACCTGGTATTTTAGAGGTGGTTATTCTGAGAGACTGAAATAAGCAGCGATAGGGCTTTATTAGCATTGTCCATGAGTAGTAAATACTGGTGACTACTTTTGATAATTTTCGTTTTAATACAGCCAGCTATTTAGGATTGAAAATCTGACCAGTGCTCCAGCCCTGGTAGCCCTGGTCTGGATCCGCCACTGAACAACGTCTATCTAATAACGAAAAGTTCCGATAGCTTTCTAACTTCATGGAAGCATTCGTTAGCAAAAAATGCAACAGTATATATGGCAAAGATGCTACTGACATGTGAGACTTAAATATGTCATGATTCAATTTCTGTATTTGTACCACAGTGACATAACTACTACCGCACCATAAGCCGCTGTACTTTAACCTCAAATAAGACACACAGTTCACCTACTTTTACTTAAAAGCAAATAAAGAGACATCAAATCTACCCCTACTCGACAGAATGAGCTCTTGCGTAACCAAAATAGCCTTTGTTAAATAGCCTCCAAAAAATTGCCTTTGTTCAGTGCTACCAAAAGTTCATACAGTAGGACTCTTTACCTCTGGCTACATAAAACAAGTTTTACTAGATGAAATAATATAGAAAAGAATATTGCGATACACAGCACCTGTTATGTGTCGCAATGTTCATTGATATATTATATATCGCAATCTTCCTTGAAGGGGGGGTGCTCTAGACGGTGGTGAAAATAAATCTTGATAATGGAGACATATGATTTAATTACTTCAATTTAAATCAAAGTTGGTTATAATTGATGAATATGATACACAAAATTCTAAAGGAAAACATACCTGGTCGCCAAAATAAAGATCTCCTGATACAAGTTCTAAAATTAAATATAAAAAATCCTTTTAAAACACTTGCGAAAAAAACAGATGAACTTCAAAAACTAGATAAAGATCCGACAAAGTAACCATACGTCCAATCTAATCTACCTGATCCCATAAAGAGTACTAAGTGCAAATTAAAGACCGAAAGAGTAGCTTACAAAGAGTAGCTTGCACGAAAGAGTAGCGAAAGTAGTACTCGACTGCTCAAAATGTCAAGAAAGTTCATTAGTGTTTAAAATGTGATCTGTCAGTGCAGGAGACATTGTGTATGTTATATTGGCTTTCCTCTAACATTTGATGATGATGATGATGTCATTTCATTTCAACTTCTGCTATTTGCTAAGATTTCAAAATTTCAGGAGTATATGGAGCTTTTTTGCTTTCCTCTAAATGTTTGAACTTTTTGGAAATTTTTGCTAAGAAAGGGATGAGAAAGTTCTGATAATCGAACCGTGACAAAAATTTAGAAAGCTTCTTCACTACTGGGACAAAAAACTCTCTGATAGAATTAAAAACATGTATTCTAATAAAACATACCTGGGGCTGCATACGCGGGTGAGCCTACTCGTGTTACCAAAGGAACAGTTAATCCACTTGCAGGTTTGACTGATAAGCCAAAATCAATCATTTTGATCGACTAAAATAAACAGATTTATGTTCTACTGTATCTTCATAAATAAATCTTCCATAATCATGAGCAACAAATGGAAACAAAACTGGCCATTTTCTAATTAACATTGGCTATCCCACAAAAAATTTAGTTCCCTGAAAGTTGTGTAATGTTTGCAAAAATTGTGCAACATATTAATATAGAGCTTTCAATATACCTTTACATTGCAAATGTATAATAAAAAGTATTGTATGTACATGTAATATTGCAGGTAAGATATATTGTATATGTTATTGCATAGGAACTGTGATTAATAATCCTTTTGTTCACTATATTTGATTAACCTCGTTTTGCTATGTTTGATTGACCTCGTTAAGAGGGGCCATGGATCAACTGGACTAATGGCTGAACTTGAATGAGATGTTGTTTTGTATACTGTTTCATATGTAATATTGTGATGTTAAGAATATTCAGTAGATCTTGAAATATCACGAATACTCAAAATATTATTGCACAATTCAATATACCATTACACAATTGCATACTGACTATTTGTAAAACTGCAAGGATATGTTGCATATTTGCAATATTATAACGGCCTATTCAATATTTGTAATATTGGAAAGTCATATTGAGCATTCCACAAATATTCAATATGACGCTATAGTGCTTGTTTACCAACTCTTTTGTTGTTTACTCCACGCCTGTCTTCTGTTGGGAATATGCATAAGAAAAATGGTATAAAAAACCATACGCGTAGAAGGATTTCAAATTTAGGGGCTGTAACATTTCTGCTCGAATGAGTAAGGCGATCTGGAGTGCAGTCAAAAAAGTTGCCCGAATTTCCTATCGTTCTTTCAGGAAAACTGCCCGAATGTAGAAGATTTCGTCCCAACTAAGGGGGCTGCAGCCCACCTGCAACCCCCTCTGTTACGCTTATGTAAAAAACCCAGTCCAATGTATTTTGATTTCTGATGATGAACCTAGCCAGAGTCAAAACGTTCTTGTTCAATTACAATTTAAGTCACCATAATTCCTGCTTAATTCGACATTTCAATGTTTATTTCAGCATAAATCCTGGCAAGATTTATACTGCATTATATATTGAAATGTAAAATGTTTCGTATTCTCGTCGGCTTCATAATCAACATTACAACGGTACAAATAGTCACTATACCATTGAAAGACCACGATATTCAATATACCATTGTAAAATTACAAATATTTAATGTCCTGTTGTAATACTCGGGGGGCTGGAGGACTGCAGCCCTCTTTTTGCTATTATATGATGCCATACAATAGATAGCCTATCTTATCTAAGATAAGATGTATTTTCATATTCAACACTCCCCAGTAGGAGTCTGCTACTTGTTCCCAGCCCCCTTTGCTAAAAAATATACTCTGACGTCCGCAATGTTAAGAATATCCAATACACCTTTGTAGATTACAAATATTCAATGACTTTCTAATACTCAGAGTTTGTATAAACTCCTTTTAAAATATTTCCAAAACATTGCCAAAGCCAATTTACCAATTTCCAAAACCATGAAACACATCTTTGTTCGCATTTTGAAACATTAGAAATAGAAAATAGAAAAATGTTATTTTCAAAGCTATATTTTATGCCATTTTTGGTGAATTATATTTTATATAATATGAAACTGCATTCTATCCTTTTTACGATATTTTGGGATTTTTCCAAACAAAAATTCAAAACTTTCCATAGCCAATGTGAAAAAGCTCATTTTTCCAAAACTTTCCAGGTCCATATCAATTTGTATAGTTTTCCAAAACTCTCTAAAATCGGCATGAACCCTGAATATTACAAATAGTCACTATACTATTGCAATATTACGATATAAGATATACCTTTTCGTTATTGAGCAGCATATTCTCCTGCGGAGGAAAAAATTCAGGATTTTATGGACGTGTGTTTAAAATACAGAAGGACGACTTATGGCACATTCACTGATGTGCTTGAAAATCCAGGAAACATTCAAATTGCAAAAGCAAAATTCTCGTTGAAGCTCCTTCACAGCAACCAATGAAAACATGCCCAATTCAAGGAGGTTTTATCCTAGACAACAACTTCAATATTACCGGCTTTATATCCCTATGTGCGTAGCCATTTTCATGAGTAAAGGCAACAGCAGCAACCATTTGACGAAACAGCGTTCTTGCCTCGTTCTCCTGTAAAACAAAAGCCAAGATAACATTATAAGAAAGCAAATTTGTTTCCAATTACATGCATACTACTTTTGAGAATTTTGCAATCCCCAAAACAATTTGCAAACAGGGGCATTAATGTGCAGAGAGTTTATGAAGGCGTCCTAAACGATAATCGCTAGGTAATAACCAAAATTCTCAACGATATTATATTAAATTTTATGACAGAAGAAATTATCTTTTTAGTATGCACTGTGTATTTCTAATTTGGTTTTCGAGTTTTTGATCTTCTTGTTGTCTATTTTCTAAATACATTTTCGTTTTAAGAAAACCGTCATTTTGCATGAGCCGCCATTTTTTTAACTTTTCCCAAAACTGAGCCTGAGATTTCCTTAAAATCTTCTTAACTTTTGCTGAAATAAACTGGCTAACATGGGTTGCACGTTCTTTGTTTATCGTGCATGCTCGAGTTTGAACTCTATCTTTAATATTTTGAATGTAATAATGACGTGATATCGATTTTGGCCAGCAAGAACACTTACTTTTGGAAACTGAGCCTCGTGATTTCTCAACATTTTCTTAAAAATTAAGGCCATTTGAGCCTCATTTTCTTATAAACTTTTTTCCTATAAAAAAACGTGTATACTTGAATTTTTTCATTTCATTTTCATTTGCTGCAATAGTTTTGCGACTTCAAGTATGCACAAAATGAAATCCGGGGGTTCACCCTCTTAATAGTCCCGTGAGCTAGATCAACATGTTTGAGCTTGCTTCTGTACGAAATATCTACTGAATCTAACATTCTCCAAAATTGAATGGCTATGCCAAGACAAATTCAATATATTCGCGAATTACATAACAAACTGATGAAAAGGCAATCCTATTAGCAATAAAATAAGAAAGTGAATTTTGTTATACAACTGTGGAGGAGCATATTTTCACATTATGCCATGGCTATATGTAGCCATAGTCTAACATGCATTTTGAATTGGGGAAATAACCAAGATGTTCTCCTTCGTAGCTGCATTTAAAGTTGACTCTAATCACGCTTGGCACAGACCACCATGTCGGCACAGGTACTTTCGAATTTTTTACTACTGCCTTTTTCCTTATTAATCATTTACTACATAGCTGGTGCATGTTTGTGCTTGGTTAATGAGACGGAGCCGTTGTACACAGGCTGTTTTGATGCTTTGGCCCCTTTGATTTACATTTCATCACCATCATCATCATCATCATCACCGCCACCACCAACATCATCATCATCATCATCATCATCATCACCACCACCACCACCACCATCATCATCATCATCAC
>WIPJ01033194.1:0-61469 GCA_018155075.1 Cassiopea andromeda | reverse complement strand
TATATATATATATATATATATATATATATATATATATATATATATATACATATATAAGAACTAAATAATTCCAAAGATCACCACTATTGCCATCCGAACAACAGATTACATTTTTGTAGTAGAAGATTACAAAGATTGGGAGGATCCTGGACTACTAATATTATAAATATATACCGAAATTTTTTCTTTGTTGCACTTTTTCGTTTATCTAGTAACTGCGTAAGTAGTCACCTGTAGACAAACTTTATAAGCGAAGACTACTGTTGCATTGTAATTTCTTATAGATGCTTTCATTAGCCATGAAAGCATGCAAAAGGAATGGTAGGCATTGGGGATCTGGGACAGTGGTGTAGAAGTGAATTGATTGCTGGGGGGGATTCTCGTGCATGTAGTTTTATAAGAAACTTAGAAGTTAATGTATCTAGTTATAGAAACAACTGAGAATTTTGCTCAGTAAGCAACATACTTTTAATGCTTTTCTTGTCAGAATTATCTTGTTAGACAGCAATTTTTTGGCAGCTTTCTCAGTCTAAAGTAATCTACCATAAAATAATAACAATTCAGTGCTTGACTTCCAAGATAATTACCAAAC
Organism: Cassiopea andromeda; assembly: GCA_018155075.1. NCBI lineage: Eukaryota > Metazoa > Cnidaria > Scyphozoa > Rhizostomeae > Cassiopeidae > Cassiopea > Cassiopea andromeda. The sequence continues at coordinate 60,877 of WIPJ01033194.1, read as the reverse complement.
TAGGGGGACTGAGCCCCCTCAAGTAGCAGCTAGGGGCGCAACCAGACCACTGGTCTGGGGGCTTGCCCCCAGTAAAAATTTTTGAGGTCACGCCTTTTAGAACGCCGGAAACGCCCTGCAAGATAGGATATAAATTATTTCAATCACTCTTCTTAATGCTGAGAGGGAAAAACTGACTCCCTTAAACCTGTTTCATTCAATTATGATGACTTAAAACAAAAAGAGAAAAGCCAAGCCGACCATTTTTGTACACCAAAGCCATGCCTGTACCTTACTAGACAAAGTGGCTCTGCCTTTCTGCTGTCCCATGCCAGTACACCAAAGCTTAAGAAAAAGCACTCTCATGACAGTACGTTGGCCTACACGTTTAATATATTGCTTATTGCGAACCACTACTAATGACTCTTTGTCACATTTTTCAAAGTCTGAACTTATTTGGGGGCGATTGCCCTCCTTGTCCCCTCCGGATGTCCGCCACTGCTGTGTAAGTATAAAATTTCCTGCTAGTAACGAAACTGCCCTGCATTGTTCTTCATTTTCGAAAAAGAGGCTACAAGCTTCGTGCGTTGACGACGCTTGCTCTGTGGTCACAATAATGAAACTCGATGGGTAAATAATCTAATTCAAAAGTAAACTATGCCTAGAGCTCTAAACAAATGTGGGAAATTTTAATCTCCCTCTACGTCCATTGAGAAGTATCCTGTAGAAATAATTAGCACTGCTTTTTCTATGGCGCCCAGGTCAGAGAGATTTTCTCCCTCAGTGCCCAATAAAATGCTTGAAAATGACGTGCTTGTGATAGCTACTGAAATAAACCCTTCGCCAACTCGCTCACTCTACTACTTCTTTTGTTTTGCTATTCATTCAACACTTACCCGATCCAAGTTTTGTGCATTTGTTTTCATAAAAGACTTCCAACTCTTCTGGGAAATAAACGCTATCATCTTCGTCTTCCTCAATTCTTCCTGACATTGTGAAACCAATCGTATACTAAGACCCTATTTCCCAACTTTTGCCAATTTCTAGTGGGAAAGAAATGAGGCCAACAGCGAAAGTAAATCGCTTGATTTCCGTGTAGATTAGCTTTTGTTATTAACGCAAACTGTTGACACTTCTAATTGTCAGTTCAGTTGATATTAGGTAAACTTCCGCGTGATATAATATGATGGTAGAGACCAGAGGATTGACATTTGCTGTAATCTATTTGAAGTACATCACTTCTATCCATCCCATCAATCATCAAAGTTACCGGTAGAGCTATGAGTACCTCTCTGTGACAACATGTTCCATGAAGCCAAGTACAAAAGTAGTGTGATGATCATGTGATTTCAATCTCCTGGGAGATCAAATATTGTGGCAAATTTTGCAGACCAATATTGCACCACCACCTGTTCGCCATGTACAGTTGTGACTCACTTGTGGTTGGATTCATCTGCAGCTGACGTTATTTATTTCCTCTTTGCCTAATCAGTTTCATATTGTTGAATCTAAAATTGTACTTACAATGGACACGCTGGAGCCGAGGGGCTGGGGGTTGCAACCCCCTATTCTTTTGCTAGTGTATAACATCATAAAATAGACTGGATGTATTTTGGTATTCAAAAAGGACACTCTCTTGCACTCTAAAAAGTTTCCAGGGGATCTGCCCCTGACCCCCACTTACACACCCCACCACCAGGGGTGACTCCAAAGCTGGACTTTGGGGGAGACCTTTATTGTCTTTTCATGTGAAGTTCTTAACACTATTGTTTGTTATAGGAAACATTGCCGTTTGGGGGCCATGGTCCCCCGGCCCCCTGACCCGCCCCTGTCCATCACTATTACTGCATATTGCCATATCACTCGTCCGAAACCCCCTCCCCCAAACTCAAGAATGTGCTCCGGCATCCCTGTATCCTTGCTTGCAAGCATAAGCAATAAATATTTATAATACGAGCCTACTGAATCAAGAATTAAATGTTGGTTTTTTTCTATTGTGCAATGCAAATGCTCTGACCCCTTAACCTCAATATAAAATAAGCTGGGCTCAATTTGTGTCCCATTTGTAAGTACTGTTAATAACAAAGTTCATGAAATTGGGTTAGTATCTTCTACACAAACGGCCAGAGTAGTGTGTTTTGGTGATGATCATGAATATGTGACTGAAAACCATAGAAAGTAGGCCATGCTTCGACTATTGGAAACTGAAAGCTGAGATATACGACGTGGAAATATGAGAAATGCCATTACTTCTGAGAAGGAAAGTAATTCGATAACACTGGTTTGGACGAGTCTAGACGTAAATCAAGCCCGTAGCCAGGCCTGTGTTTCAGGGGTGGCAAAATTGCCCTGGAAGAATCACGTGGTACAAAATACCTGAGAGCTTATTTCATACTTTATGTTATAAAAATCAAAAAGGATTATGTGTGTGCAGGAAAAGATTGAACTTTCTAGTGTATCACAGTGACCAAGGTTGAGATCAACAAAAATTTCAGATCTCTCCTTAGCTACAATGATAAAGCAACAATAGAAAATTGCAAAGAATGTCCCAGGGGTTGCAAAAACTAGTATCTTGTTGCCGATGGGTGGCTTTTGCTACCCTATTCTACCCCATGCCACCCCATGGCTACGGATCTGACGTGAATGAAGTTTTGGGGTTCATATGAAGCAAACAGAAAAAGTTGTTATTTTCTTTCATAGCTTTTCTCTTCATAATTTGTTTTTCTTGTTGTTGCAAAACGACATGGTCTAGTAAACTAGACATCCTCCATCGAGTCCCTGAATTTTTTCCCCTGGGAAAATACACTCCATCAAGGGCCGCGCACTGATTTTGAAAGTGCAGGGGCCAAGCTAAAGTTAAGTTAATATTTGAGGATTAGTCCATACAACAAACAGATAACAGATTTCCAAGGCAATTCAAATAGAGGATTATATTCTCAAGCAATTTGAATTTTAGCGTAGCTTTAACAAGGCTTGGTATGATAATAACTCTGTTTGCTGTTGAAGAGTTAGGGACAGAAACATAATGACGTCAGGGAGTGAAGCAACATTTTTAAGAATTGCGCTCTTTAAATCTCACAAAAACACCCTTTTTTCTTTAGAAGTACATCCTTTCTAGATAGGAAGCAGCACAATTAAGCCGTGTCCACACTACAAAACTAACCCAGACTCGGCTTACACTCGGCCCAGGCTCGACCTAAGCTCAGCCCAGGTGTGGTGTATGTTGTGCCCACACTAGCAGAGGTAAAATTGCTAGCGTGGACACAAACCTGGGCCGAGCCCAACAAGCAGCCCGAGTACTTGCACAACGTATGAGCAACAAACATGCATGACTGATAGCGGAAAAATTTTGGTGGAAGGGAACATTTTTATCCGCCCAAATAGCTATAAATGCTCCGTGGTCAGCAGCTAATGCACGCATTCTCCTGATTTCTCAAGAAACTCGAGTTAATAAGAAGAAAACTTTCTGTTCCAAAGTTTTCACACGAATTGTTATTTTCCTGCCACATTGCTTCACACTATACGCCTACGCGATTGCTAATTAAAACGGGGCTCGGCCCAAGTTTCTTTCCACCCTATAAAAATCGTGGCTCGGCCTAGGCCGAACCCTACTCAAAGCCTGGGCTAAGTTAGCCTAGGCCGAGCTCAGCTGTTTCGTAGTCACTCTAGCATGGGTCAGGTCCAGGTTTTCGAACACTTGGGCCAAGCTTGGGCTAGTTTGTGTAGTGTGCACACGGCTTTAATCATTGATTTGAGAAGCTTCAATTTCTACAAAAGAGAATATGGAGAAGAGAAAGCTGAAAAAATTAAAGAGGACATGATCTAATGGGAAGAGAGTTTGGGGGGTCAGGGGACGAAATCCCCAGAAAATCTTTAATAAGTACGCTCCTTTGATCTTAGAAAAACACCCTTCTAATTTACGAGTATGATTTTTCTAAATCAACAACAGCACATTAAATCATTGATTTGAGAACATTTAATTCCTGTTATAGAGACAATACGTTTTCTCTGTTATAAGCAAGTGATGTCTAAAGAGAGCTTGACTACTCAAAAATCTAGGAAAGTTTAGTACTTCATTCATGAGACGTTCTACTAGAGTACGTAGGCTCAAATGCGTTCTAATTATGGAAAGTCCCAATTAACAATGAATAAAATGACATTCGTTTCATTGTGGCTCTTCTTCAACAGTCTATCTTCTAATACTAAGATCTACAAATATTTTGGGTGTTAAAACAACCTTTCCAGTTTCCACTAACATGCCTGCGCAAAGCATTGAAACTTCAAAACCGTCTACTAGGAAAGTCATAAGAACACCTTGATATTGAAAGCATGAAAAAGCCAAGAATGGCTCAAATATTTAAAGAGTGAGATTGACGACTAAATACAGACCTAAGCACGAATGTAAACCACTACATTTTCCCTTTCTTTATTGCTTCCACTCGTTCAGGGCTGATGGTTATATTTGGGATACAGGCTGACCAGTGATCCTTTAGCATACTATTGTGAAAAGCTATTCTAAATGCCCGCTAAACGCGGATATAATCTGCAAATTAACCCTGGGAAAACAAGAAGTGTCCCCACTTGCAAACTATTATTTAACTTCTGAAATACTGATTTCAGAGTGATAGTTGATGATTCGCACCAATTATCTTCTTGCCTCTCTTCTACAGAAATTACATCCTCCATTCGCCTGCATTAATTTCTAATCATAAACTACGTATTCTGCATTGCTGTTAGTTCTATGGATAATGCATAGTATACGAGTCAATATTATTCAAAGGTATACATCCTGTATGCTAAATATTTTTTCTCTCTGAAAAAGTGGGGGTCATGACCCCCGGCCCCCTATTGCGCGGCCCCTAGCCATACATGATGATCTTCAGATGTAACATGTTCTTTTATCAAAGAGGCCACACTCTATTACATGATATAATTCCTTTACTCTCCTACCCGCAATAACAACAACAAAGATTTGCTACTGAATCCCACAGGCACAAATTTGCAATACATACAAAGTAAGCATTTTGTAATCAATAGGAGCAAGTTTTAAAACATTACTTAATGTATTAGATTTCAGTTTTCTTTTACTTATATTAATATACTGCTTTATTTTGAGAGCTCATCTGGATAACAAGACTGAGTCCGGCAACAATGCTAAGCATACAGAGACTTGAAGAGACCTGAAGCTACAGCAAAACAATTTTGTTGACAAGAAAGCTAATGTGGCATAGAACTGATACATCTCAATCTTTCCTAGCTCTTCGATGTTCATGCTTTCCTTGCACAGCAAATAAGAGTATTTGCCATCTTCCTCATGTCGAAAACAAAGAAAGCGAAATAGCTTGCATGAACCAATTCAGTTAAAGTAGGTATGCTTCAGATCAAATCCTTTGGCTAACCATTGGTGCTAATGATTACGATGAATATTCCTTCAACTCATTAGCTACGCAGTTAACGGCAATGACCATGTGACTCTGCTTATGAAGTCCATTGGTTAACTAATCCACTTATCCATTGTGTCTATTGCTTCAGATTCATTCATGTTCTGTCAAGCATGAATTTGATTGAAGAACTATTGATGGGTTTAATATGTCTTGGAGCAATTTAGGCTTACTCGTAAACCAAACCTCAAGGGTCAGATTTAATTACCATGTTATTGGAATAGCTAATAACTATTATGCGATGTAATCATAAATTCTACTGCTCACTTCTTGCAAATACTCATCAATCAACTAAGCCAACAAGATGTTGCATCTGGCACTTAGAAAGAATTCAAGGATCTTTATCCTGGTTTTTGCTGCAGTAATAGCATTCTCTGGTGTTTCAAAATCCTCATACCTAGAAGAGGAATTGCTCACAAGCAATGTGGATAGAAATTTAAAAACCGAAGACGATGCAAACTTCACGGATGATCAAGATGCAGATGTGTTTATTGCAGAGATCTTCCCAGTAGGTGTTGGAAATTTTGAGCAAATATTTCACCCACTGACGAGATACAAAAAGGCTGTCCTAGGATTAGATGCGGAGATAGAGCCTATGAGCAACTCGCAACTCCAAGACCATAAGTACTTACAGTCGGATGTGGCTGTTGTTGATCATACAAGGATTCAATCTAACCCCATACCTGAAAGTTTATCTGCAGACAAAAGCAGGGAATTTTTTATAATGAATCCTTTGCAATCATCAGCAACGAGAAAGATAAACAGCAGAACGTTTGCTAATAATACTTCAAAGAGTAGCTTTCAAGATGGCTTTTATAATAGTGTATTGAAGAATTATAGCAATTCAGATTCTGATGCTTTGAGGTTATTTCAAAAATACCCACTGCATCATGAAATTCTAGCTGGAAATGGTAGGCAACTTGTTGAACATTCTTTGATTAGCAAAGATGAAGATCAAGTAGGTAACAGCAGTGGATCTGGTATTGGAGAAGGAAGTGGAGCACAGCTTAGAACTGAAGAGCATAATTTGTCTAGGGGTGATCAGTATAAGATAACAAAAGTGGGCTCCAGTAGCAGAAAGATTAAGAATGGATTACATCATCTACAACAAGGCGACTTAGCCTTGCAAAAATATACCGAGAAAAGAAAAACAGAGAAACTAAACAAAACACTGAGTAAAAATGATTTTGCACCTACTAGAGGTAGTATTTCAAATGATTCTAGATATAGCAGTCTTAGAAAAGTTTCAAAAATTAGTGAGCATGATAAAACTGATAAATTGGACAGCAATCTCATTAGCAGAGTGAATGGCAAGAAAGGAAAGAAGCTGCAAGGCAGTTATATAGAGAACGTGGATGCAGATGAATATAGCAAAAACGCAACGTATATAAGCCAGCATGAAACCAGCGATATGCGAGTAGTCCACAAGCTTGAAAACAATGCAGTATTCGCACCAGTAGATAGTAGATTCAAACAGCATGGTGATGTTAATGGGCAGCCAGTAAACAAAAACAATGAATTGAGAGAGCACAACAACGATGGCATTTACTCTGGTGAGGGATCTGGAGCTGGCAATTCCATAGATGGTGAGGAGAGTGGTATGGAGTTTTCGGGAAAGGAAGATTTGGAGGATCCAGAAGTGAACAGAGACAACCAGGCGTGGGGTCATGGGGTGAGTAAGAATGATAGCTGGAATGTCAACATGGAAGCTGGAGGTGCCACTATGATTGGAAAAGAATATGCTTCAAAGGCTCTTGATAACACGCCGTGCTTTAGTCAGAAAGCTAATTGCAATTTTGCTGCACTGCTGGTTAATCAGAGTGATTGGGCCTCACAAAGAAGAGTGTCGATGATGCCACAGATCAATAAACAAGTTGCAAAATGGATGAACACATCAGGCAATTTTACTGGAAGTAGCAGATATCAGGAAGATATTGCAGAAAGGTACAAGGGAGTAGTTCGCAATGGAGAAGAAAAGCCTGAAAAGGGGAATATAAAAAGTATCAAATCATATGCTTCAGATGAAACTGGAAATGCCACGATCTCAAGCGATTCAAATATAGTTGATAAAGAGGACGAGAAGGCAGGCAATTCGAGTAATCATACAAGAATTGACAATGAACATGATATGAAGACGAACGATATAGAAGCTAGCAAAAGTTTTGGAGATAGGGATGAAGAAATGCTAAAGGATAATGATTCTGAATCTGATACTGAGAAGAATTCAGCAAAGAGTGAATCGTTGATTGAAAGTAACAAAGCGAACAGTAGCATTGGGAAAAAATCAGATGATGTGAGAAAAAGCCCCGCATTAAATGCCCCTGAAAGTGAAGACATGACATTTGGTTTAAGCCGAGGGGAAGCAGTGAGACAGCTATTTTTATCAAGCTTGAGTAGGAAAGAAGAAGAAGAGCAAGCAAATAAAGAAGATCGAACGAAAAATAGACTTCATGAGCCAGATAAGAATCGAGACTCTCAGATGCAAGATGGAAGAACTGGTGGGATTATGCCAGCACGTGTTTCAGTTGAAACAAATCATCTTAGGTCGGCTCAGAGAGATGTAGCAGTTGAAAAAGGCTATAGCAACAACAAGACAGAAGAAAGTGAAAAGAACTTTCAATCATTGGCAAGAAAGAAGCTGAAGGCAGCCAAGAAACTAAGACATAGCAAAGAAAACTTGTTGAAGAGGCACAAAAGCTCAAAGCATCACAAAAAACATAAGAATATTCAAAAGAATAATAGATATAAAATTATTCATGCATCTAAGTACGGCAAGGAAAAGTCTGAGACTATCAAAGAAGCAAACAGAGGGAATGTAAATTTCATTACAATGATGATGAGTGCAAAAGCAAGAGAGCTGTACAAAAATTTGATCCATGATACGTCGAAAGCATTGATGTCCAGAAAGCTTCATCAAAAGAAAAGAAGCAAGCATCATTTCGCAAGAATGAAATTAAATCAATTTGCTGATGACAAGGAACTTCAAAATACATTAAATGGTATTGAGGAAAATCACAAACACTATTTCAAACACGCAAAAAATGGTTTGAAAATGCCAAAAGGGAGTAGTGCAAGGTTCCCTGAAACACAAACGTTGACAACCAGGTTGTTAAATACAATGACAGAAAATAGCCATCATCTTGTAGAGCAGACTCAATTCTCTCCATTGAGAACATCTGAAAAATTCGACATAAAACACTCAATGCGAGAGCAGCTTGATACACCGAATTCTCTAATAGAGAAGCTTGCAGAACTAAAATATTCAAAGAATGACAGGATGAAAGAGGAAGAAGTCCCAATTCCTGAAGTTGAGAATGCAGAGGATACAAGTGCAACAACCCCTGAGGTGGACAATGAGAATCCAGGGAAAACTGTCCTCCAACGACAAAGCAAAGTTGGTTTGGGTGCAGACATAGACATGGAATCTCTGGATGGACGAAAGCAAGAATACGAGTTTAAAAGTTTGGATGCAAAAATAGAAGGTGAATTAGCAAGAAACCAAATGATGAATGAAAACGATAAAGAGACTTCAATTGGGCAAATAAATTCCAACCAGACTGACAAGGATTACAGGAATATAACCGAGTCAGCAATGAAAGTAATGCCTATACCATCATCTCTTAATGTTTACAACGCAGAGGAGGTCTTGGGAAGCGATCCTGAGCTATATCAATACGGGACTAATTTCAATACGACAGAGGGAAGCAATAGAAATAAAGAGATCAGTGAGCGGAAAGTAAACCAGACTATGAACCTACATCGGAATGTGCCAAATCAGGAACAGAAAATTGGACATACAACACCAAGTAATTTTGTCAAGAAAAAAACTAAAAACAAGAAATCACAGAGAAGGCCGACTATGTATTTTTCAGGAAACAGTAGTTTGTGGAAGCATCATCCATTCGTTTCTATGGATATTAGGCCATTAGTTGACGTGTTTTATAAAGTTAATCATAAGAATTTAATTGATCTTGTAAGAGAGGAAGAGAAAGAAGGAGTGAATGGAAAGAGGAGGAACAATGCCGGTCATGCTAGTCAAAGAAAGAAACCGAGAAGAAAGAAAATCATAGCTGAAAAAGCATTGGAACACCACAAGAATAGAAAAAGAAAGAATCAGAAAAAGAGAAAGCAGAAATTAAAGAAGGCTGATTCCTACATACATGCATATAAGAACAGGAAGTCAGCACAAACTGTGAAGAAAGGCAAATCTATAAACGAGCTGATTAGTCTCTTCCGTAATCTTGCTAATAGAATAAAAGGTGGCAAATCATATTCAAAGATGGATGGTAATAAATTACAACAAAAATATAAACACAAAAAGAAGAAGCATGTAAAAGCATCTGTGAAATTTGGAATTAGTGAAACGGAAAAGCAAGCAAACCCGCCTGAAATTCCAGAAATTAAAAATAACATGCCCGATCAGGTAAAATACTACAAAATTGAAAACGCGCCAAGGTATGGAGCTGTTTGTATTGACGGCTCAACTCCAGGTTATTACTTTCGAAAAGGAAAAGGACAAGATATAAACAAATGGATTATTCATTTGCACGGAGGGGCCTGGTGCTACGATGCTGAGTCCTGCTTTCGAAGAAGTTTCTCAATACTGGGTTCAACAAATAATTGGTCTGCTGAGAATATTACCAACTTCTTCCAAGGGATTTTGTCGAGCAACAAAGATGTTAACCCGTGGCTCAGCGACTGGAATGTTGTTGTTCAATCATATTGTGACGGTGGTCTGTTTTCAGGCAGAAGGAAGAAACCATTTGTTTATCGTGGGAGAAAAATGTATTTCAGAGGTAGGCAGATTTTGAAAGCAATGGTAGACAGCTTGAAAAGGCGAAACCTCTTAAACGCTTCTGACATTGTTTTAAGCGGCACTTCAGCTGGGGGCTTAGCTATTTTGCTTCAAGGAGACTACATTCGCCACAAGTTGCCGAAAACAGCATCAGTACGAGGCTTGGTTGATGCTGGATATTTCCTCGACTCAGAAGCTGAAGATGGTTCACACATTATTGGGAATCAATTTCGAGGACTGTATGAATTGCATCATCCAAAGCTTCGAAAAGGCTGCGAAAGAGTACAGGATAATAGAACAAGGTTCCTTTGTTTATTTCCGCAGCATACCGCAGAGGGAATAAAACTACCGATTTATTTTGTGAATGCTCTCTACGACCACTGGCAGCTCTCTGAACTGCAGCGAGTGCGTTGTGTTTATCATAATGATCAATGTATGACGTCAGAAAGGGACCGAATCCTGAATTTCAGGAAAGTCATGTATTCGAGATTAAACGACGCGATAGCACATTTACCAAGGGCCGGTCTTTTTGCCAATTCATGTATTGGACACGGCCAGGCTATTGTAGACTACACGTGGTCACGAATACGTGTAGACAATAGTTCACTGCGAGAAGCGTTTAATGACTGGCTTAGAGATACAAACTTTGAGAAAAGGCATCTAAATGTAGACTGTCATTTTCCTTGTAACGGAAGTTGCCCTAGAGCCATGGTTGATTCATGTATAAGGAACTTCAAAGGTGCGTCAAGCAATCACAGGACTAGAAGAAATGCAGAGTTGTGTTAATGTTTATTATATACTTAGATCTAGTATAGTGTTTACATAGGCATTAAATTAGCGAGGACATTTAGAATATTCGATAAATAGATTGGACAATATCAGATCCAAAATCAAAGGTAGAGATTGCAGTTCCAACAACGTTCGTGCAACATTCCAACAACCCTCATGCAACATTGCTTTTCATCAAGTTACAGTATGCCCTCTACATGTCAAACTTTAAATAGCATTGATTAAGAAGAGTTGCATACAACTGTTATGATTTAGGTTTTTGATCTTATTGTAACACGTTATCAGACCAATCTTAGATTAGTTCTGGAAAGAAAATTTAGATATAGCTGATATAGAACTGGCAGTGCAATTTTGATTATCCCGTGTGATGAGCGACAGCTGAAGGCCATAGCCGACCCCCCCCCCAATGGCAAGCAACAATAGTCATCCTAATTCTTGAAAATCGGTTTAACTTCTAAGTTTATGTAAGCTCTAACTCAACAGCACAGGTTTTGATCACCAGAATGCCTCTTGCCATCCTCTGAATATCAGTTGCTAGCTTACTGGCCCAGCATTTTCCACTGGTGCCTAGCAGAGAGATAGACTAATAGGTTATACAGTGGTGATTGATCAAAGATTTACATATTTAAGATCTTTCATTGTAAAGATTAAGTATTCTTGTAACTCTTATTTTACACAGCATCATACATGCAGGTAATTATGAATTCATAAAATTTATGTAGTATCTCCAAGGCAAACTCGCTTTTTTCAAAGCATTCTTTGTACTCTAGTGTACGTGTATCCAGCTCCAGAGCTCAAACAGACTGCTTTTATGCGATGAAGCTGTCTGTGATACTCAACAAGACTCTTAGAAATGTTAGATAGTATCAATCAGACTTGAAAACTACAAGGGTTACGGTTAACGCTGCATCGAAAGACAGTTCTCTAGTCTTGCGTTAACCCTACAAGCAAGAGTATAGAAGAGGAAGACCCGGAGGGAGTCAACCCCTCTTCAACCTCTCGTGGAGAGGCTTGTCCTTTTTCACTTTTTCTGGGTAATTTTTATATAGCATAGATGAAGGGTCTATGAAGGCTCTCAAATGAATATCAATGATCTCATCTACCATTCTCTTCATACGTCTAAGAGTGTAGCCATATAAACTAGGGGGGCACAAGTCACGCGTGCACCTCCCAATCTTCATAATTTGTTTGGCAAAGTGCCTCTTTGCAACTTACGGAGTTGCCCTTTTTGGTTTGTTTGTATTCCTCTCCATGCATGTGCTCTTCCCCATTGGTCACATTGTTTCCTACGTAGAATGTTAAGAGAAAAGCAACGCGAATGAAGTCAAAAATTTTGTTACATATTTGGACAATATCAGACATTTCAAATATCGAGACCGGTACCTATGACGTAATATGAAACCACTTGAAAGATCATTTATTTTGACTTTGAATCCACCTTGTCAATTTCTACTAGATTTTTATAGTTCAAGTGTTCTAAGAACTGTGAATACACCACATCATGCCTTTCTAACAACTTGGAGAACATCATCATGTAAGAGCTGCTTGGTGGCTATATGCCATTCTTTCAACTTTGATGGCTCTTTGAAAATGCATAAAGAAAGTAATAGATAACAAGGATAAACAGTCAATATTTCATCTTGCAAAATTTGTTTAAATTAAAAATCACTCATTTCATATCAGTTTTAAATTGATTGTCATTTTTAAAACACATGTGAAAAAACTGGATAAAGTGAAAAGCTAAGTAAGAGCATAAGCCAAGGTATGTACTACTGATAACACGTAATTGGGCCTAACGTTAATAATGCTACATTAATGCCTAAGGAAGCAGCAAAGCAGACGTAGAGGGAACTCTCTTCTGAGTCAAATTATATTACTGTGTCCAAAGCATTCATTTATAACGTAGTTGTACAGCTCTTTGAGGGACTTCTCAATGGGCCAGCATAAGAAGGACAGTGCCTTTCATGAGAGCCTACTGATAATTCTTGAAGGACTGGTTCATCCTATAAACTATGGGAATCTAAATCTTCTAACTTCAAACTTAAACTTGTTAACTACTCTACTTCTAGCATCAAACTTTAGCTCTAATCTACATAAAGCATGAGGTATATATTAATATCAACAACAACCATACTCATGGCTCTTTCACAATGCGAATGATAGAACCATATAGAACCATAGCGAAATGATGTCTTCGATATTACACCTATGGTCATCACAGATCGTAGAACTTGAATGTCTCGGTGCACAATGAAATAAAATAGTCAATAACTCCTAATTTGTTCAACTAAATGTTAAGATATCCCACTTAGAAACAAGAGCTGCAATTAAATCATGGGCACCGAGCAATAAGTTATTCCAGGACGGAATATTATTCAATATCACAATTGTATTCTCCTATACTGCGACTGTCAGAACTTTTTATTTCAAATTATAGCAAATTCATGTTTTTCTATTTTCCTAGATATTCAGAGACCTAATACTAGCAAACTGTAGCTAGCATTTGCATTGGCAAACGAATTCTGCAACATCATTGGCTAATTTCGATCAGGAATCCTTGGGTGGTGATTCCTTTGCTAGCCAATCAAGATTTGATGTCTATGCTAGCGAACCTACTGTACATCCGAATACCATTCCTAGCAGAAATAGACATACGCCCTATACAACTCAGTTCACTTAAGGATTTGCCAAGATACTAAATGTGTGGAACGTACTAAAATACGAAAGAAACATTCTGCAAACTATGGATACAAAATAGGACTAACAAACTCAAGGTCCTAAAATTTGAAACATCCATTACAACACATCGTGAAACTGCAACATAGAATTTAGAAAAGTAAGTGAAAAAGCTACCCATTCCAAGTACAAATGGAATATGTGCAAAACCTATGAACAATATTATTAAGTATACCTTCTGCATGCTAGTAATGTAACTCTCTGTTTACAATTGCATCTCTAAAATCAATACGTCATTCCCAAAATCAAAATAGCCAAAAGCCAAAAGTTAATGTCAATGCATGCATTTAAAAAAAGAAGTTTATACTAATTTTTTAGATACACTCCAATACAATGTACCTGGGTATTGCAGCCTAAGTACATTACTTATTAGAATTACAGGTAATGTTGCTTCCTGTATTTCTCTTTATTGACTCCCATTCTTCTTTTCTAGAAATTCAAAAATGGAGAATAAAAGAAACCGTTCAAATGACGATCTATACTCACAAGCTTAAGGATTAACTCGATTGATATGATATTTAATAACTTTTAGTTTGGAATTATGGGTGGCAACTAATGATATCATCAAGTACAAATAGCATTGCATCAGTATCATAAACTCCTTTTTTATAAGAATGAAGTTTAAGAATACTGAGGCTCAAAAGTTCTATAGCTTAAGATATAATTAAGAATAATGCTAGGTTCAAGCTGCAGTAAAATATATAATTTTTATGTATTCCAGTTGTAATACTGCTGTCAGACTTGCTTTTGGATTATCGATAAAACTTTCAATTGCTCTGTCCGCTCCCCTTGTATTTTGTGATGAACAAAAACACCAACAAAGTTTTGAATATACTCCTTTGATTTACAGGGAAAGTTGCACCTTTGGTACTTCAGAATAATTTAAGCATGATCCTAGACTCAAAATCTGGAAAATTTAAGAATACTAAAGCTCATCAAAACATTTTTATTTTTATAAGAAAGATTGTATCATACTTTAGGGTAGACCAGGGTAATACTATTCTTATTTATCCCAGTACATATTATTTACATCTCCGGTATATCCATCTGCGTAGGAGAGGGGGCAGATGCAGCCCCCTTTAGATGAGCAGAAATCTGCTACATTCGGGAAATTTTCCAGAAAGGAAAATAGGGAATTGGGTCAACTTTTCTGACTGCTCTCCAAATTACCGTATTTTTCGGACTGTAAGGCGCACCGGATTATAAGACGCAGTATCAGTGAATGGATCTTTTTTCGCATATAGGACGCACCGGGTTATAAGACGCATAAAATCAAGAAAATGATCTGATAAATCAGACTTTATTCAAATCATTAATAAACGTCATATTAAACAAAAATGTACACTCGCTTTTTCAGTCATTCTTCTTGTTCGAATCAAAATGTTCATGTATAAAGCGTACAGGAATATAAGGCGCATTGCCGATCTTTTACCAAATATAGGGATTTTATGTGCGCCTTATAGTCCGAAAAATACGGTACCTTAATCAGTTGGGCAGGAATCTTAAAGCCCCCTAAATTTGAAGCTCTCCTACGCCTATGGGTATATCCCGGTATATATATTATTTCTCCCGGTCGACCCAATAGTATCTTAGAGCAGAGGTAGTTATGCTCTCAGACAATCATTATATCACAGCAGTTGAGACCTTGAAAATTGCATCGTATTCTTTTACTTTTCATCATATGATATTATGTGCAATACTTTCAACGCTACATGATACTTAAATTACTCACAGTTTTTTGATTTATCGGTGAACTCCTCGGAATACTTCGTTGTTGAGCCTTGCTGTAATGCCGGTGATTTCAGAAAGACGTTTGGTACTAGAAGAAAGTTTTGATCATTTAATAGGCTCGAGTACACAACTGTATAGCGATAAATATGATGCACACTTTGATTAAACCGTCCACACGAATGAAAAATAGGACAGCTTTTATCTGGCTTTTATATACCAAAAGCGGAGGCCTGATTTAACAGGTTCACCAGGGAATAAGCTCGGGATGCTGCCTATCTTTGTTAGCTAAAGCACCACTTTCAAAGCTCTTGGAACACGAAGAAATGGAAAATGGACTTTTACAGTATTTTATTCAGCAAAAAGTGTAAAAAAGAGCAAAGTACTATTGTATGCAGGGAAGCGGGGAGGGTGGATGGGTCACAGCCTTTGGTTTAGACATAGTTTACCAGGGCCGGCAAAACGTTTTTGAAAGTGGGGGGGCCAAAGTCGTGAAAATATTTTTGCCCTCATGACTCCATCAATGCTTATAACAGCTGGGGGTGTGGGGGGGCGCTATGAGTCCCCCAGTGGGTCCAGGGCATAGCCCTGGCGGGGGTCCAGGGGGCGGAGCCCCCGGAAGCTCTTGGGATTATACCATCTACGAGGCCTTAAAATGGCTTAGGCTTAGGCCTCCCCCCAGACAAATATTTTCTCTTTTTTTGCCTTTACAAGACTGTCAAATGCGTTTGCCATGATTATATTCATGAAAAAAATTTTGCTCCAAAAAAAGTGGGGGGCCATGGCCCCCCCGGCCCCCCGGTATTGCCGGCCATGTTTACTATGGTTTAGACATAGTTAACTATGGTTTAGCCGTCCCTGTTTTATATGTACGACTTGAGGCGAGTGTATATTCTACATATTCCTACAAGGAAAGGGCATGTTTAATCCATTCATGCAGGACCGTTCCTAGAAAATCTTCTTGGGGTAAAAGGCTTGCATTTGTCGACAAAAAGGGGTTTCACCTGCTAACATGAGCGTGGCCAGTCACTTGGGGGTGGGACAGTAACCATGAATTTGGGCTTTTACAATGAACTCTACTGACATGGTAAACGTGATAGGCCACACCTAATTGTAAGGAATGTGGACGATTTGCGAGGAACAAACGACTGGGGTTTAGGGCGAAGCCCCAAGAAATAAGGCCAACCACCTAACAAAAGTTAAACCTGGCATTACATAAACTTAAATAAATAAATAATTATTTTTATTAATATTTTTTAAATCACGCCCTTTACTTTGGCTATAAATGTTACCAACACCCTTTTAGCGTCGTAGTGCTAAAAGGAAAAAGATGAAGAAGTTCTGACTTTATTGCCCTACTTTGCAACGTTGAAATGGCACAAATTTCCCAAAAGAAATTGAAAATTTGATTGATTTGCAGACAGACGTTTTGGTTAGTGGTGTCATCCCCACACATCCCACTGGTACGTGCCCTTATTCATGTCTGCAAATGCCTGCAAAAATTGGAGATTTAAGGCTTTTGCATAGAGCAGGGGTGGCGCCAGAGAAGGGCTAGGGGCTATAGCCCCCGTCGAAACGTGCTAGCCTTCCGTCGGAAGGTGAAAAACTATTCTTTGGAGACTTTTTGCTATTCATAGTATAGCCCCTTGTTGAAGGAATCAGCTCCCCGTCGGAAGGTGAAAAACTACTTTTTGGAGACTTTACACATTGTGGTCTTTTTAGTCTGCCAATTTCATTTTTCCCATAGCACACAATAAACTGAATTGCACTTTGCAAAATAGAACTCTGTATTGCCAGCATCTGGTCAGGGCGTAGATATTGAGAAGTATGTGGGGCGTGAAACCTCCCTAAGCATCGAAAATCTGCGTTTTGTCGGGCAAATATCAAGCAAGATGTTTTAAAAGTCGGGCATAGTAAAATACTAAGAAGTAATTTCTGAATTTCCCGCGTTGTCAAGACTACTGCAAAACAAAAGAGGAGTTTTTCTGTCTGACATTATCTTCGCATTCTATGTTGACTAACATCCACTGTACGGGCTATGCACGAGCAATAGTTGCTGCTTCTCAAAAATATTGTTGTTTTATTTCCATTATAATGAGCAGTAACAACTTTCTCTGTTTTGAAAGCTTGCAACGTAGTGACAAGAGTCTTCAGTGCATTCTATGTAATCCACGCTAAATATGTCCAGCGTGAGGTCGCTTTCTTCTTCGTGTTGACGTACAAACATTCGATAGCCAAAAGGGGTCGTTGGAGTTTTTCCCTTTCCAGTTCTAAGTCTGCAAAATTCAGTGAAGCCAGCTTGAGGGATCAGTTTTTCCTTCTCAAAATAAATTTCAATAATCAAAACAAGCCAAATTATACTTTGAAAAGGAGCGTTTTCCGACTTTCTAGAGGGCGTTGTCCTAAAAACTCATTTATCCTGATTTCATGGGCAGTGTCGTCATAAAGCAGCGCAAAAACCAAAACATACTTGGGAACACATCTCTATCAAGAATGCCCTCAATGAATTTTCATTGGCAGTGAAATGTCAGACAAAATCGTCATCATGATCATGACCATGATCATCATTATCATCATCATCATCATCATCATCATCATCATCATCATCATCATCATCATCATCATCATCATCATCATCATCACCATCATCATCATCATCATCATCATCATCATCATCATGGTAATTGCATTTAGCGACGCAATGGTCGATACAAATGCTAACACAACGTTAATTCGCTGAGATATATGTTCTGCATAAATCAAAGAATACCTCTGAATTCCCTTGCTCAATTATATCAGTTGGCAGACTATTCCATAATGGCACAATAGAGTAAAATAAAGAGTTTCTAACATCGTCAACACGAGCATATTTAAGAGCGAGTTTTTTTGAATGGGAATTTCTTAAGCGACTGTAGGTGTTTCTTTCAAAATAGTCAAAAGGATTTAGGGCAACTTGGTTGGAAAGCATTTTGTGAACGTATTTTAATTGGAAACGAGTCCTTCTTAATTCTTAAGTTTCCCAGTTCAGCTCCTTAAGCATAGCATTAAAACTAGACGTTCGCCTGTAATCGTTTTTTACAAAACGGGCTGCATGCGTTTGAACCATTTCCAACCTATGTTTTAATTCTTAGGTGCTAGGCGATGAAACTTCACAAGAATACTCAAGATGGGGACGAACAAGTGATAAATATAATTTTTCTTTGATATGACTCGAGCAGGACGAGAAAGTTCTTTCCAGCAATCTTAAAGTTTTACTTGCCTTACCTATCATATGATCTACCGTTTTGTTCCATTGCATTTTGGAGCTAAGGTTCACCCCGAGATATTTGTATGAATCTACGTTTTCGACTGGTACCCTATTTATATTACATTTAGAATGAATAATGTTTCTATTCAGAGTAATCGTCATTGAAAAGCATTTCGAGACATTGAGATTCATATTCCACCTTATACCCCAATTATGAGGCGAATTTAAATCATCCTGCAATAACCCACTATCTTCTTCTGACTCAATGTTTCGATATAAAGCACAGTCATCAGCAAATAGGTTAGTACTTGATCGTAAACCATCCACAATGTCGTTTATGTACACCAGAAATAGTATGGGCCCAAGAACTGTCCCTTGAGGGACTCCAGAGAGCACTTCACAAGGGAAGGATCTTTCACCATCCATAACAACATCTTCTACACCGCCCAAAGAAAAACGCTAGTTACATTCCTGCATCTGACCCCAACAAGGGTGTTGTATAGGGAATTTGGCCCCGAAACCCAAAAAGGTTGCTGACGCCTGCTTTACATAATCACACAAGGAAAGGGAGTGTTTAATTCATCTATGCCTACAAGTGCCAAATGAAATACACATTACTTGGTATTCCTTTGGCACATAGATAAAAGATTTTTACAACGGCATCTTACTCACCTGCTCCAGTGGCTGGAATGTGCTTTAGTGAGTTACACCCATATCTCGTAGTGTTATTTTTCAAATTTCCATTTCTTTGCGGCTTTTGGTATACATCCCGAGTTGTTGAGTCCAGCGAGTATCGAGGTTTGTTAGATCTTTCATTTGTATTAGCGATGGCCTCCTCCATACGAGCTCCTGCAAGATTAAAAAACTTGGACATCAACTACAAACGCAACTTTCCGTGGGTAAAATCTAAGTCATCTCATTCAACTTTCACTTGCGTACTGAAACACTAAGATACTTTGTCTACAAAGGGGGGTTCTCTTTACATACTTTACAGACATGACTTTGGGTCATTCATAAAGAATTTCCGCACATTTTCCCCAGTTTTCAACCACACTCCCTCCCCCTGTCCAGTTTTTGCTTAACAACCCCCCTTCACCCTGTCCGTGCGGACACTGAGTTGGGAGACTCATAAAGAGCAGCAAAAACTTTGAACAAATAAAAACTCCTTGAAAAAGACGCGCATACTGTACTTAGTTCGTATTTGCCTCTTCATTTTCAATCTTTAGCACAGGAAGATGATAAAATGACATTAAATGCCCTCTTCTCTCTTACAAACTGAAAAGGATGTTCACTTGCAGCTAAACCCCCTCCTTCCTCTTGTCCACTTTTCTCCACCTTGTTGTTAACTCCTCCCTGCCCCAAGGTGCGGAAATCCTTTGTGGATGCCCCCTTTTGTGGTTGCAAAATACCTTGTTGACTCCAATGTGTTCTTCTATTCCAGTAATTGGTTCAGCCTCTCGATCACTAGCTATGTTCTATGTAGCATCACTTAGGGTATTATAAGGCAAAATGAGACACACAAATATTCTTCAATTGCTCAGCCAGGAACAGTTGAATAAAACAAGACAGTCTTCATATACTATAAAATGATATTTCGACTTTACTGACCCTCAAGATTCAGAAATCTTCTTACATTCTACCAAGTTCAGTAGAGCAAAAATAGACGACTAAACAGTGCGATCCGATCTCTGAATACAATGCAAAATTTTTGGACGGCAATATTCCAGATACTGCCTATACTCGGGTGTAGAGCTTTCAGAAATTTTAGCAGGTTCTGCTAGTCTTTAGAGCATATTCCCAAAATAGTCCAGGACCAAAATTTTTGCTTTATGATTTAATACGGTAATGAAACTGTCCAAAATTTTGTAGTTAATGTATATGATGAACTTGGCAGTCCTTCGATGAACTCCATTTATGGCATATCTCTATGATATATATCAATCTCTTTAGTAAAAGAATCTTCCATTTACCTTGCGTCATTCCAAGGAAATCTGTTTTGTATGTGGAGCTCAATAATCCTTTTGAGGCGCGTTCTATTGCTTCGAGGTCAAAACCTTCTACTGGCTCAATCGGCTGTTTTTGGCGGGGAAATCTCCAGACAGTGAACTCCTAAATAATCAAAAACCACTACGATCAACGATATATTCACAATCTTTGTCATCATCAGCAGCATAAATATCAATAACAACAAAATCACTATCATGAGACCGAGGGATGTGCCGATTGGGAGGCGTGGGGAGGGCGTCGCATCCCCCCAATATCTTCATATTTGCAAGAAAGTTGGTCAAAAGGCAGCCATGCTCCAAAAGAGTTGGCAACAGCATATTCTGTGACCTTTCTTTTTTCTTAGTAATTATAGTTAGTCAATTGGTCAAAACGCCCCCCCCCCCGCCAACAGAAGGTGTCTCGACACATCGCTGATAAGACCTAGCAATAGGCAATTTAAGCGTGCGCTATCTATCTAGCATGTTGATGGAGTTGCATGGGGTATTTCAAACTTTTGAAATATCCCTGATCACCATACACTAGGAGCTGCTTCAGAGCATTATTAGAAAGATTGGAGGAATTTAAAATTGTTCTTAGCAAGTAAGTAAGTAACTTTACTGAGAAGACCTCTTCATTAAAATCAAAGATATGGAGGAGCAACAGGAAGAACTCAGTATCTTCAATTCCATTACTACTTGGGCATATTAGGTTTAGGGTATCTCTAAAGATATCTATACTTGGAGAGTAGGCTGATGGGAGTGTTACACCCCCCCCCTAATATTTTCAAAATTGCAAAAAAGTTGGTGAACAGTCAGTCATACTGCAAGATAAATGGTGACTGTATTTTGTGACCTTTTCTTTTTAGTAACAGTAGTTGGTATAATGGTCAAAATGCCCCCAAATGGAAAGTACTTTGGCACATCTCTGCCATGAACACTCTATGCAAAAGAAGAGATGTTGAGGAGATCAATTCTTACCTCAAGTGGATGTGGATTATTGCGCTTTGGCCAATTAGCCAACTCTGATTTGGAGACATTAGCACTTTCAATGCTGTTGAAGTCATCTTGATATAATGTCTTAACATCTTTCAAAGGCTTCTGGCAGAACTGTGTTGTCATTGGTCTGGTGTCATGAGAAAAAGTTTGTAATGACAAATGAGTAAAATAAATTCAATTATTTTGTCATGAAACACCAAAATAGATAACATGCTCTACAGAACCAGAAAAGCTGCAAAAATATCAGAGCAAGGGGGCGGCTTTCTAATGCCTTTCATTTACCACAACGAGTAACAACAGTTTACTGAATATGTTAGACTTGGGCTACAACAATTTTTTTAGAAAAGTGACTGAATTGACATTGTAATGATAGGTGATCATACTGTAAGAAATTTATCCAAAGCCATGTAAACCATGGAGAATTTTGAAGCACTTGAAGTTAAGTAAACACTATAAGATAACCTTCACCAAATTTGAAAGTTTTTTGGCACTGTGATGGCAGGAATGCACTTTTTAATATTCCCTGATCTAGCTATTTGGAAAAAACCATTTTACAAAAAGGGCATCCTTGCCCCCCTTTGCCCTCTTCCACATGGACAGAAGGGGTGAGTGCCCCTGCTGCCTCCCTGTTCTGGCACCCCTGAATAGAACATTAAAATGTAGAAGGAAATGTGCTAAAAAATTAATTGTAAGGAAATAGGTTGGTAGGTTTGAAGTGTAATAGAACCTATGTATAATGTGGATGAGACCATAAATAGGAAAAAAAATTTTACCTGGTACTCTCTATAGGCATTTGATCATGTTTTATGAAGTCCTTCTTGTGTGAAGTCAAGTAAAAATGATCTGGATCTTTTAGGCCATAGTCATCATTGCCACTTCCATGTAGTAAGCTTTTAAGGTTTGCACCATTTCTTGAAGAAAAATCTGCAAATTTCCATGCTTCAATCAGTTAATAGCATTTTGAAATTAAAACCATCCATTTCAAGGCCAGAAGCATGTATTTTGCTATTCAAAAGCTAAATTATGAGCTAATCTTTTCAGAACTACACTCAATTGTTCATATTTGCATATATATGATTGGCTATTCATTATTGCTTACAAAACTTATCTACTTTGAAACTACCTACTTTGTGAGCTGCACAAGGGGACAGGGAAGGATTGTAGCTTTTCTGCTCTCAACAACAGTAATAAGTCTCATAAAGCATGAGCAAGAATAAACTCCATGTCCCTACTAGAACCCTCCACCAAAAATGTTACTTTGTCATCCTTGTTCAGCAGGGGCACCATGGAAGGAGCTCAGAGGGACTTGGCCCTCTTTATGTAAAACTAAAAGAGTTTTTGGGAGGTCTAGCCCCCCTCTATTGAATATATAGTAGGAAGTTGAAGAAGTTCTACATTCTTAACAATAAAATTGTTAAAGGAGGAGAGAGGAAAGGTATGCTCTTGTCAATAGAAGAAGAATACTCAGGATAGAACAGATATTATGAATTAGCAAAATGATTCTCCAATAAACACAGAGGATCATATATTTCTCTAACTTCACTATACGTATTTTCTACACTATGAATTACCTGCATGGTTCTTAGTAGGTTGCTGCAGTAAAGAATTCGGCATTTTTAATCGATCTGTCTTTCTTTGTCCTTTCTTTTGATGTGGAAAGCCAAATATTTTCTACATATCAAACAATATTGAGGAGTAAAAAGAGTGACACCTAAAATAAGATTGATCTGAGAAATGAAAGCTTAGCAGAAACATCTAATGGGATTCAATGTAAAACAATACCAAAGCAGCCTGGAGTGATTTTGCGCAAAAGCACTCCAGGTTGCTTTGGTGTCATTTTGCATTGAGTGCCACTCTCCAAGTCATTCTTTGTAGCACTTTTAGGTCCCGAATAAGCGTCTCCTGCTTATTTAAAAAAAAGAAATTTTCCGGCCCTCCCCTCAGATTAGGGCCTTTCGCTTATTACACTCTCAACTTTTATAGGAGAAACCTTCAACAATGTTGGTACTTTGCCTGAGTTACCTATATGATGAATGAGTGGTGTGCGGCATAATTCCCAAAATTATTTGCTTGCAGTGATGTTTTATCAGGAGGTGTTGCATTTGTGCTGGTTGATGCATTTACCCCCAAACTTCCATCCCCCGCTTATTCTGACCCTTCGCTCATTTCATCTTGAAGATTGTTCCAAAACCCCTGCTTACTTGGGACCTAAGTGACTGGGATTGATAACGAACATGGCATCACAATCTATTATTACTGCTATATTTTTAACGCTAAACTACCAATATAGCTAAAATATAGATGACAATAACAAAGCGCGGAGATGAAATCGTTGCTGGGTGCACTAAATTGGTAGGAGGGCTGTTAACTGTAAAGCATAAAAAGCGCACACCTGACTTCTCAAGGACAAAGAATCCTCTGCTTCCCAAGAAGTGCGTGGATTAACATGTCCACTATTGTAGTACGAATGCGACGTTTGAGGTCTTTTCATAATTGCAATCATGATTTATATATTATACTGATAGATGTTATGGAATTGTGACCTCAAATTGACTGAGCATTTATTTGCTAAAGGTGAAGCCATTTTCGAGTCGTTGCTATGGTAAGGGAAATCAGAGTCAACATGAAAACGAGAATGCAATTTTTCTATACAAAATCATTATGTTTTCAGTCACCTAAAATGTGCGTGCATATTCAATCTGATCAAGCACAGGTGCAATAAAGCAGAATTGTGGTGACATATAGCCAAGCAGATATTCACTTTTTGAACAATTCCAACTTACATTATTTTTCGTTACACTTCGATTGATTTTGCAACGTTTATTAGTGTGTTCCATATAACAATTTAGTATAGCAACTGAAGATGGATAAAGGAATATCCGAAACATGTCTTGTAAACTGAACATTATTGTCGTTTTTTTGCGTCTGATCACTGATATAATTGGCTTGAGAAATTTTGGAAGGATAAAGACATAAGCTTTGCAATGAACTGCAAATGTAGCTCTCGAGTACACATAGGCCCTCTTTCCTACATGTAATAGGTTTGGAAAGCTCAAGATTTTGTCAACTTTATTGACGAACAATAAATGATCCACAAACACTAGCGCAACGCAAAACCCAATTACAACCAAGGATGGCGCTACCGGGGGTGCTTGGAGGGGGCTGCAGCCGCTCCACAATATTACTGAGCCTCCATCGACACCTAAATTTCTATGTCCTATCGGCTCTTTCACACTATCCACGACCTTTCTTTTTAATTTTTACAGCCAATACGATAGGATTTATCCGTATTCTTTGACACCGCTCACTGTCGGCACTTTTTCAGTACTAGCCCCCCCAGCATTTTTTCTCTGGCACCTCCACTGACTAAACTATTCAAGACAAATACATAAACAGCTCAAGATTACAGTCTAAATGAAAAACTTAATTCAGCGTCGTACTTGCTTTTTGGTGCCACAATGATCTCATTCAGTTTGACATCAAGTAGTTCCTATGCTGTGATGAACCTTACACAAGCGCTAACAATTAGCTTAGATTGGTGAAGATACATTTTCCTTTAAAGCATGGGTGTCAAACTCTGGCCCGCGGGCCAAATTTGGCCCGCCGTGTAATTTCGTTTGGCCCTTGAGGCAATATCAAATTAACATTAGAGCTGGCCCGCTGGTATTATAAAGCGGTGGAGCTGCTTTAAAGCTTGAACGTTTGACTGATTTTGTTATTGTTATTTTATTTTCAAGTTTATTATTAGCCTGTGAAAGAGTTTATATTAAAATACCTCAGAATTTTACCTCGATTTTGTCAAGTTATATAAGTCTTGCTTGTTCAGTATTCATTGCAAAATTGATTTGGGTACATATTAAAAGGATACTTTATTCAACCTTGGCCCGCGGCTTCAGTTCACTTTTAATTTTTGGCCCACTCTATATTTGAGCTTGACACCCCTGCTTTAAAGGCTCATTGTAAAGCAATCTGAATGATAATTACAGTACTGTTTCACAGTTCGTTATTGGCTTCTTTAGGCTTGGAGGGATTATTTTTTAGCAATCAGCTGTTCAAAATTACTGATGAAGTGAATAGAGGAGCAATCAGGCTACTACAAAATTCGCTTTGAAAAGAATTCTTTCTCTGCGCTTGCAGAAACAATGGCCACCCTCAAGCGCATCCATTTTTAAACAGGTTCGCATCCAAAATGATTCAAAGCTCTGAAATGAAGCATATAGTCTTATTTTATCGTCTTGAAACAGGTTGCGGAGTTCACACGCCAAGGACTTATCAAAATAAGTAGCCAAAACATGCGTTTTTCCAGCCTTTGGGTGGATAAACAAGTTGATATGCTAATTGTTTAGCAACTAGATCTGTGCATATCGCCTTTGAAGTTCTCTTGCAGATAGTATAATGAAAGGATTCTCTTTCACTGCCAAGGCTGGAAGAGATATTTAGCCATAAACACTTGTGACCTACACACCTTTCTGATAAGAATGTCTAACTTTTTGCTGAACCTCAATATTCTATTATCACATTTTGAGTTTAGGATTATTCTTATAGTATTCTTGAATTTGAAAGGTGTAACTTCGTTTTCATATCTTTGTTGATGTCTTAATTCATCACAAAGCAAATCAAAGGACTGCAAATGTAGACTTTGCAAAATATATATACCACAGGTTGGGTACCTAACATGATATGTATCAATTTTTATTTTACACCTGTAATATATTTCAAGTCTTTAAGCCAGTAGGCCTTAAGTAGCAGGAATTTTGCTATCTTAATTTCTTTTGCCTACTATAAATAAATTGTTGATATGATGATATATGAAAGGAGGAACAGAATAATAAATATTGTATCAATAGTACAAACGTTAATCTACAAACAGTACTAACTAAAATACACAAGAATTCTTGGTTACATTTGAGCCTTGCATTATTTAAAAGTTATTCTTAAATTTTCAGCGATTCTGCGTCTAACATTCCTATAATCTTCACTCTTATAAAAAAAGAGTGTAACGTGCATTACAATAAGTCATTTCTCATTTCTATTTCGCTTTGTAAGGGAAATACAGAGTAAGATCTAAACAGTTGTCGCTTGCATTAAGCATAACGATTTTTTGTTTCATCGTTTCCTGCTATTGTTTCTTCCAAAAGGGAATTACGCAGATATTGGATAAAGTTTATGTATTTGTGACGAATCAAAATGAAACTCCCTAATCTCAAGCAATCCTTTTTGTTGTTGACCTCTTTTTTGAATGTAACTTAAGTCAGCATGTGCTTAGAGATTTTTGGACTGTTTTTCCTAAAGCGTTTAAAGTTGTAAAATAGATAGTGACATCACACTCAGTTTCAACTTTAAGACGAAGCAACTTATCAGAGGAACAGCAGTAAGACATGGCTCATGAAGTGTTCATGAAAGCACTTTCAAATTTATTACTTTTCAGTGAGTTCAAGCAGATGGTGCATTAAAATTTCAGATTTCTAAACAGGCAGAAACCGCTATATGTCACACTTAGTTGTTTCCTATCAGCAAAAATTATGCTAATGATCAAGATAATAAGTTAGAATCCCCATCAATTTACTACAACATACACTTTTTTTACAAGGAACCTTGTTCAGACCTAGTAGCAGAAGTTTCTTAATTTTCTGGCGCATTTTAATTCTAAAAGTTACTTACAAGCTTTTTAAGATTACGAACTAAATTGTAGTGAAAAAATAAACAAAATGTGAATGTAGCAAATACTTAGTATTATAACAAACAAAATGCGTCAGTGCAAGCTAAAAGCTAAAGCAATGTCATGTCCACATTGCTTTAGTTCAGCTTTACGTTGATCCAGGTAACGATTTCAGTGTGTTATTTGTCTGGAGTTTTGCAGCTCTTTCTTTTTTGAGTTCTAAAAGTTTCTTAAGTCTTAGGGTGTCTATCACTAGGTTGCTTATAAACTGGCTTCTTGCAAAAAATTTGTATTTCCAAGGAAGAAGAGTTCGACAGCAAATAAAAGTCAGCATGTAATTGAGTAGGATTAGACTCACCTTCGAACGAAGTGGTGTGAAACAATGCCAACTCTGCTGAAAAACCTGCGACTGATTTGTTACCTCGTCTATTGGATTTATTTGCAATAAGATAGGAGTTTGATTTGTTATGGAAACGACAGTTTGATTTCTCCGTTGCCAGTGGCTCTTTGACTTAACAGGTGCTCCAAATCATTTTCAAATGATCTGCTATAATTCGTGAATTATTCATTAAATTTCTTCATCGGAATTTCATATTCTATTTTATTGGCTGACAAATCGGGCTTAAATCAGAATTCATCTTTGATGCTGAGTGATGTCCTCCTTCAAAGCCACAAGCGTCGTTTTAGTCACTACTTAGATATATATGGAAAAGCTGGCTTAAACTAATTTGTACTTGAATTGTTACAATGCTGTAAGTACTGTTCACTTGCATAATTATGAAGAGTTTTTCCACCGTATAGCTTAACTTTTCGTGAAAATATTACAATTAGATCAGAATTTTTCCTTCTACAGATTAGCAACTTCAACATTACATATCTAAAAAATTAATGCAAAAGCAGAGACGGAAATATGGTAGGCTTAGAAGTTGAGGGTTGAGAAGCAAGCAAAACTCAGTTGACCACAACATTGTGCAATCGAAGAACTGCATTTGGGTTTGGTTGAAAGAGCACTGCGGGTTTACACCTTACTTTCAGAGCAAGCCATTCTGTTATGTGGGTTTTAAATATGAGTAGTAGAAAATAGGGGACCTCAGGGATCCTGTTTAGAGCCTTTACTGCTGATCATATACTTTTACCGTTTTGAGCCTTATTGTGAAACGTGTGTCACCGAAGTAGTGATTAAGATCAACAGCCAGTTTTCTTCCTCTCTGCATATAGTTATATACAATACATTGACTAGCATCGTTCTTCAGTAGGTAATAACGGGGAAAAGCATTTGGGCCTATACTAAATCAATGATTAAACTAGGTTTAAATAGTTGCAGTTTTGAAGCTATTGTGTAAATGACTGAAGAAATCTAACAAAATAACATAAAGACTTCGCAATTTATATTAACCTTAGGGTGGATCCAGATCAAACGACAACATATAAATACTCCCCCCCCCCCATTAGACTGCATCAAGAAAGAAGCCAGAAAATGCCTGAGAAGCTTTAGTGGACGGTATTACTTAAGTCTTTCAATGACTTCAGCATTCTTTAAGATCGCCCTATTCGTAGCACCAGAAGTTTTAGGGCTTCTATTATACATCCACAACCCTGCAGAGAAAAGCAAAATACTTCCTGGGAATGCCTCTGGGAAACGCAAGACCTGAAATTCCTTCATTGCTGATTGCTGTAAGAAAATTTATCCAAAAAGGCTTCTGTAAAATTTCTGCAAGTAATTTCACGTGTCATTTCCACTCTTTCAAAATGTGTTAGCTTTTGCCAGTGGTAAACCAATCATACACCCAATGTTTCTCAGTTTAACTTAACAGTAACAGAAAACTCCTTTCTGGCAGATGTCAAAAAAATTTGAGCCTTCAGCAAGATATAAGCTATAAGCATATCATAGCTGTGTGCAAGAAATATACATGTTGAAGTTTTAGCTAGATTCGTCCTCTCTTGCAGCAATCAAAATTTATCACTTCCAAAACTAAAAAGAGTGAAAACATAAATACGAGAATTTAGCTTGCATTTCCATAAAATTAGTCAATAAGAATACATAGGAATACCTGTACACTAAATTTTACGATAAATCTGCTGCTGCAAGTGTAAATAAATTTTAAAATACAAGCGATAAATATTGGCAAAGCGAATGGATCCTTCAACTATGATTATTACTAGGTGTGCAAACAAGCAAATTTTGCAAATTAGAAAAAAATTCTTGGTCTTGATACTCTCTGCTAGCGAGTGCTAAATTCATATTACATATAATTATCACGGTTGGGCAATGCTTTCAAATCCCGGGGGCTAACTTGAACCTCTTACATACAGGGAGGTCCATCCGATAATTTTTGGGCAAGAATGCGGATTTCGATCCGATACTTTTGGAGGTTTTCCTGTAATGCAACATGATTTTGCAGCTGCAGTCATGGTATCATTTGCATCATTCTGAATTTGCATCATTTTTTGGTATATTTGGGCCTAATCAATGGTGGTGGAAATGTTTTAGCTTGTGCAGTTTTATTTGATACTCTTGGACAAATTTGGGCTGCTGCATATGCCCCCCCCCCGTATATTAAATACTCAAGTAACCTCCTTGGCTTCAAGTGGTACATTCCGTCATTGAATGCAAAAATGCACCATTTTTGAATGCTGCAATCACTATGACTGGAATAACCTAAGCCTGGGCATTAGCACTGAAACAGTAAATTTTTGCCTCAATAAATCCGTCACGTTTGCGCATTTATGCCAATATTTATCATTCTATTCGATATCTTCCAATACACTAAAAGTATAACCAATGTATGTGAAAGGATGAACTCAGAAAAAAAAGAAAACATTCACCAACAACTACAACTAACTTTCGGGTGCATGAGTATTATTGATAGAAGCCAATGCCTGCGGCTGTCGCTTAAAATGTGGGATAAGACCGATGTACAAAAATCACTAAAGAATTGAAGGTAATAAAAGCAACCACCTTACTCCTCTTGTCTATACCCAATGAATAACAGGCTTCCTTAGTTCAGGCAAGAAGCCAAGAGTGTCGGCATGAGAAGAAGGATAATAAAAGGGATCTTGGGAACACCAGAAATCTTTGCTTGGCACGTCTTCTAGACGCTCTTAAAAAACAGTGCATACCATATAATATTCTCCCTATTTTCTTAGCTATCATATATGGTTTATACTACCTTACGTAATGCAAGATGATTGAACCAAAATAAACTAAACGCATAAAAATGTTAGGAAAATTTCTTTCTTTAGTGCTAAAATGCGTAATGATGAACCCTCCGGTATTCGTTTATGACAATCAGCTACAGCAGAGATCAATGAGCAGGCAGTGATGGTTAGCAACGTACTACATCAGTAATGTGGCTGTTTTCTAAAATAAAATACCTTCAAAGGAGTAAGGGGCAGCTGGTTAGATGCTCCGAACTCAGTTTTTATCCTTTGAGGTAGCACAAAAATTATAAGCAAAAAAAGAACCGAGATGAATTTTCTGCATCATCAAATATTGAATAAAAGCTGTCACCATTTCGTACAAGCAGATTTATCTGATATTTTATGAAATAAATAATTTACTACATTAGAATTTACGGTCATAACATCACCATATCCTCATTCCATTATCATTCGGCAGTCCCATAGAGTGTAATTTCAATCTTGTCTACCATTCCAGCCACTGGGCTATCATCTAATGATAATCCCCCATGAACGAGAGCTCTTCGGCTACGATTCTCGGCATAGTCCTCTTCATCATCATAATCTCTATCTTTGAATTCTCTATCATCTTCAACCTCTCTTTTCCGATCTTCGTCTTTTCTCGCATGCGAATACTTTTCTCGTAGCTCATCGAATGCTCTCTTGTATATGGTAGCATCAGGCACTTCATAAAAAGATTTTGGCTCCTCCGCATCATCATCACTTTGGAAAACTTCCTTGTGCACGTTTCCATTTCTTCCTGATTTTCTTTTCTGTCTATCAAGCATATGGACATATACTTCTTCCATATCACGCTGAAATCGCTTGGATTTAGGTTTGACACTTCTCTCCTTATCCATGAACTTCAACACCCACACTCCCTTGGGATTTTCACCCCAGTTGTAGACCGTCATGAAAGCCCAGTCTTTGAGGCCGTTCGTGGAATCATCATTGTGGCGCCTGTGCAGTAGCTTACTCTTGCTGCCATGCGGAGAGTACAGTTCAATACTCAGATCACCTCGCTTTCTGTATTTCAACGTCACGGTAACAACCACGTGCTCTAGCTTCATAATAGCATGCTTGCATTTTCCATTGGCATCTTTGTCCTTCGATAAACATGTCTGACATCCGTCCGTCTTGATTTTCAGCCTCAAAATCCCACGACTTGGTATGTCCTTATTTTTGAACTTTACAGGGAAATGACAGACGCGCTGCTCGGGAACTGTCTTCCACGTCAACGCTTTTTTTACCATTTTCAAAGCATTCAAAACACCAAATCCAAATTTGGCATTATAGTGATGGCCAGCACCGTTTGATCGCCAACTGGGATCCAATGGGCTGGTGAGGTCAGCAGTCTCAACAACTAAATGCTGCATATCACGCCAGGTCAATTTAGGATTTGCTTGCAAAACAAGCGCAAATATCCCGGCAGCCAACGGGGCAGCAGATGAAGTGCCAACAAAATGGCTAGTGCACTGGTGATGGAGGTATGTTGTAATAACATTAGCCCTGCTATCTTTCTCCCCATACTTATGCGATCCACTACAATACGTGACGGTCATAGTGGATGAACACTGCTCACAGTAGTATGTTGAAACACCATAGTTATTCACAGAACCAACCGATATTGTATAGATGCTATCTACGTAGCCATCTGCATTGCAATCGTCATTTGACATGCCGCCATTTCCAGTTGCCCATACGTAAATGCTACCCAGTCCTGTTAAATATTGATACATAATCATAATTATTTATGCTAAATAATTTACACAACAGTCACTACCCAAAAGTGAACTTACAGTAAAGGCCTGTTTAAACGATCCAACATTTCACCCAACATTTACCCGACATTTATGTTGGGTGAAATGCTGGATCGTTTGAACACAATACTGGGCCACCCAACATTGACATTACCGATGTTGGGTGAAGGTCGATTCTAGTCAAAAATTTTGGGTGACGGTAGCCAACAATTCCATTGTTTTCAAATGTTGGATGAAATGTTGGATTGTTTGAACACCTCAGCCAACATTGTTGGCATTGCGCATGTCTCCCTTAAAGAAATCGCGTGCTACTTGCATTTCGATCGTGGTTCCCAGTCTCAAACGCACAGCTCCTTCACAACATATTCAAATCATAACCTCCATAGGTATAGTGGATGAAATGTTGGATGAAATGTTGGGTCAATTGAACACCTCTACCAACATTTGTAAAATTTGTTGGCTGAAATGTTGGGTACAATGTTGGATCGTTTAAACAGGCCTTAACAAAGGAACATAAATTTTTCAATGAGAGGCAGTAAAGTTAATGATCCTGGTCATCTACGGCGTAAAACTCAGTAAACCACTGCCTACGTTATATTAGTGTGGCCACTAAAAGTGGTCTGGGAAAATGAAGTAGCAGTCTTGCAAAGAAAAATTAGTGGGGAGAACTGAGAGACTTTGATAAGTTTCTTCCTCACAAGAGTCGTTTTCTGTTAAACTGTTTAGCAGCAAAAATGTAATCAAAAGAAGGAAGAAAAAGCAGTGTCAAGTTATAAGTCAGAAAATTTGTTTCGTTTAAGCATGATAACTAGGTGTGGCATCACATTCCTACAAATTGAAGGACGTGTTTTGCAGCAACGGTGGTGTTGGAAAATCATCCTAGATTAGGCACTAAAGCAAACTCAGAGCTGGCATTGGAAAGCCGTATTTGTAATGAGGCATTTATTGTCAATAATGAGGAAGAAATAGACCAAATTATTTAAAATATTCCTACTCCAAACGCAATTTCCGACTTAATTACATGTGCACAACTACCGCTTGTTCCTTATTGGCCAGCTGAAGTGATCTCCATAGTTTCTGCCTGCTAAAAGTGCTTTTGGCTGCTTGTTTTTCCAACTTTCCAAACAAAAATTTTCAAGACACTTGATTACTACATATACTGCAGCATAGCGCTCCTCCACACTAGACATTTCGAAGCGCTTAGAGGCACGCGGTACCGCAAGTTCAATTCAGTACCTGGCCGAACGTTTGCTAGCAGGTTAACTGAGAAAAAGATTATTGTATCACGGGACAGAATGATCATGATCCTTGAAAGCGCAACTACGGCATAAATTTTTAAAATGCGCCGTGTGAACACATAGAAAACTCGTGGAGCCTTATATGGAGTCGTACGACACTGAGAATTTCAGAGCATTTCCAAAATGATTGTGTGTAGGTGCTCGTAGCTTTCAGTTGATCCAAAAACTGCAAGCCATCGCTTGCTTACCAAAACACTAAAATCAATGATATGATTGATGACAGTGGCTAAAAAAATGATTTCGACTTCTGAACATGAAACCCCTGCTGACTGTACCTTATCTCCGTGATGTCTTTTGGGGGGCATGGGGTGTTACGCCTGCCTCCAAGTGTACGAAATTGTAAGAATGTTGGTCATGCTGCAGGAGATTTAGGATCCTACTGATGACAATGCTTCCCGTGAACATTTTGTTTTAGTCATAGTTGGTCAAATGCTTGCACAATGCCCCCCCCCAAAGAAAGGAAGAGTCTATGCACATCTCTGCCTCATCTAATGTAGCTTATGACTTCAGCTGATTGTACTAAAAAACTAGCCAGTCAGTGGTTAAAATAGACAGGGTGCCTGCCAAATAAAGGAAGCCATTTTCTCTGATATTTCCCTGATATCTCCATGATTTCTACCCTGTCTCCCTTGTTTTAAGGCAGGTCCTGAGCTAATACCACATACTACGCTTAAGAGAATGCAAGGCTATTTAAGCAAACCATAGCCTATTTGAGCAATGAAGCATGCTTTAATTTCATCATTACATGAGAAACTAGCATTTCACTAAAAAATGATTGATAAAAACTTGGAAATTGATTCATTGAGGAAACTCAAGACAAGATATTTCTCTAATATTTCCTTGATTGTTTCTAGTATTAGATAAATTCACTTATTTTGCTTGATAATTTTAGGCAAATAGCATTTCCCAGTCTATACTACTTTGATAGGAAATGATTGATAAATTTGCTCTTACTGATAAAAAACAGAAATTTTATTCAAACTATAATACTGCAGCAGATTTATGGTTTAGAAATTGTGAAGAACACAATTATCTAGGTGAAGGACGCTTGACTATTCAAACCTACTTGTTCCATACATAGAGCTATTTATAAACAACAGGGAAGGTGATCAGAAATAGAAAGACAGAATGGACAGTGAAGAAAAAAACCATTTAGAGGTAACCCATGATCAAGTGATAAAGACTAGAACAGAGAGGGAAAACTGTTGGAAAAGAATCCATATAGATCCTAGCAAGGTAAAATTCATTCATTCTGGTACCTTCATGAATAATAAATGACATTGATCAGTAGCTCAAAAAGCAGGTACCTGCATCTAATGCTGAAATGCTGATCAATTCTATTTGAAGTGAAATCAGAACAATTTCCAAATCCCAAATAACTACATGCCTGTTGAGATTTTAGAGGATGTCTATTATAATTTTTCATCAAGAATTCCAAACAATGCCCAAAAAATCACCATCTTCAACAAAATTTAAGTCATGGTGGGGGGGGGGGTAACCTCCACTCTATTTGCACTATATTGTCAACCTCCCATGCCGGGATTTTGCAAAAAACTTCTTGAAAGCAAGATAAATATAGTGCACATTAGCTACAGCACCACAAAAGAATCTAGAAATTATTTTCAAAGAATCCAAGAGTCCTCCAAAGTAACTAGATGATACTATCTAGGCACAGATTGAAACCTTTGATGACATATAGCTGTTCAAGGATATACTGTGTTTAACGAAATCTCTATTTATGCCAGTCAAGCTATATATTTCTCTCTATTCACAAATACTCAAAACTAAATCATACTTTGTAGCTGGCAATTCAATAACTGAATAAAAAAATAGTTCTGAAATCATCCCTATGCTGGTAATTGGTATAATTTTTTATGTATCCTTGAATTCTAGCAAATTTATTTCAACCTATGACAATGAAGAAAATGTTGAATAAATGAAACATGTTCTCTTCAAAATTCAACATATCAATAATGTTCACTTCCTAAAAAACATTAGGCCTAAAGTTAGTTTAGGTTTTTCTGTTTTTTAAAACAAAAACCCAAATGTAGGCTAAATGCAGAAAACCATAAGACTACAGGCCCAATGTAACCATACAATTTTCTATGGTGCAAACAGCATCTCTTGATTCAAAAAGCCAGATGGGATCGATAGTTGCACCAACATCTCGCAATAGAATAGTGTGCTCACAATCTATAGTTCAATATGACTAATCAACTATAAGAAAAAGTTCTACAGAGGTAAATTGCTTGAAAAAATGTAACTGTCAGGTTTTTGGATGCCTATTGTTTACCACCAAAGCTTCTGCAATATTTTCATAAATTCGTCACATAGCCTCGATGGTAATAAAACTACAATCACGACACACAGTAGATATGAGAAGATATTATAAAATATTCAACTCTTACCATTTCTCCCAACTGCTGCTCCAGCTTCAAGAGCTTTTCGCCCTAGCTTGCCAGGTCTTCCAAATGTTTTTCCATTATCTTTTGGTCCCCATGAGCAACTGTATATGTCAATATATTGTGGATTGAACGAAAGAGCATCAGCTTCCAAGCTGTCAGTGGCTTTACCATCAAGCATCCTTATTGCTCCAATCTTTGCATCATAGGCGATACCAACACCGCAAAAATGGTTGTTGGCTTTTGCTGCAATAGTTCCAGCACATTTCGTTCCATGTGCATTATAGGAATCCGAATCATTGGGAAATGGATCACGATCACGTCCATTCAAATCAGTGCTTGCCTTTGGGTCATAGTTGTCTTTTAGATCTGGATGAGTATGATCCATGCCATCGTCAAGAACACTGATAACTACTCCTTTCCCAGTGTATCCCATCTCCCAAACTTCATAAACTTTACTGTCGAACTTTGGTGGTCCCGATGTTTGCCCAGTATTCTTGATATACCATTCCTCTACAAACCTAGGGTCATCAAATTGTAGCTCCTTACGCCTGGGCCTATCTTCTACACCGGCTCTTTTTTCTCGCAACAGAATCCGTTCTCTTTTCACCCATTTTACTTGTGGATGAGATCGAAGGAGCGATTCATGCTCAATATGATCACGTTTGGTGCGGGTATGAACTTGTTCTGATCTGCTTACTGGATCTTTTTCCGCAATAACATCAGGTACGCTTTTATCTTTTTCCTGTTCATCGTGACGATGTAAAGGATGCAAAAATTTATAAACCCCATCTAAATGAGCAACTTGTCCTAAATTTGTAAACCCATATTTTTGTGCTATATTATTTGCAATTTCAGAATCCCCTGCATCGATTCCTACTATCCAAGTATTGTGATAAGTACTATCGTCTCCATCACCTTCATCATCATATTCCTCGTCCTTCGGCTCGTTGAACATTGATCGAAACTTTTCAATTTCATCTTCCGTGAAATCTCTCTTATCTGCTAGCACTAACGAAAGTCGACATAAGCAAAATAAAACTATAACTATGGAATACGATGCATAAACTCTAAAATCCATATTTGCTATGAAGTGATCATTTACAGCGTCGACTAGAGATGACCTATTTTTCTGTGGCTTTCAGTGTTGTCAACATTGCTGCAATGTTATACCTACGCAAATATCCTCCTTCTGCTTCGCCCACTCAATCACCTTCAAATCATAGTCACGTGATTGTTCCATTGTATTTTACCACAAAAAAAATGAAGAATGCCATCTGCAGTAACTTCGCCATGTAAGAAGCACCAATTAAAAATAGTAGTCTGCAATGTGGCGAGATTTATAAATTGTCAACCAGATGGCTATCACATATTTCAGTAAAGCAGAACACTATCACTTAGATCGATGCAAATACAGCAGATAAAGGGCAAAGAATCAGCATCCAAGATGAGGGCGATTCTAAAAGTGCTATTGCGCATATTTTAAAGTTCGGCTGCTCAATATTTTTTAGCTAGAATTTTTTCTTTTTATTTAAATAATATTCTTACAAAAAACGAATTACTTACAACGCTGCTTACAAAGTACTTGACTACATTAAAAAGGCAATACCCTGGGGCCAAAAAACACCCCCCGAAAACCAAAAGAACTTAGGATGCCATAACCCCCAAGCAGCTACTTGCAGTTTGTCGTTGTCCCAGACAAGACCACGGGTATCATATTAAGAACTTTACGCAGTAAGCAAAACTTGCAAGGACCTCAGTTAGTGATGCTGTGCAAGAAATCACAGTCACCTCACTGTCGCTATTGTATATACCAGTTTTGCGGCGAAATGGAATATATGGGAAAAGGGCCTTGCAGTATTGAGATGCTAGGTACATTCAGGAACATGTTTGAAAGCACGGCAGTTTAGTCTTCAAGGAATATAAAATAAAGGTAGGTGCGCAAAATGGCAAAAGCAAGCTTTATACCATTAGGTATTGTATACCATTAGGCATTGCATTGCATTGGTTTTGCATAACAGTCCTCTCAGTTACTCATGACTCAATCTACGTCACGGATTTGCTAATTCCAAGCCCTTTCTTTGTTTCATTTAATATTCATTATTTATCTTTGGTTTGTTTCTAGCATTTTTATACAAATTAAGACCAACTTACAAACATAAATCTCTAAAATAAACATGACTTATAACAATAAAATGCAATAGAGAAACAGAAAGGAAAGAAAGACCAGTACCATTTATCAAATATTGGCATATTCTGCACATGTATTGGTCACCTACCCAGTATGTTATTATTTTTAAAGCGGGCAGGTGTCGGTTCTTGTTTTATGCTATCATCGAGTGTATTCCAAAGAAAGCTTCCTTTGAATGAAACGGATTCTACTCCATTTGATGTTGTCTTTGCTTTTGAAAGTTTGCAAAGATTCTTTTTCTAAGATCATATTTCCCACATTTTTTCTCATGAAATTCCAATCCAATCGAGGGATTCACATTAATTAGTGACCTGTATATTTCAGTCTTCAACTTTTGTAGATTTTTACGAGAATGGTCTAGCTGTTGCTACGCCGTAGTAAAGACTGAAACGGTGAATCATAATCATTGTCAAGGATCCTTAGCGCATGTTTATGTACCCAATCTATTTTCTTATTTGCACTTTTATTGCACAATAGCCATATTAAAAGGGCAATAATTGAAATTTGACAGGATCAGCACGTTACATATTGATGGTGCTTGTTCTCTAGAAATGTAAATATTTAGTTTCGCAAAAGTGCTGGTCTTTTCGTTGACTTTTTAACACAGAGCTTCTACGTACCTATGAAGTTTTATCTTGTTATCAATTTCAACTCCGAGAAGTTTGACATGTTTTTTTGCTAGGGTGTTAATTCCATTGCTTTTTATGCGTAGTTTCTGCTTCCGCTTTAGACCAAGAAACACCAGCTGGAACTTGTCGGGGTTCACTACCATGCCACTGCATGTGAACCATTCCAGCAATTTGCAAAGATCACTTTCTAAAACCATCACAATTCCATGAATATCATTTCCACAAGCATAAATGGCATAACCATCAGCAAAATTGCACATCTCAGAACTCATATTAAAGAGAAATATGTAGTTGATGAATATGTTGAATAGCAAGGGCCCAAAACTTACCCTTGCGGAACCACCACAAGTATTTTTGTGGGTAGCTTTTATGGAGGAAATTTTTGCCCTTTGATATCTATTGGTTAAATAATTTTATACCAGGCAACAACAGCTTATGTTAAATCCACAGGCAGCCAACTTTGCGATTAGGAGGTCATGAGGCAGACACTTGAAGGCCTTTAATAAATCTATAAGGATAGCTCCTACAACAACTGACTCTTCTAGGGATTTCTTCCATTTTTCTATCACTCTAAGTGGGGTATGTTGAGTGCTATATCCCTCCATAAACCTCAAAGTATACCCCTTAGTTTAACTTTGAAGTAATGGGACATCTGCTCCTTTAGAATCCTTTCATATATTGTAGAGATAGATGTTAAAACACTTATAGGTCTGAAATCAACCTTTGGCGTTGGGTCCTGTCCTTTAAATATAGGCGAAATATCAGCTTTCTTCAATTCATCTGGAAACTTACTATCCAGAATTGTAGAGTTGATGCAATCAATCAAACATGTACAGATAATTCTTTTCGTGTCTCTCAATATTGAAGTAGGAATAACTCCACCATTTGATTTACTCTTATCTAGCGACTCTATCTACCTCATGGCCTCCATTGGGTTTACATTGAAAGCTACTATTTTCTACATGTAAGCTTTTATAACACAAATACTCTTATGGTTTTTAAACTTTTCAATTACACTTGTAACCATCTGCTCAGTTTGTAATTGCTCAGAAATTGCTTCGACGCGGTTTTTTAGGGTAGGCCATTTTAAGCCCCCAAAAC
This sequence comes from Cassiopea andromeda, assembly GCA_018155075.1. Classification (NCBI taxonomy): domain Eukaryota; kingdom Metazoa; phylum Cnidaria; class Scyphozoa; order Rhizostomeae; family Cassiopeidae; genus Cassiopea; species Cassiopea andromeda. Next base: position 20,961 of record WIPJ01033194.1, on the reverse strand, counting down.
TCTACTATACAAGTTGTAGTTGATAAAGTGGACCACATCAACGAATTCTTCACACTTGAAAGTTACATATATCAAAAAATCGCAAAAAGCTATTATGTGGACTTTAAACAAGCAGCTGAGTTAATTTTTTTTGGGGAAGACAGAATTTGCTTCAAACAAGTTGCACCGTTTCTCCATGCATGCGCTGATATATTGACTCTAAGTGCATGATGCAAAGGGACTGATAGCTACCTGATACAAGAGAACTCACCATATTTGCGTATGATAATTACAAGGGCGAATAATGCGCAAGGGAACTATATGATGTAAATTAAAGCACAACGAAAAAGCCATAGTCCAAATTGAGATGACCAGTTCTTCAACTTTGACCAGTATGTGGAGCATCCCATAACAGAATGAGACTGGCTCTCTGTCCACTCACTACTCATGTGAACCTCACAAGCACTGGCCTCACGAACAACGAAGAGCACGCTACCTGTCTCTTGTTTCAAGTTAGCTTACCTGAGTGCTTTGATTGGCAAACTTTTTGTTGGATTGCTTACTTGTGATTGCAATCGCATGTTCATGATACAATGAAGTCAATAAGAAAGCAATATTCGAAATAAGAAGCAGCTATTGCGCCAGAAAAGATCTCGATGGCAAAAGTGGTGACTCTACAGTAGACTCTTGGCTCAAGCTGCGTATGGAAAACTTGAACTTGCTACACGAAAAAGGGACAGACAACAACCGCATGAACGTAACCAAGACCACAAATTCAAAATGGAAGCTATCGAGAAACTCTCAGAGGAAGCTCCTCTACTCAGTTCTTCAAATATCCAGCACACATATTCACATTCTTCATCATATGCAGGAACTAATAGGGAGACCCTACGCAAAAGTATTGGATGTATCCAGCTTTTTTCTTATGTAATCTGCGTTATGTTGGGCGCGGGTGTATATATCTGCCCTGGCTTGGTGGCCAAGAATTCAAGCAATATGGGTGAGGCGCTTATTCTCTGGATCTTAGCTGGGATTGTAAGCCTGCTTGGTTCATTATGCTTCTGTGAACTGGCAATCTCACTTAAGAAGACAGGATCATTTTATATCTATATCAAAGAGGCGTACGGAGACAAAGCAGGATTTTTAGCAATGTGGACATTAGTGATTGTCCTAAATCCAGCAGCCCTGGCTGTTGTTTCGGTTGCTATTGGCGAACACGTTGTGGGGACCTTTACAGATATTAGTTCCCCAAATGGAATCTGGATGATAAAAGGGGTTGCAGTGCTTTGTTTACTGCTGTCATCTTCTATCAACCTCGTAAGCACTTCATTTATCAACAAGACACAGGAGTTTTTCTCTTCGCTTCAAATTATTGCCATCGTGTTCTTCATTTGTGTTGGAGTTTGGAAAGTATCAACAGGTGAAATAAAAAATTATTCTTCAATATTTGTAGCCAACAGAAGCATGGATGTGAAAAGCTTTGGTGTCGCATTTTACAGTGCCCTCTGGGCATATGATGGATGGGGCAGTTTGCCTTCTGTGACAGAAGAACTGACGAATATACAAAGAGATTTATGGCTCGCTATCGTGACTGGTGTCCCAATTGTCATCATGTGCTATGTTCTGATGAATCTGGCCTATATATCTGTATTGTCATTTCCAGAAATTGCAAACTCTCCCATTGTAGCAAGTAATTTCATTAAGAAAAGCCTTGGTACTAAAGTGGTCCTAATGGTCCCAATAATTGTTACAGTTACTTGCTTCGGGACATTGAATGCAGGTAATTTGCTCTTGTCTAGGTGCATGCTATCTGCGGCAAGGGAAGGCCATCTTCCAGAACCATTGTGCTACATTCACAAACAGAGACGCACCCCAGTTATAGCATTATTTGCTTCCTTTTTGTTATCATCTATATGGGTCTTGTCCTTGGGATCTGATACTGGGATTCTGATTACATATTTTTCTTTTGCTGCATGGATTGTTTACGGTCTAGCTATATCCGCGACAATTAAGTTGCGTATTACACAGCCGAATCTACCAAGGCCTTTCAAGGTATGGATCATAAACCCAATATTCATGTGCTTTGTTTCAGCATACCTTGTGGCAGCGCCATTCTTCCAACACCCTATTGAATGTACCATTTGTCTGGCTATTCTTCTCCTAGCAATTCCTGCATATTTGATAGCTGTGAGCAATCTGAAGTGCTTTCCTTCTTCTTTTAAGCGATTCAAGGAGAATGTATACGCCTGTATTTTGCGACGGTTAAATCTTGCCGTGTGTGTTTATATAGAAGATCAAGAATAGGCCGGACATATTACTGTTTAAGTTGATATGAGCATGGTATTTACAAAATGCTTAAAGACTTGTTGCACTATAGCTAATTTTCCATGGATTTGTACTACTCTTTTTGTATTCTAACTGTAATAATAGCTGCTTGTTGTTGCCTCGTTTGCAGCACAGCCTCACTTTGTCAGAGGCATAAAAATAGCAAAGACTATAACTATAGAAATGATCATTATACAAAAATTCGTGCTTTAAGCGTGATTTAGTTACGACTTCTTTTTATTATATGACTTTAGCTTAAAAAAGCTTATGCCACTCGTCTTGTTGCTGCTGTCATTAGTATGATGCAAAGCGATATCAAGACGCGAATATAGCTGTTATGTAGTAGCATCCTGTGGCAAAATGAAGTTCAACTTCTTCATCGAATAGAGCTCTACTTCCAAGTAATAATAGTAAATACAAAATGTAATGTTTAGAAAGACATTTAATTTTTTGCTGAGCCTCGATGTTCTCAAGTGTTTTTGCTTTTGAGCCTTGTATTATTCTTAAATTACTCTTCTTAAATGCCAAAGGTGCAACTTTGCCTGAAAGTCAAACAAATACACTCAAATAGTTTCTGATGGAATACACTCAAATAGCCTCACTTCATCATAAAGCAAAGTAAAAGTGGAGCAGAGCAACATTGTATCGACATCGCAAAAGTTAATCGACAAGCATTATTACAGTTTGAATGTACAAATTTTCTAAATCTTGATGGAGTTTGAGCCTTGCATTGTTCTTAAATAACGAAGGTGTAACTTCTGAAAATCAAGATTATATTTAAATCTTTATTGATGTTTTACTATACCATAAAGCAAAATAAAAGTAAGGCAGAATGAGAAATGTTGTATAGACAGTGAAAAAGTTAGTGTACAACCAATGTTATAGCTAAAATGAACTTCATCATAGCCGCTAACTACAGAATCATTGAGTTCGATTCGATTCCGAGAGCAATTCTAAAAGGACTATAGAACATATTTTTGTGGTTAATAATTCTAATCCTTGATGGTGCTTGAGCCTTGCGTTCTTCTTAAATTATTTTTATATTTCAGCAATTCTGAGCCTTAATGTTCTTATGAACATTTCTCTTATAAAAACAGGTGTATACGTTTATACTGCTGTTGGGTAGTGCTAGTGTATGGTAGTAAAGAAAGCAGTGACCAATTATTGCTTGAGCCTCATGTTCACTTGAACCTCAATTTCATTGTACAGTTATTTCATGAAAAACAAGTGTTATCGAAAATATTCCCAACCATTTGTCGAGTACACGTGTTTCTTCTAAAATACTCGGCAAATCCAGCCCCTTTGCCCCCTGATTTTTCTTTAAAGCCCGCCACTGAAAGCAGAGCGCAATAAATCAAATACACAGATAAAAGGCGGAGCATGAAAGGTGAGAGCGATTCTAAAAGGACTATAGCACATATTTTTGTGGTTTATGGTTATCATTTGATCAAAGTTCGCCATGAAAATAGGACAACCACTAATGCCCACATGGACAGCAACACTAGAAAGTTTAATGGCCACGATGTACTCCAATACAGCGAACTTTAGATAAATGTGGAGGAGCGAGGTCGACGACTCTGCTGCTTAGGCATCCTTGAACTTAATGATTCTGTAGTAAGGGGCAGGCAAGTTTTGAAATGAGAAAATGTTGTAGCAACTAGATCTTTATCTCCATTAACAAATGACGGAGTGCCACCTTGAAAAGTAGGTAATAGTGCAAACATTTGTGGGGTGAGTCGATAAGCGGTCCAGCCAGTTCTATTAGCTTAGCTAAAGCTAAGCATGGCTGTGTACGGTCAGAAACTGGATGGGCGACATTCCAGATGAGCGACCAAAACAGCTCACTCCGCCGTCCTTCGGAAGGAGTGTTAACCTAGGGGCCCCAAGCCTGGATGAGGCATGAATAGTAGGCCTAAATTAACTGAAAAAGCTTAGTATAACAGCCTACTCAAAAAAAGTAAACAACAACAACAACAACAAAGTTCAAACTGTGGAAAGACAAGTTGTCCTAATTGCATCACTGTAGATTCCGCTTTTAATTTGAATTCCTTGCGAAGCACATTAAACATGTATAAACATCTTTTATTGCACTTATATGCAAATAATTAAAACCAGAAATTGTACCTCAGTGGTACATAGGCTGCTTTTGTTGTAAGTATACTACAAATTAAATGGAAAGCCTCTCGTAAAACAGATTTCGCTGAAGGACTACTTCCTTATATTATTCAAAAATGAAATGAAAATTGAAATATTGTTTCCAAATAGGTGCACATCCATTTGGCAACAGAGTATCAAGTGTTTCAAAAGAGGGACATGTAGGTGCCATTTCTGTATGCAAGTTCATTGCATGACGTAACTAGACATTGAAATCTTTAAAGCTTCGAATGAGGAGAACCACTCAAATGATTCTGCAAACATCAAGCAACAAAATTCTGCTGATTGAGATAATTATTGATATTTTCAAGCAATTCACCAAGGAAAAGAAATATTTTAAGAAGATGACAAGAACATGAACACAGTAAGAGTTCACATATGTACAATTTAGCACTAGCTACTGGGTGATAGTTACTATACAGTTAAAAATAAAAATAAAAAGACCATAGACATGATACGTAAGAACGAGATGTAAAACAAAAACCTAAAACTTGCTTACTACTCAAACTTTACGAGAGAGGATTTGCTACTACGAATAAAAAGCTATAGTAAATGACATGTATGTCCAAACAGTGATGTTCATGCAGAGCACTATACAATTTCATCCAAGAGCCCTGCGAAGGCGAGTTTACTACCAGAATTCGTCTCTTCTTCTTCTTGACCGTTCCAGTACATCTGAGATAATCGAATCCCGTGCGGACATTGATGTATCAGACAGCATATCTGAATCATCAAATCGATGCATCTCATTGGCTACTTGGTCATGCTTACTTGGCCGCACAAACGCGCGTGGTGGATGCATTGTTTGTCCTGAGTAGTGGGTGCTTCGAATTCTTCGCTCTTGATTCGTTTCTTTTTCTTCCAAATCAGACAGAACGATATCATCTCTGTATTCTTCATCCCTATACTTGTCATGACGATACGTCTTCTCAGTGACCACTGCTGATGGTTTTGTTTCCCTCACAATCTTCGCATCCTTCCAAGCATCATCTCTTCTAAGTTGCTGTCCACTTTCCAACGACTGACGATGCCTCGATTTCGTGTCCTGGCTGACGTTTCTGAATTCATGCACAGGTGCAGAAATATCACCAGACAGTTTTGACGATGGCGCAGCTGCAGCTCCACCCCGCAACGGCGTGGTCCGATCCAAGTGATGCCGCCTGTTGTCTACAGCGCTTCTAAGTCGCGCTGTATTTAATCGACCTTTTAAGACATTACTGACTGATTCGTCACTTTCAGAAGATGCCGTAGATGCTGGACTAGCAGTCCTTGACTCTTTCTCAGGTTCAGACGTTGTTTGCGTCTGTTCATTCTGCAATTGACTCTTGCCTCTACTTTGCTTTTGTTTGTTGTTGTTGCTGTTCCTCTTCCGCTTCTCAGTAGCGGTAATTACGCTACTTGCAACCAAATTTGTAGTATTGGTTGCCTCATCTCTTGTAGACACTCTGTTCTGCTCTTTGGGAACCTCATTTGCATTTGGAGCCACAACCTCAGTCCGGGTTTTCTGGTTCTTTTGAAAATCCTTTTCTGTACTCTCCGAATATCCACCATTTTGCTTCTTCATGCCACTTACTGGAACGCTCAAAACTACACTCCTTTCTGACTCAGTACATTCGTTGTTAGTATTCTTTTCTTGAAGAGGTTGTCTCAAGTCCCCATCTGAAGAAGAACTATCGTCGTCTTCAACAGACGCCAGAAACACAGTGGGGTAATGTGTCTCGCGAGCTCTTTCCTTGTACCGTTGTGCTTTTTCCCTTAAACTAAGTACCTAAAAAGTAAGAAGAACTGAATGAAATTACATGCTTGACTTAAATTTCTTAGGCCATAATTCAAGAGTGAAGCGAGTTATGCATGCGACAACAAATTAATGAAATTGAAGGAGTACTGTTTATAGTTAAACCAAAACAAAATTACAGTTACAAAAATATAACTAAGAACCAAAGCTAACGAATAGTAGCTTTAAAATGAGTCACAAGTGAATTATAGCAAAGCTCTGAAAATAAGACTCTTTATAAATTGACAATAGCTAAACATGATGTCCTTACTGGTGGAAGTGGTGTTGTATTAGCGATGCTTGTGATATAATGGTGATAGAGGGGCGTCGCCAAGGTTATAAAAGTGGGAGGGGGCAGAAACGAAATTTTTTTGGCCACGTCTTCTACTTCTCTAAAGACTTGCTATTACCCCCTCTCCAAATATTTTCTCATCGGTTTTAAAGAAATCCCGAGCACCATTTTGGCAAAAAGTGGGGGGGCACTTGTTCCCCCCTCTCGTGGCCACGCCACTGGGGTGTTGTGATGAGATATTGGCTATGCAAAACTATTGGCTGTGTTCATAATGGAGTGATGAAAATGGTGATTGATAATGTCTTTCCTTTCACCTTAAGGTATATTCTTGAATATCAAAAATAATTTCTACAATTGGACGGAGTCTACTACAGTCGAGTATTAGATGCTAGAAAACTCCAAAGACCTCGACATGGAAAAATGACGTGCTTTGTAGCTATAAACTTTTGGTGAATACTACAAATTAGGCCATTCTTAAAAGCTTGCAGGAAAAGATATGTCGACTGCAACTAAATGGACCTACTTTCAACATTTAAATTAATTGTTATACTTTCACTCACATCAATAATTTATGAGAAAAGCTGCAAATATAAATTAACTTAATCTATTTTCTGTCTGCAATGGTTCAAATATTTCCCCAAATTAACGCAGAAAGAGATAAATAATTAAGACAGGATACCACTTTAGAACCCTAAAAGCGCAAAATATTGCCACTGCTGTAAACACCTTAAACATAAATTTCACAATTTTGTCTTCGAATGAAACTTTCAAGCTACAATTTCTATTGCGTGGAATACTTTTTCCAAGCATTTCCAGTACAACTGTTAATCTTCCCAAATTTGAATAACACCTGCTCATAATATTCATACCTACTGCAGTTTCTCGTAAAAATATAAGGTCTCAATTCAAACCTAAATTATTTAGCAGAATCAACCACAATCCCCTCTTCATCATTTCAGCCACACAATAAAAAAAATAATCATCAAAAAGTATAAGACATTTCTTGTGAATTCTTTTACATTCTTAGTATTCGAAGATTATAGAAATGAGAAAGGCAGCGAAGTCTTGAAACTGCACCGTAAAAGAATTGTAGCTATTTACAGAATTGTGAGGCAATTTTGAGAAATTCTTCAAATGTTATTTGAAGAAAAACATAATAAATGAAACAATTCAATATGCTCTTGGAGATGTATAGATGATAATATGGCGGTCTCCAGTGAAGTCAATCAACAATACTGAGAGACAAGCAGCTGAAAAACATTTGCACTCTTTGATATGCAAACGCACATCAATGCAAACAGCAGCTGAGTCCAACAAGCAAATGGCCTTTTCGAAATTCTATTGGGGAAACATGATAGGTAGATCAAAGTTCTGGACAAAATAGATGTTATTCTTGTTTTAAGCCTCATGTGCTAATGGTTTCCCCAATTAAAGGTCATGCCTAGTACAAGTATGAAACTTAGCAAACCATCGAACATCATTAGGACTAAGCACGCCTGGTTGAAGTCTTACCTCTTTGAACCAATCGATGTTATCAACATTTCTTCCCTGAAAAATGAATGAAATCTGCTTGAAATTCGTCTTACAATGACAAACATAAAATCTTGCAAAAATGAACAAGCAAGCACACAGCCCATCAAAGAGATGTAATGCCAAAGCTTGGGCACTCAAGCGAAGGTTATAACTGAAAAAGTACAAAAGCTAAAACAAATATATGAAAATACCAATCGAAACGTCTACACTCGCAACAAGTATATATTAGAGCGAAAATAAAAAATTTAAAATTGAGGATTTTGGATTGTAGTGGTTGTAGGTATTGATGAGGCATGATAACCATGAAAAATTGAAATTTTCATTCATTTCCTTTCTCCAGCTATAGCATATATGCTATAATTCGAGAAAGGTAATGAATGAGCTTCCATATTTCCATATCTGAACAATACCTATAACCGATATAAATTTGAAAAAATTCTGAGATATATAAGGGTGTCATGGTCCAGATGATTTTATAAGGAATGACCCAAAAGGAATGATAAGGCTAGAGAAGCAGTACAGCTGGGAAGCTGTAGAGATGTGAAACTTTATTTGTGCAATTTAAACACGAGATAGTTGGGACGTTTGATGAACGGTGACGTGCAAAGCAGCAAGAATGCCAATGGATATTTTTGGTATCAATATGGAGAGCAATCGTCAAAATCCTACTCAATAAAGTTGGAAAATTTTTTCTATCAATAAAATTCTGCTTAGAGATAGGTATTTTTCACAATTGAAGAAAAAAATTAAATAAGATAAAAAATAAAAAGCAAAGAGTATATCAAAAGCTGTTTGTTTCCTCGATTAACAGCGTCATCTATTGTAGAAATTGTATGTTTCTAGATTGCCGATTTAGATTACAGATGGCATAGACCAAATACGTATTGCAATAGAAGTTGTGGACTACAGATGCTGTAGATTGCAAAATCGATAGATTATATATACTGTAAATTATAGATGATGCAGATTATATCTACATTGTAAAGGAGAGATGTTTCGGATTGTAGCAGTTCTAGATTGCAGATTTTGTAGATACAGAGGCTTGTAATCACAAAAAGAAATGATAATCAAGTAGCTGAAAGCTTTTGCGATAATTTCAAATTTCAACTGCATTTTCGTCATTAATGTTTTTGTACTGATCATGACGAAAAAACCACACTCACCAAAATCATACTTTCCAGCCTCTATTTTGAATCAGAAATATTAATATACCTAAGAGTTAGGACACCAAAAAGACAGTAAACGTATACCATCCATGTGATATCAAATCTTAATCATAAATGTTTCGTATTAAGTGTTTCATTATTTTTCTATTTTTATTATTGTATGTAGTTCTTATTGCAATTCTAAATTCACTATGACTGTAATTAGATTATTTAGTTTGAAACTATGTCGCAAGCAAGTATATAGATCATTATTTAGTTGTATACTCTACCCTAGTCAAAGAAGATAAAAATGAATGAAAGGAAAAAAGATATGATTGCACAAAGGCCTGAAAATCCGTGCTGTCTTTACTGGTTTTCGTAGTGATCAGGTTTATAGCAAAGATGCACTTCTTCTCTGAAGTGTATATGTATACGAGGATTATCCAAAGTTTATAGTGATGATGGAGAGTGGTCGAAGAAATGCAGAAGTAGAATTCTATAAGACATAGGAACAAAGCAAGGAATGTGACTGGCGGGACACATCCTACGAATGAGAGAACAGAGGCATTCAAAGGCAAAAGTGGAGGGTCCTTTGCAAATCAGTTATTACTGAAGGGCCACCCTCCTTAAAAAATATGAAATGAAATGAAACAATGGCATGCACACCACAAGGAGGGAAAAGAGTGAGAGGGGGACATAGGATCTCATGGAAGAGAAGCTGCTAAAGAGATATTGAGGCATCTAACATTGGGTGAAATGGAGTAGAGAAGATGGCATATGAATATGTGGGAGGAACTTTGCTATCCAATTTGCCCAGCATATGAACTGAAAAACAAAAATAACAAATGTGCTACTAAAAGATTTATGAAAAACTTTGATCGAATCTTTTGCAAACTATTTATCAAAATATAACTACTGTTATGAGCAAAAAGCATGGAAAGCAGCTTGAATAGAATGAATTGCAACTGAAACAGCTGCATCCTTTTCTTCCATTGCAAATTGGCCAAGTGGATAATACGACTAAGTCATCGTGTAGTGAGCTTGAAAGTTCGAGAATAAGTTAATGCGATTAGGCATCTGGCTGTATGTGAGGATTGAATCAGTGAATATTATCAAATTAGCTTAAACTTGTGTTTGCAAAGGCTGCTGTTGATTAAATATTAGCTATCTTTTAAGTCAGAAATAAGAAATATTGGAATTATACCAAATGGATTTTGCAAAGAAATCACAACTGACTCATCTATTTAAAAATATCCCAAAACTTTTGGGATCTATCTCATTTTCTGGGCCAAACTGCATGGTGGCAAGCTCTCCGGAATATAAGAGTGCCTTCACAGTAGATGCTAGTGAATTTAATTCTAAGCCAAGAGATAACTCATTCACCTTGAATTAGGCATATGCTCGATAGCATTGTTTCATTAATCTAGAACAGGGATGGCCAACCAATAAGAAGCTAAGAGCCACATTCTCTACTGTGATGTCACAAAGAGCCACATCTAACTCATGGGGACACATAAAAACATCATTTTAAGTGAAGTAAACATATGGAAGGAACAGACGATTTAATATGAACGTAGGAGCCGCATAAATCCAGCTAGTCTTGATAGGTTGATAGAGGGCGTATTTTTAAAGATGATTCTTTTGAAGAATATATAGTTTTTGTCGAATGGATCTGAGATAGAATTTTAGGATTGTTTATAGAAAATAGGTGCAAATTACAACTTGAATGTTCATTATCAATCTCAGCCATACCTTCATGAACATAGATTAGTTATTTCAAGTCATAAGAGAGTACTATGTCTACCAGCACAACAAAAATTTGTGAGCAGTGGGCAAATTATTCCTTGCATTTCTGACAAAAATTGCGTAATTAATAACTCATCTTAAAGCAATTCACTAAAAATGTGCTTCAAAGATAGAAGGGCAAAGTTCTAGCGAGGCTATCACATGATGAGCAAATGTCAAAAGCGTTGGAAGCTAGAATTTTGATAATGTTGAAAAAGGTGGGCCTATTTCTACTCCAAAACAAAGAACTGCTCTAATAAATCAATCCGAGTAGATCTCTCTCATTCAGCTTCTTTTTACTTTTTAAGGCTCATATCTCTTTAACAATATAGCCAAACAAAACAACGATATATATGTATTCATTTACACTATGTACAAGTACAGCACTGTAGGTATCATCTCATTCTATGCTTAAATCGAAAGCTTGTAATTCTGATGAAATGGTTATGTAATAGAACTCCAACTTTTATACTTGCATAATCCCTTAGACTTTAGGCTAGCATAGAATTCCCTCTTAGACTCTAGGTTCATAAACACCCCCTCTTAGACTTGAGGTTCACAAAAAAACTCCCCTTCGTGGTCTGGGTGGAGACATTTACATTCCTCTAAAGTCCAAAATATCAATATGCACATAAGTAGATATAATCAGGGGGTTTACACAGTCACAGTTCTTCTAATAGATAAGGCTAGCCTTATAGTTAGCAAGACTACGGTGGGAAAATAGTATCTAAACCTGTGTAGGTGGAATTCCTAAAGAGAGCATTGTTTCCATCAGTTTCTTTAAGAAATGCGCTTTGACAGGCTTAAATACTGAATTTTCCACTCTTAGTTCTACTAAATGCAAGGTTAATCTCAAATCCGGTATGGAATTGTGCTATGGAATAAGAATGTCAAGTGAGTCACTTCCTCAAAAGTGTGCGAATTGCTTCATGCAACTATCGAATTTTTTCATGCAACCATCCTTTATTTTAATTCATTGAATATACTGTGCAATTCCATCGATAAGCAGACCGGATTTAATTAGCTAATATAATACACGATCAATCAACTTAGTTAAATATTCATGGTCAAGTTGCAGGTATTTGAATGGAGGAGGACGCTCCGTGGTACATAGTAAAAAATAGAATGAAAAGCTGTATAGCTAAGAAGGGAGATTAAGGAAACACCTGACGCAATAGTTTGAGTGTAAGAAATAAGAAATCTGATATAGCAAGCTATTCATTCGGGCAGGAATAAAAGCAATCAAAACCAATACAAGAATTGGGATGCATTTCAGGAACATTGCAGTTCTTTTGTTGACTAAGCTTAATTTTGAAGTGTGATTTAAGCCGATTTACAAATTACACTGATACTGTATTTCTTCGATCATAAGCGGTCCTTGACTACAAGCCGCACACACAAAATTCGTAACTGAAGGCAGGGATACTTATTAAGAATAGAAATGGAAACCAAATATCATAGTATACACAGGCCTTTCAATGAGACACGCGCAATCTCTCGCTAGCGCGCAGGCACGCGCCCAACATGTCCCACACGCTCGACTTGTCGCGCACACAAATTTATCAATTTCATTGCTAGTGAGCGATGAAATTGATAGATTATACATTTATTTATAATGGAAAGCTCATCATCAATGGTTTGGCTGTTAAAATACTTCGCCATCATGCTACTTCAGTGTGTTGCTGCATGTTCCTTATCTTTCAAGTAGTTTCTTCTTTTCGTAAGTTAATGATGAAGGCGAGGAAACGGAGGATTTAATGCTTTTGCTGAGGACTAACGAGTACCAAGCATGACACAATTGCCATTAATTACGCCTTTCTTTTAACATTTTACAGTTTCTATCAAAATCTACCGTTCATTGACAGAAACTGTATTCGAAAAGCAGCGCGTTTATATCACAGGGTTCATACCCAATATACGAATCAAAATTCCCTGACTATTCCCTGAATTCTCCCTGACTGATAGTCAAAAACATCCACTTTTTCCTGACCCCCATTTCACATATTTATAAAAATAGGTAAAGAAACTGGCGCCTAATAGATAGGTAATGTTTATATACTTGCTATAGCGCTATGCAAAATGATAAAGTTCACATGTACTGATGACAAATGCAACGATCACTTTGCAAACAGCCATGGAAAAAGTTAACGAAAATGATATGCAAACTAAATAAGTTGTTTTCCCTGACGTTGCCCTGACTTGGATAAATATTATAGAAAATTCCCTGACTATTCCAGGTTTTCTTTGACTTTTCATAATAACGGCCTATTTTCCAGGTTTTCCAGGTTCAGTATGAACCCTGATATCACTATCAATATCATTATCATCATGATCATTATCATTCCTTCAGTTACATAAATAAAGATATTTACATAGAAAGCAAAATAAAGAGCAGCAAAATTGAACAAAAAACAAACTTTAAACTGATCTACCAGGAGGTCATGTTGAGGGTTATCTTATTTCTGCATTGGTTTCATTCATTGGCCCAAGAGGTGGCTTTTCTCCAACCGTGGTTTTGGTATCTGGAGATCACTTATTCTATGAGTTTCGTATTTTGAGATCTGAGTTCTCCTCGTAAACTTTCCCTAAAGATCCTCTGGACACCTTTTCTTGAGAAGTTTGGGTATCATTATGGCCCGGTCATATGTGATATCATATCTTTTCAACATATCTTCTCAACGCTTAATCGCTCAGATCGTATCTGATCCCTAATTGGGGCCGATTCAATAGGGCAAAATGCCCAGTTCTGTATCTTCTGCAATGAGCAGAATTTTTTCGGGCAAATGACCCCATATCAAGTTTCCGTATCTCAGGTGGCTTTCTAATAATGCTTGGTAGACAAGAAACAATTGTGATTGTGGTAGCATTTCTCTGAGTTTTCTGATGGAATTGAGCCCTCCGTTCCGTTTGACTGTAACTAATTTATATTGTTGGCTCTAGGGCAGACTCTCATCTAATGTTAGACCTAAGTACTTTGTCTTACAAGTGAGCCTACGCACGCGATGAGTAGCGTGCGTATGATATACTCATTGAAAGGTCTAATTACAGTATGACCACCTCAACTATTATGAGAAGTATGAATACTTCAACTATTATAAGCTGAAATAAAATGATTAAATAAAAATGTAAGTCGCGGCTTATAATCGAAGAAATATGGTAGAAGCACATTGATCACAATTAATACAAAATGAATCAATTAGTATAAAAATAGTTACTAATTAGTTTATTTTATCTATTCATGTATTTAGAAGCTCTTATGTATTAAAAATTTTGTCAAAATAATAAAAAATCAGAAACAAACAAACAAAAAATAAGTAAAATGAGGGATGTTTGCAATTAATGAAGAAAGGCTAAAGGTTAAAACAGCAAGCACTGATGACATAGGGGCTGTTCAATAATTACGTCACGCTGAAACTGCCATTTTGAACCACCCATTCCCCACTGTCACGCTCTGAATCACGAAAAATGTGTAGAACTACCATAGAGATCGGCCTGTCTATGAGAACTACCCACCCCTAGGCGTGACGTAATAAATTGAACAGCCCCATATGGCAAAACTAAATTTTGACATGCGCTTCATATTTTCACACCATACAGACAGTGGTGTCGTGGAGGGAGGCTCAGGGGGGCTGATTCCCCCTTCTTAAAATAATGAGAGATACTGGGGAGCTGAGCGCATCTGCCAAAGGAGGAGAAAGGAAGGTACGCGTCTATCAATTGAAGAAGAATGCAACAACCCTATACCTGCTTTCTCCTTCTTTTAATAATTTCACTTACACTGGTTTTAAAAGAGCGTTATTGTCTAAAATGCAAACATGGGCGTGGTTAAGGTTGTGGTCCATATATTTCCTACAACACAGTCCCCTTGTTATACTTTTAGGACGACACCACTGCATACAGAACACCACTGAGACTTTTCATTGAAAAGTATGAATACTGAATACTTACGTCACTTCCGGGGGCTTCATGTAAAGGGCTTTGTTTCTGCCATGCCAACTTTTGTTGTATATTATTAGGTGAAACGAAATTGGCTTTGTATTCGGTTTCTGATGAACTGAAAAAGAAACCGAATGCAAATACATGTTTTTCAAATAAGAACTTTGCTTATAACAAAATAGCACTCGATTGATCCAATAGATAAGAAAGTTTAATTTTGAATACTTGGGACTTCATGGAGTTGACAGGCTCATTTGAATGCAAAATCTACTAACACTGGTCGACAAATTTTCTCTTTTTTTAATCATCTGAGATCTAAATATACTTTTCTAGATGGATTTTTTGCGCTGATTTCAGATATGTGATTAGGTTTTCTCACACACGCCACATTTTTGAGGTACTGATGGTCTCTATTTCACAGAAAACAAGCAAATATAAAGCATCAATTTGAAATTAGTATCACAAGCAATTTAGCTATTTGTTTAAAATATCTTTTTGCTACATAAAATGCAACTTACGGAAGATTTTCTAATACTTAATACGACTATGGTTCCAGGACTATATGTGAACCCATTTCCGGAAAAGGTAATTGAGGCTCAGGGAAAAAAGGTGATTTTCTTATTTGAAAAAGAGTAGCAAGAGGGCATTGCTAATACTTAAAGGTACTCAATTCTGTAAACAAGTGTTTCAAAAACCACAATACAGTGTGTCTATCCAAACATTTCCCTCATTGCAGCCATGTTGAAATGTCAAAACTCAAGAATTCTGGAACGTAGCCATGGTGCCAGTGGATCTTAACTATAAATGAGAACTATCTCTTTTTTGATTCATTTTCTCAACTTTCAGTCATGACAAAAATGTACAAACCTTTGGCTTCCATGTGGAAAGAAGATTGGCTGTACGTTCTTTGAATGGTGCAAAGATCGTTTCTCGGGTGACGTCACTGAAATGAAAATCTATTGGTTAAATAGAAAGGAATAGATTAATCGTAAAATCACAATTGGTAGTAAATGTAGAATTTTCACAACTTATATTACTAGCTATAACTAGCTGACAAGCTCAATACTTGGCTTAAATAATCTGCATTTCATGCATGACTTTTGATTAAGGTGGCTTATCCTAAGAAGGAGTGGAAAAGAGCATGTGACACCTCTTGAATTGCTTAATGACGTTTGGGTGATACCTTGCTGTATGAAGCAATTACGGGTGTCTATCCAATCTTCTTCCATCTGTTGTTGCCTGAATTGCCAAGCCCTGAAGTTTTTATCTCAATGTTTGTCTCATGCGTGTAGGTGATGATCGAGCATAAAAAACGAAGCATAAGCAGCATCTAGGTGCTCCAAGGGAGGCACAAAAGGTGACAATACTACCATAATCTAGCACAAGGGTGGCCAACTTGCGGCTCCCACGCAGCAAGCTGCTCTTATATTAACATTGAAGTGTGTGTTTCTTACATGTTAACTTCACTTGATTCAAATACGGTATATTCGTGTGAGAGGAATGAAAGGGAGCTGATGTTCATGTGAATTCATGTGAATGATGTGGCTCTTGTGGTAAGACAGTGTAAAATACGCCACGTGGTATAGTTAAAAACACAGTTAAAAACGCGCCAAGAGAATTCATAGGCCCTGGGTAGAAGAGATAGATGAAGCCCTCTGCGAGCAAAGCAAGCAGAATATTTCCATTGCCTGTAAATTAACTTTGGAAAATTACTGCTGGCTTACTCTGTGAGGCCCTCCAGACCTTGAAGTATTTGGTGTTATGAGGTGCCTTGGATCTGAGGCAATTTGCCCCCTGCTCTTCTCTCGGTGGCCTTGCTCCTTTGTCTCTCACCGATTGGCCATCCCTGGAGTAGCACTTTGGCGCATACGGAACTGAGTTAGTGATTTAGCAAAGGTGATATTTATTCGTTTGCCAAACGTTGATAAAACTGTATTGATGAGCACAAAGAGTGAAGTTCTAAAGTGTGTGCCATAGTAGACAATTTAACACTCCCAAAGATAAAGAAATGAGCAATACAAGGTTTCTTGTCAAGAGAATAAAGTAACATTGGAAAGGTTGCTGTAGCTTTAGAAGGAACTCTAGCTCAGCGGATGAAATGTTGGAAACTAAAATTCGCAGATAAAATCTTTGGTCTCACCTAACTCCTCACTATGCTTCTGATCACTACCGCTACCACCAACATTCCTGGGTGCAAATTGAGATTCCTTTGAAAGAGGGTATTGCTTAAATTGCAGTTGGTACTCGGTCCTAAAGGGTTTGCGCTTTTTTGCTTCTCTTTCTACGTCATTATATGCCTCATCATCCTTGCTGATATCTGAAATGGGTATAGCATATCGCAATTCTCTCCTCATTGGTTCCTTCCAAGAAAACTCTCTTCTATACTCGGTAGTCACTGGTTGGCTGTAAAGTGCTGGCTCTATATTCTGCAATTTGGCTTTTATCTGCAAAGCTCTGTCAACCTAGTGAAAAACAAGGACCAATGAAGCATACAGAAATAACGCAATAAGTAAAAGAAGCAGACACCAAGTGGAATGCATTTATGCAGTGCAGACATTATTGCTGCACTTGTATAAGGTTCCTTGTCATGCTAAATGGTAAATTCTGTTTTAAATATGTGCATTCATTTGCTGCAAATGCTAGTATTGTCACTCCAATGTGCTGCTGTTTGTTATGGTTAACCATATACAGTTTATAGGGAAGCTACATGCAGAAGGCCACAATATTTACAGAGCTTATAGTACCAAAGGAAGATTCCCTAAGGAACATCTCGATTTGAAAAATGTTTACAACTGCAAGCAATTAAGAATTAGAAAGTCGGTTCCATTCTTTTGCAGTCAGAACTAAAGTAGATACATAAAGAAAACTTTTTCCTACCCTCTTTCTAATTTTGGTCTTGAGTTCTGGCGAAAATTACAGTTAAATTAGGAATTTCTATGCTTTACTTTTTATGTCTGTACCATCAGTAGCGGATATTAAGGGGCAAGGAAGGCAAAGAGCACCCCAGGTTCCATCGAGTAGGCCAATTCTCCGCAAAAGTAGTTGACCACAGGTTAAATACACGATTTTTTAAAAATAAAATCACTTTTTTGTTCGAGCTTCAATTTTCTTGTACACCTTTTCTCATGAAAAACACATTTAATCGACAAATATCCCCAAGTATTTGTCAAATACACGTGTTTCTTCTAAAATATTCAGCAAATTCAGCCCCTTTGCCCCCTCTGAAAGATTTTGAAAAACTGCCACTTTGTGCTATTCTTATGGCATTGAATATGCGGTGAAAATTATGGATCTATTGAGGAACTTTTAGTACTGCAATTTAATCATTTGAGGTCCAAGAATAAGGAATTTTTGGAAGCAGGCCTTGGGCTAGGTTCCTTATAAAACAAAAAGAGTGTAAGTTGCGATGGGAGAGCATGGGGGAAGGCTATGAAAGTGGTATGGAGGTAGATTGAGGAGATACACGAGAGAGAGAGTTAAAGCTACAAGTTAACATTTGTAAATCGTAAAATACGAAGTAAACCAGAGGTAACACTGCTAGGCTAAGTTGGGGAAAGATAACAGCAAAATCAATAGTAAAAGAGTGAAAAGCCTGGGAAGAGTTGAAAATTAAGGAAAGGTACGCAATTCCATGGGTGATTTAATGGGGTTCATACCCAACATGCAATGTGGAATTTCGAATTATTTGAGAAAACTTCAAGAGAAAATACTAACCCGTTCACTTTGCTTCTTCTTGACTTCTCGCAAATCTCGCTTCCGTTGCTCTTTGGCGGGGCTAAGTTTCTTCTTTCTAGATTTGTTCTCGCTATCTTCTCTTTTATCCAATGATTTGTCATCTCTCACAAGCTGTTTTTGGTTGTTTGACTCAGACACTTTCACAGGAAGTAACTTATTACCAGTGTCTGATTTCGGAAGAGGTTGCTCAAAATGCAGCTTCTTCCTGACATTTTCTGGACTTTGCTGAATATTCGCTTCAGAGGCATGACGATTTTCACTTTTTGCTATTTCTTCATCATGAGTGCTTTTACCGTTTGGGTATTCAATTGTGCCCGTTCTTAAAATGTTATGATTAAATACATAAGGTGACCTCCTTTTCCTTTGCATAGGTGGCTCAAGCGCTAAGTAACGTATGTTGTCTGATTCTCTACCGGCTACTTTGTCTGCCTCCGAAGGAGGATCCCCTTTGTTTGCTGCCTATGGAAAGCAATAAAAACATTGAAATAGGATGGACATAGAATGAAAGGGTGTATATAGAAATGAGGAAGATCAATACTGAACAATAATAGAGCAGAAAAAATGCTTCGACGCAATATTTCTGCTCTGTTATTTTTCAACATTAAATGAAACCAAGCCATTTCTTATAGACAAGAGTGTTAGTTGATTTAATTGTCCATTTAGACATAACATATTTTCTCTAAAGTCTAGGTGTGGCGTTCACAGGATGGAGAGACTTACAAGAGAGAAGTACTCTCTGTGTACAGGGTGGCCAACAGTGAAATGAAATTTTTTTCCAGGGTTTTCCAGGGGATTTTCTGCCAAATTTTAGGGCTCTTCCAGGATACGTCTGACTATGTTTTCGAAAAATATAATTATCCCATATAGATCTTCTGCCTGTATCCATCCACCTTTCATTCTGCGTTTTACTTGAAATTTTGTGTCCGTTGTTGGAAAAAGAGGCTGCTTGCCACATGACAAATGATACGCTGTATTTAGCCCCCAATAACCTCATAGATCCTCCTCCCCTGCATTACAGGAATAAAAAATGCAACAGCACTGCAAGGCCAAAAATTGATGCACGGAACATCTGCTTCAGACCATAATTTTTCAGGGGTGGGATATAATTTCAGAGTTTTCCAGGGTATTTTTTCAAGGGGCAAACAAAATCCAGGGTTTTTCAGGATCTCCCAGGGTTTCCAGGGTTTGTTGGCCACCCTGGTGTACCTAGAATTTAAAAGTGCTTTAAAATGTTCTGCAAGCATGCCAGATAAAATTAAAATAACTATGCTCCTTCAGTAGCGATTCACTAAGTTGCTTACTCTGTATTTGCAGTGTATAATGGAGGTTGACGTGTAATAAGCTGACGCTACTGAAGATATCAGAAAGAAGACATATGCTACGCCAAATGGCCATGGGCTACTATTATTGGCAAATACCAGGCAGCTTTAAAGACTTTTAAAAGTGGCATCAACCAGCACATGCACCAACAAAGCACCGCTAATAATGACAATTTCATCCTGGTAAAGCCTTTTAGTTAAATTTGGAAACCTACAAATCTTTCCACAAAAAGCTACGTTGGAGCACGTTTGCGACGAATATTCAGATAATCCAGCGTCTTTCTTGCATCCAGTATTGCACTCAGGAGGTATCTATCCTCATACCTCTATTTCTGTCTGCAAAAATTTTCTCTCGCCAGCTTAAATATGTGTACGTGGAAAGAGCTCATAACAATAGTTAGCGCTGGGGCTCTAGATTCGCTACAGGATTCGTGTTGTTGTGAGTGGATAAAAGTTAAGGAATTTTGAAGGAGCTTTTAAGTACCACAAAATGATTTTAAGGAGCATTTTTTCTGTGAAATCATTTCATTTCCTAAGCAAATCTTCAGTTGAAAATCCTCTCTTCCCCATGACTTTGCAGCTGTAGACTGTAGACTTTGCAAAATGTAAATACAACAGGTTGGGTACCTAACATAATATGTATCACTTTTTATTGTTAAACTTGTAATATATTTTAATTTTTAAGTCAGTAGGCCTTAATTAGCAGTAATTTTGCTATCAAAATTTCTTTTGCCTACTATAAATAAATTGTTGATGTGATATGATATGATATGATATGATATATGATATGATATATGATATGATATATGATATGATATATGATATATGATATGATGTATGATATGATGTATGATATAATATATGATATATGATATATGATATGATGTATGATATGATATATGATATATGATATGATATATGATATGATGTATGATATGATATATGATATATGATATGATATATGATATGATGTATGATATGATG
>WIPJ01033119.1:0-10379 GCA_018155075.1 Cassiopea andromeda | reverse complement strand
GATTTAAACGTCGAATTTGTGTCGAATTCAATTGACACTTAGTACTTTTTAGGCTACTTGATTTAATTCGACGCGGCAGAAATGCGACCTTTAAACCAGGCCTTACATGTAAAATGAATATAACGTCGAATACACAGCTAAATTTATTAAACGTCGAATACACAGCTGCTTTTTTGTGCCTAGGCTTGCGCAGCGTAGTGATAATTTGTACCTGCGATGAACACCTTTGTTGGAACTCGTAGAACATTACAAGAAATTTTGCCCAACATCGATCATTTTCATGAACAATAAATGATGCGCAATTGACTGGCTGTGTTTGTTTTGATTGGATTATAACAATGACTATATATCTATCGAATTGGCGCAGAAACTTTGTATTGGTGCAGCTATGAAAAAGGAATCGGATAGGTCTTGTCAAGGGGGAGTTTTTGATGTAGACGTTCTTAATTCGAGGATAGTGGATGGAGTTCTCGTGAAGTAGGTTCGATATATCGGTTATGGGGAAAAATATGACGAGTGGCTGTCTACCTTTGAGGTAGTCAGAACACCTAGAGTTGAACCAAAACAAATTTCACAGGTTCTTAAAGCGGATTTGGCTCGTATTAGAATTCGCATAAAGGAGGGCCTTTTACTTTCTCGTAGAATGGACACAGTTCGAGAGGTAAACGAAATTGTAATGCCTGAAACTTGGGAAGTATTTTCAGGGTACCTTGAGAAATCAAAGATGTTTCCAAACCTCCCTACTATATTTTCGGCTACGAAAGAGTCAATGGCCGCGTTACTAAATGACACATCTTAGGGAAAGAGAATTACAAACTGTAATGATGATACCGCAGCAATAAATATGGCCACCCTTCAGATTATTGCTTATAATAGAAAACAGCTTTCTGATTACTGTGAAATAAATGGTGCCCAAGTTCTATCGCCCATATCACATGGACTCAATATGAAATTCCGATTTGTTGTAGAATCAGTGAAGCACTTTTCATAAAGAAAGTGTATATAACATGGAATTGAACAGAACGATAACCTTAAATAATATCAGTATTTTTGTTTTAGTACCATTGTTACTCAGCCTTTAAGTCGGTGGTGTTAGTTATCAGCAGCCTTCAGTTCTGTACATGTCTTTGGATAATGTCCGTTCTTTCTGCAATTTTTGCATGTCCATTGGAATTTTGCTTCTCGCTTTGCTCCGTCAAGCTCCAGCTTTCGGATTCCTTTCTGCTTCTGAGTTTTCTACTTCACTGCAGTCTCATGGCAAAGACTTGTGGCACCAAAGTACCATTTAGTTAATTCATTGTTCAGTCTTTCAAGTCCTTGTTCTATAAACTGACACAAGTTTCCATTTAACTTTTTGATTCAGCAACGTAGTACACAAGTATGTGCATATAAGGTGTTGTATCTTTGGTAGGATAAACCTTTGTATTTGTATTTAGCCATTCCTTTGCTGAGTCTATAAAGCTAGCAGTTGAATTCTCCAAGTTCATGTCTAGCCTGTCCAAAGTTGCAATAAGCTCTGTGATACCATGCCAGACTTGCTTAATACAGAACAGCTTCTTGGCATCAATATTTGGCAGTAGGTTTGGAAGATGGATGTTTTTAATCATTTTATGTTTTTCAGGACCAGCAAACGTTCTAGATTTTATTAATTTGGTATCTTTGTCAAGATAACATGACCAAGAGATTCCTGGTTCTTTAGCAAATTTCTCAAACCATGTATATGTTTATATTTTTCCCATTCTATTCTTGAATATTGGCCTAGATTTGTAATGTTGTCCTGGTTTTTAAATTCCTTGATCAACTGATTAATCAGTTGATCTGCTATTCTTAAGAAGAGATGCAATGTGTCTGAGACAATTCATACCAAGGAATGCTATCAAAAATTGGTAGATTTGAGCAATTGAACGTTTTTGCTTTTTCTTTAGAACAGTTTTACTTCATCAGTTGTTCTACCACCTTTTTCTGGGTTTGTCATTTACCATTCCCTAGTTGTATCATGTCGCTCTGATGCTTTACATTTACACCATATACAAGAAAAAGTTGATGAGCAAGCATCAATACCACAGACTACGTTTGAAAATTGAAGGTCTCCTCCTAGATAATATGGAATTGAAAATTGCTTCCCATCTATATGAAAAGTTGTAAATTCTTCAATGTCTTTCCTTACATCTAAAAGAGCATTGCTCAAAAACTTATACTATTCTGCTCCTTTGAAGATTTGGCATTTGGAAAACCAGGAGAGTAAATGTAATGCTACTTAGGTGCAACTTATTCCCTGCCCATGTACCATCACCTGAAAGCTTAACTTTTATGAATTCTGTAACCTGAAAGGAGGTTTTTCTTAACTAACTTCCAATAATATTTGGCAAGATTGTTTTGATAGACTGTTGGAAACCGTGCACCCCTCTACCAATAGATGAACTATTTATTTCATTGAGTTTTGCCTTAATCAAGTGTGACCTTGGTAATTTTTCGTTAATGATTGACAGTTCATGGTATGCACTAGGGCTTATGTTGAACTTATCCTTTGCATACAGATATGTGGAAATGCTATCCTCTGAAGTTGTCTTATTAGTCTGGCACTTTTCAGGATCTAGTTCTATAATTTCATGTTTTTTTTTATGATCTAAAACTTCGACCCTTATTGGGGTGATCTCCTGTAACCTTAGAAGAGCTAGTGCGTCATTACAATTATCTTCCCTTTCCCTCTTCCATCTATATGCATGAGATTAGGAGTAGTGATACCCTTTCTTTGAATATGAAATGCGAATTCTGTGACATGCCCCTTTATCAGCCTTTTTGATAGCATTTGTAGCCTTATGTCTTGTTTTGTTTTTAAGTTAATTGAAGCCTCTTTTTCTTGTCTAAGCTCTTTCTCAATTTTCAATCTCTTTGCCTTTTCAATTTCTAGCTCTTCTTCCATCTTTCTTTTCTTTGAGGTATATCTCAATTCACAATTGTACCTTTCAGATTTCCATTTACTTAGGAGTTTGTACACTGCCCTCCCTCCTGAGCATCTCCTTAATTATGACAACAGCCTATATAGCTTCTGTTGAAGACGGCCAGTAGTGAGTGCTGTAAGAGCACCAACATTTACTCTAATTTCATATTTCTGTTTAATCTTCTCAAATATATTCTGAAAATGGCTTTTATTGTAAGGATCCAAGTAATATTTTTCACCATCTTGCTTCAGCAGTGTATATATGAAGTAGCTTTAAAAGAATTTAAACTATAGAAGTGATTTTGTTGGATATTTCGTACTAATATTGATTTTTGGAAATTACAGAGTAAGCTTCTGTTTTATGATCAAATTCCCCATATTTTTGCCTGCACCCCATTTTCTAGTATTTCCCTTTTAGACCTCAAATTAAAATTTGAAAGCCTTAATAGACTCTTCAATCTATTGCAAGTTTGAATAGACAAAACAATATGAATAGAACTAGGAGCCATTTCAATATTACATCACGCAAGGTGGTTTGTGGTTTCGATTTTCGTGAAGAAGTGTGACAAAGGGTGGGTGAGTTGTTTTTGGGGTGCGATGTCACATTTTGGAAACAATTCAATATTTAGCACATTTTGCCTCAAAATAGCAATTCTGGTCCTTTTTAGAGCAAATTTGGTTTCACGTCTAAAAGTAATCTCTCAATCCTATTGTGATGCCAAAAACACATAATAAGCACATTACTACAAAAGCAGAAAAATATCCTATTAAAATTCATAATGTGACATCACACATTGGAAGGTGGGTGGGTAGTTTTGAGTTTGTGACAAAGTGTGACATGCGATGGGTGGGTGTCTAAAAATGCCAAAATTAGTGACATTCTATGTGAACGGCACACTACTAAACTACAGCAGCCACTTATTCCTATATTTTTCTTTAAAAAACGACCTCATTGTTGACTTGCTTGCTTAGAGAAGTTGTTTCGACGTAAATTTCCTTATCATTTTTTGCTAAAATCCTTGGAATTGGGTACGTAATTACTGAAATCGTAAGAAATAACAAAATCTCTCCACTGTGCGAAATCATGTCTAGACCATAATAAAAAGCACCCAAAAACTAACAATTTCCATCGATAAATTTGAAAGCTCCAAAGACGAAATTTCATAAGCACACATTACACCTCGTAATTCTAACTCAAAAAAGATGAAAGACAACGTAGTGGAAAAATCTTGATTTTTCGCGCCAAATAGGGCTAATATAATGGGGAAAAGGTTATAGCTATAAGTGATGAGGCTATCTCAACATGATGGCCAGAAAATGGCTTTTTGGTAAGTGAAGTTTTGCTTTGGCCAACTCTGTCTTATAGACATGTTCACTTAGGCAAGCCGTAGCAAAAGAATTCAAGTTGAAAAGACAGGCTATAGCATGGACTTACGTGGCTGCTGGTATTATATATGGAATGTGTATGAAACAAATTTCATAAAATTGCCTCAAGTGCAAACAATAGCACCACTCTAGTCTAGATAACAGAAATTTTGGTAATTATTTGCTGAATTTTTTACCATCCTTTCATTGTTTTGGGAGGCTCGCCTAATTTGCATATCTACATGACACGTATTTCCTGTTATGCTCGGAAATGAAATGCAGTCAGTAGTTATAAAAGTTTTGGGCATCGGAAGTGATAGAGTTGGAACTCGGATGTAACCCAGTTAAGCACAATGGTGGAACTCGGAAATGAAAGCCATCAAAAAACAACAGAAGAAGAATATCGTCTTTGATCGGTCTACCATTTTCAGAAGGTCGATTGCCTTATGCCGGTCTGAGTACCTTCAATGTACGTGATTTATTATTCTGGCAGGAAGAGTTAGGAATGCTAAGGTGCGAAAAGCATTTTGATTTATAACAGACCGAGATTTTTCGAAATGGAAGAAAGTGCACTCACCAATATTGCCAACATTGATATCAGCCATAGAAACTTTATTACCCAAACCCAGATCTTATACGTAAGTCAACCATTAACTATGATTTTCAACTCTTCCTTTAGGAAAGGTGTCTTCCCTGACATCTGCAAAGTGGCAAAAGTAACCCCTATTTTCAAATCAGGGTCTAAAAGTGACGCAAATAATTATAGGCCCATCTCAGTAGTCTCTGTATTCCCCAGGATTCTTGAAAGAACGGTTCATAATCAAATCTATGAGCATTTGAAGGCAACTAAGACCCTAACAATGAGTCCGTCAGCCTTTCAAAAATGCTGTTCAACAATTGTATCATTGATTGATAGTACTGACAATGGTATGGTAATATTAACGACAAGTAACTTAATTTAACAATATTCCTCGACTTGAAACAGGCATTTCATACCGTTAACCATGCAATTTTGATAGGAAAGTTGAGGAAATGCGGCATTCGAGATATTGCTGGGGACTTGATTCAATCATACTGGAAAATAGGAAACAGTATTGTGCCGCAAATGGCCTCAATTCGGGGACTAAAACAGTAACTTGTATCCCACAAGGCTCCTGTCTTGGCACCCTCCTCTTTGTAATATACTTGAATGACTTTGAAGAATACTTGATGGAATCTAAAGCAGGTCTCTACTCTGATGATACTCATATCACCGTAGCATCTACTAATGTTGAAAATCTAATCCAAAAGGCCCAAATGGAATTGTCAAGTATCTCCACATGGACGCGGATAAATAAATCAAGTGCTAATCCCAAAAAAACAGAATATATGGTAATTGGACATTCTAGAAAAATAAATAAAGTCGAGGTAAATGAACCATTGAGACTGAATGACTCTGACATAGAACGAGTGACAAATACCAAATCGCTAGGATTATTGTAGATGAAGGATTAAACTGGGAGCGACAGTACAAGACTGTTCACAACAAAAGTTGTGGAGGTCTTCAATCACTAAGAAGGCTGAAAAGCAGTCTCCCTCAATCCTCATTAAGCAATGTATATAGCGAGCCCTAATTGAAAGTCGCATGCGGTATGCTGATGTAATCTGGGGTAGCCTATCGAACTCACAAGTAGAATCTCTTCAACGTCTCCAAGACAAAACTGTTTCTATGATTCATACGTCCAGGATAAAGGAAAACTGGACACCAAAATTTCTATCAGTTAAACAGCTTGTTACATTTGATCGTGCCGTTATGGTTTACAAGATCTTTAATAAGCTGTGCCCAGAAAATCTATGGAACAAGTTCAATCTAAACTCCCATCACTCCAGATACAATACACGATTCTGCAGAAATATCCAGATTCCCAAGTATAATCTAGAGTATGCAAAGAAAGGATTTTCATACTCAGCTCTTAAGACCTGAAACGAAATCCCCTTCAGCATTAGGGAACTTCCCACGCTTTTTCACTTCAAAAAACAACTGAAAATGTACTTGATGAGCTGAGAATAAATCAAACACGACCCCCTGGAAGAACAGCCTAATGTATATTTTAATGTTTGTTATTGTAGATAAACCATTTTGACTATGATGTATTGCTAAGTTTATTTCAGTTTTGCTGAAGGGTAATTCGTGTAAAAAATAAGTTAATTGAAATTGAATTGAATTGCTTCAATCGACATTTTGCTGCTTCACGCAAGATATATTGCAAACTACATTTTACTCAAAGCAACTTTGTGGAATATTGTTCATTCATAATGAAAATAGTGGGAAAATGATACCAAAATCCACAGTCCCATCGTTTCAAAATAGAACGCACTCTGGACATGTAGAGTTTTGACGGCAGACGTGATTAGCATCAATTGTGCAAGGATTGGTATAGGTGACCTACTGTTCTCCTGGCATACTCGCCGACCTTAGGGCTGGTTTCCATACAATCGTAAGCTGCCTTCGATGCATCGGCGATACACCGCGGATGCGTGTTTCCATATAGAAGAAATCGGTAACCAAGTGGCTTGTAACCAAGGAAAGATATTTTAAGAAATGTGTGTGTAAACATTACGTAGAACGTATTGTTATTGAAGTTATCTGATATTGGATGATTCATGTCACGTGGAATACAAAAACAATAGGTCATCGCCGATGCATTGCAGATGAGTGTTTCCACATACTTCAAAGCCATCTGCGATGCCGGGACAGCATCGTAGCGATCGGGAAAGTAGAACATGGTTCTATTTTCCCGATGCTGTTACGATGTCCCCAATGCATCGCAGATGTCCGAACAAGAGTGTTTCCATCAAAAAATATCTGCCTGCGAACCATCGCCGATGCATTGCAGGCACCTTCTGGTTATATAGAAACATGCTTAAAAGTATATGGAAATCAGCCCTTACTCATGTAGTGGCCAGATTTGTCATCTAAGGATCAACTATAGACTCCTAAGGGGCGTTTGAAGTCGCATGATACCTAACTTTTCATGTTGAGAATGTTCTGGCTTACCACTCTCTAGTTAGATTCCTATTTCCCCCGACCTAGCCAAATGACTCCACTGTGAGCCGTTGCATATGCAGAGGAACTAATTATTTCGGTGTGTGTTACATTCCTGGATTGAAATTAAACTGAAACTGGTGTATAGCAGAGATCAAAGAAGCGTAATCATGCATTTTTGGCATCCATTACAATCGTAATACATTCACTGAGAATAAGTTTTGATGATTCGATTTGCATGGAAGCTAATTTTTCAGCTTAAGCATTTTACTATGTTATTTTAATAATGAAGCATAATGTGAAAAACCACATTGCAAATGAGAGGAGCGTGCGTGGGTTCTCGTCACTGCTTTCTGTGCATATATTTTACCGTAGATTCTTTTATCCACTTTCATGCATTTTATTAATGAGAGCCATCCAGATAAATTTTAAATTTATTCGCTTTTCAGCTTCACAACTTACACAAGTTTCTGACACTATTCTGAATGAATTTCGTGCCAGCATTCATATTATATATTTTGCGTTTGCGCATTTTTGGTTTTTAAAGATGATTTGAATTATAGACATAATAAATACTGATGACCCCCGCTTTTATAAATACAGGTATCCTGGCTTTGTTTCTTTTCATTATTATTTAAGGGAAAACTATGAAGCATGACAAGTTTCAAAAAAAATCATTCGTATTTCGTCTTTTGCATTTTGTGCTGGTGTAGTATGATAGTAGTTTGATGGAAGATAAAATTTCAATAATTGACTCTTGTTTGCTTTCAGAGGGCGGCGTGAGTATTGGGAGAATCTTCAACCTGCCACCGGAAGAATTCATTCACCATCAATGGTAGAATCACAGCATGATGCAAACTGGAGAAGTTCAAGTAATTTGCCAAGATGAATTGATATAGGTTTTGCATACTAGTGTCTTTATTTTTTGGTATCGTTAATTCATAATTCACTGACGCACAGATGATTTCCCTATAAAATCATGTATCGAATAATGGTGCAACTCCTATGCTGTCTACTTCCTATTGTTCTTTATCTGTAAGGGCTTTCTCTGATCATGATATGAACTCTGGTAACCATTTTATTCCGCGCAGTTCTCAGCAATATTCATAGAATACATTGGAAGCAATTAGAAAGCTCTCAATTGCAAGGATCTTTGGAGACGACGGCATTTCCCGTTCCTTTCTCCAGGTGTTCCTGCCATTTATTGAAGACTTCCCTGTATGGCTATTTCAACACTTACCTTAAAAGAAGTTTCCAGACCCTTAAGACATTCCTTTGGTTTCTTCAATTCTCAAGGAGGGGGAAAAGTAGGCAAATCGAATTTACGACCTATTTTAGTATTACCTGTCATCTCCAAACTCTTTGAAAAACTCGTATCCAACTAGTTGTACCAGTATCTGAAAGAAACTTTTTTCATCTGTTTAGGTTAGTCTGACTTTAAAGAGCCTCATTCCACAGTGATATGTCTACTAAGGACCACGGGTGACTGGTAAAGTTAGTTAGATATTGATAAAATGGTTGATCTGATCTGGTCTTCATAGACTTGAAAAATGTTTTTGATAATGTCAAAAAACATTGTCAAACTGCACCAAAACATAAAGAAGAACACTTGACAGATCAAATCAGAAGTTGATCTACAAATTCGAAATATGGAGCTGGGGATTGTTGACAAGATCCAGTACCAAGGTGTTCAAATGGACAACAGCCTTGACTGGAAGGATCAGGTAAGGGGTGCGACTTCAAACGTTTCTATTTTTACCCACCACAGCTTTAACCAGCCTTCATACCAGCATTGTTAAACTCTATCGTCGATTCTGGTTATGGATGTGCTGGCAATAGTCGTTTTAAGGGGTGCCACGGCCCGAGGGTCCCGCACCTAAGGCAAAATAGAAAAGAAGTCACAGGATATATTTGAATATACCCTGTGCTTTTTGTCTACCCGTGGTTTTAATCGGAAAATGACTTAAGAATAATCTTGGTAAACGAAAGATTTTCAAACAAGGGCTCCGCAGATGCTTTTGACCCCGTAGTCCGTAAAACTTTCACTGTGCCTGGTGCAACTGAAATTAATATTCAGCATTTGCACCCAGCAAACCGCTGAGCAAGGGTATTGCACCTCCTCGCAATGTTCAAAATGGCGAAGAGGGCATCATGATTTGTTATATGAAATTTCCTATGGTTTCTTTGACCACCCATTTGTGTTAAACATGAAAAAACTGCTCAGTCAGTATGAACGATAGCCTGCTAATATAACTTATAATTCTATTTACAGCCATAACTACTTAAGGGTAATTCCATTTTTTCAGACGATCATGCACTGATCTTACAGCCAAACTTTTGCATGGAAAAGAGGTATACGTTGTGTTTATGAATTCCCTCTAAATTTTTCGCTTTCAGCAAAGATTCTGTTTTCAGACACCTCTTAGGCAATTCGAAGACCTTTTGACAAATCCCCTCAATATTGGAAAAAAGTAGGGCTTGTAAATGATAAACACAATTTTGCTCATCCATATTATTGTCATAGAAAGCCGATTTGCCAGCGCCATTAGGCCCATTGCACTTCCAAAACAACAGCGATATTAAATTGTTGAGTCTCGGACGGGAAAAGACACGATCTCTGGTTGATTTCTTTGTATACTTAGCTTACACTACTGTCATTGTCAAGTAAAAAATCCTGCTCATCAGAGAATAAATCTTTCCAGTGGGATACTTGCTGGTGCAAAAGATGTTAGTCTGCCTGGCCCTAGCTCTCCTCCTATTGTCATAGCAAGAAAGTGATTTTTGTTTCTACTATAGCTTCTGATATCATACTTTTACGGAAATCTACCCTATAGATCCCTTTCCAAATTAATACGAGGCTAAATGCGCGCGCATACCGACAGGCAGAAAAATTCTTCAGCTTCGTAAACATATCCTGAGATCATTGTTTGAGATTCTTTGAAAGTGTTCGGATTTCTTTTGAAGTTGCATATGTTAACAGAAAAATGGGATCAGAATATTATCGTTCGCTATCTTCGGAAGACGAGACACGATATAATGAGAAATTGA
>WIPJ01032876.1:122956-141249 GCA_018155075.1 Cassiopea andromeda | reverse complement strand
TACCTATGCTTTCAAGGCAAGTAACTTTCCTGATTAAGGCACAACCCCTTTCCACTATTGCTCACTGATGTCCTAAAAGTTTCTGCTTTGGCATCCTGAAAATACTCAGATGATGCATCCGCTGCTGCTGTTACTGCAAGATTATGAAAACTTTGATGGAGTCTTTTTCTCTAGGCACTGTGTAAAGGGATGGGTGGGGTTTTAATCCGCTATAATTATCAAACATCGTTGTTTTTAATGAATATTGGCTCTCCTTTCTTCATACCAAATTCAGTCTTCCAAAATTGTCTACTCTGCCCATATATCTGAATTACGCTCTGAAGCCCTGGCCTATCATACAATACTTGTGACCACGGAAATTGAACTCCTACTGTCTAGTGCTGTTGAACTTCCATCTATTCTAAAGCTATGCATGTAAATTAGCCCCTTCTTATCCTAGTAATTGCGAAGTGTTAGGGAATATATATCTAGTAGATTTTAACACTTTAAAAATCGTTGTTAGCAGTATTGTCATTGTGAGTTAAACACTACAATCCACATAGTTTGTGAAATTATATGTAGATCGTCCTGGATAGCTCACGTTATGTATGATTAAATGTAATAATCTTCGCTCTGGTATCCCTTTTCTGCAGTCGAAAGCATCATCTATATCGTAGATTTAACTGTGGACTTTGCAATATTTCGAATAAATACTCTTCGAAAGAAACTAAAGTATCGACCCTCCCTTTCGCAAACCTAGTCATGAACTATAAGTAAAGTGTATCAACCTCTGTATTATCTGTGAAAGCATATTTTAACGTTCACAGTCTAGATCTTAAGTTCAATGTCTTACTATGTACACTCCATTTTTGTATAAAAGTACCTAATTTTCTCCCAACTTCAATACTCTTAAGTTTATCTGATTTTGAGTCTAGGAGTATTCTTAAATTATTCAATTATTCCTATATCAATTATTTTTAAAACTTCCAGCAGAGTTCTCTTTGATCTAGATATTTTCCCCCTGTTTCCTAGCAATAACTCCAACTTTTGTAAATTGTAGCGCTAGCCTTACAAGTTCTGAGCGATAGTTTTTCTCTCAATGATCGTGCGTCTTTCAGCCACCATCTTGAAGCCGTTGCATTGCTAGAGACAGCATTCGGCTCAGTCTCAAAATTTGTTAGCATCGTTCCATCCAACAGATCCCAAATTTTGCAGATTATTTCTGCAGAAAAGCTCCAGTGATGGAGCTGTTGTATTTTCGTCACGGCTTGGTTTGGCTGTTTCTTGAAATGAATGGTTATTTACCCTTGAATTTTACTATGGATTTCATGATCTACCATGTCCATTGTTTTGGTTCATTGATTTACCCATTAGTTGGTTTTCCCTAGGGTTCCCGGTGTCTATTGTGTTTACCATTTACTTTCGTATAAGTTTTGATTCATGGTTGATTTATTGATTTTTTAATTATTTATACAGGGTTATAAATTCAGTAATGAAAAGAAAAATCTTATTTACAATGTTCTCTGTCTAAAATCCTAGCTAATCTACATACAGTTCAATACCAAGATAAACGAAAATTAATATACAATATGTTCTGATTAGAAAATAGAAAGTTTGATGATGTACAAGAACTCTCGCACCCTTTGATTTTTCAATGATGATAGATGTGATATGGTAGCTTATTACACTGATGATAGATCCCTGGAATAGGGTCGGAAACGTCTGGGCTTGTTGCATATCATGGTAATGTCTAAATAATTCTGGAAATGTCGTAATTGGAAAAGTCAATAATGCAACTATTACTCTTATTCTTGTCGTCTTTATTCTCCGAAATGTAACTTAGACTGAAATTCAACGGAAAATATTCAAATCTTTGTTGATGTTTTACTTCACCATACCAGGAAAAGGGAACAGAACAATAAGTGTGATATCGACAATCGAAAGTTAATCTGAAAGCAGTATTGTATCTTGAATATTTAAAATTCTAGGTCTTCGTGTAGCATGAGCCTTGCATTATTCCTAAATTTCAGCGATTTCCAGCCTCAGTTGTATTACAAAATTTATTGCTATACAAAAAAGACCGTAAATTTGCCTAAGTAATAAAACATAATGCGATCCGGACCTCCTAAATTACCAATGTCCTTGATTCAAATTTTTAAGTGCAAATGTTACAATTTCATGTACATTTTACTTAATAGCAAAGTAAGCTAGTCAAATGCACATTGTGAAATTTATATTTTTAGAGTTTAATAAGATGCTCAGGAATTGAAGCTTGAAAAAAAGCAATTACTATAATCAAAAGTATAACCCTACCATTACAAAACATTACCAAACTACTTTTTATCAAATTAATTCAGAAAAAGCGTTTATAGATTTTAGTTAATTTAATTGAGAACGAAAACTGTGACTGAACAATGTGATAGTACAATTTCAAAACATTACACAACACAAAGAGTCCTAAGTTTAAATTGAGCATTAGCTGCTAGGAGCAAGAAATGAGTAATTTCCAAACAGAAACTGACATCCTCCCTACCATCTGTGTTAAACATCTTCACAATATATTTTTAAATACTTTAACTAATACCTATAGCTCTTTTGTGACGGAACCTTTGCCCAATATGACTAGCCTTAATTTATGGAGCAAGTTCTATAAAATCTATTGTATGCTCACATCTGAATTTGGTGGAATTGTACTTAAACAAGGTGACCTCAGAACTGCTCCACTCGTCAATTCTTCCTATTGGTTGGAAGTTTGTGATTTGCATCCGTATTTGCCAATCTGTTTTGCAACCGGATAAGAATCTTCCTGAGTTTTCTGTTTAAAATTGTTATCAGGTTCCATTCAAGCGAATCTGCAATTTTTAATTTCTTTCGCTAATGGAATAAATCCAAAATCATGCTTTGCAAATCTACTTCCGATTACAAATAGTGTGTGTAAATATTTGCTTTCGATCCTCATGAGAATAGGCGAATGCGGATAGCTTAAAAACTCACGACAATGTTCACACCACGCCGTTTTCAAACTTATCCGTTTTTGCAGATATCTGCAAACTGCTCGCACCGCTTCGTTTCTGTACAAAACAGAGTATAAAAGACCCAGTTCATGGGCATCAAAAAGTTGACACTGCTATGATTTTGTGATACACGTCATACAAGCATGAAGTGTATTCAAAGACTTGCATATTCACGCGCTTGCGTACAGTGGCGTAACCGATCTACTACGGGCATCCAATCTTTTGACGTCCTAGAGGGTCCTTCAGAGATTATCAAAAGACAAGTTCCTTGTATTATTCGGAGCTTAAATGACATGGGGCACCAATTCTACCAAATTCTTAAGGGCTCCGAGTATCTCTGTTACGTCAATGCTTACTTCTTTCTACAGTGGGATTCAAAAGCTTCCGCCTTTGTGCGTTTCTGTGGCAGGCAATGTGACCCATTTTTTAACAAGAAGGCATTTTCTTTGTTTTGTGCAAAAATGGAACAGTGGGAACGCGCCTTTTGAATGTTAAAGTATACTTTTATAAGCGAAAGTTTTGAGGAATCAACTTTCGCGATTTTGCGAATTTTTCCATCGATTGTGAAAGTTTATACCAACGAACCAGCAGTGGAAAGTGAGGATGTAGACCAGTAGCAGCCACGAAGGCAGGGACTGGCTTGGGGAGCAGTGCCCCCCCCAGTTCAACGATCTCTGAACGATCTTACCCACCCGTGCCCGCCCACTACTTTGAATGTTCATCATTTGGTATCTTGTTGTTGTCTTTCTATGTGAGAGATTATAAATTGAAACTTTCTAATGATGTTTGCAAAGGGGAATTTTCCTGCATTGTCTGAATCTAATTGTGAAAATTTTCTGGGGACAGGCCTCCAGACCCCCTTTGCTGCCTTCATGCCGCCATAAAGATATCAAAACCTTACAGCCAACATAGAGAGTATGGTAATCAAAGCATTTCTGATCGGATGCCCCCAGACTCATTCCTTTCCCTTTGTGCTCAATAAGCAACATCATTACAGTTAAATGCCATACCCTTCCAGCCTGGTTACCCCTATGTCTTTTGAAAGCTGGCCTCTTGACTGCCCCGTAGCTCTCAAATAGAGTCCACATGAAGTCCAAGAAAGTTCCCATGGCAACATTTAACAACTTCGATGTTCACAATGATATTTGCTAGTCAATGAAGCAACTCCATTTCAGAATGGACTTAACTACCAGAAACGAAGTTTCCTTCGGGATTAACAATTTATTAAAATACGTAGATAATACAAATAAATTCTTTCTCGTTTGCTTTCATGATTTCGTTTGACCTACCTAGTCACCCGTTGGCCTCATTGAATAAATCTGTATCACTATTTCAAATCAAACATTCTTTTAAATTGTATATTATGATCTCATTATTGAATTGCAAAAGCTATCCATAGAATTTAATAAAAGTTTCCTAGACTCCTCAAGAGTTTCCCACATAGAACAGTAATATCTGAAATGGTATAGTTAAATACTCCTTCATGAAAATGGTTTAAAATTTCCATTGGTGCAAAAAAATTTTCAGCGAAAGTGTCTCAAAAGGTCCTTTGCACTATAAGCATACATAACTGTAGAAAAAGCGATTTATGTGACACAGCTGGCAGGGCTGGTGCTATGGGATGTCATGGGGGTACTACTGCCCCTAACATTTCCAAATAACACCCCGTTGGCAGCCCAATTTGAAAAAAGAGCGAAGGCTTTGTTGGTATAACAATGTGCGATCTCTCCTGAAAGCGTATTCTATGGCTGCTATTATTCCTATCTACCCCTCGGGTTCCTAAACGCGGCTAAATCAACATAACGAATTAAAACAAAACAAAAGAAGAAATAAGCAAAACAAACGTTAGGAAAATTGTCTTAAATAAGCCAATATGCATCAGTGGGCACCTTGACTTACGAAAGATTGAGGTCACTGTTTGAAGTCATCATACAGTTCATTTATGAATGTAGTTGCAATGGATGAAGATCTTTAAATATAAGCTAAAGCTCTTGTAGATTTGACGGCACATGAAGTTTTGGTCTCTGGTGCCACCCATGACAGAGGGAAAGCGAAGGGCTTGGAAGTGGAATCCCAACTAATTTTTGATGCCCACACCCTCTAAATTTCAACAACAAAGAAGACCACGAGTGTGTCTTGCAGACAAGAATTATTGCTTTGAAGGAAAGAACTAGATTAAGATTAAATTTCCTTATTTTAAAAAAACCGGGGCAACCTTCAGTAAGCAGCATACTTAAGGGGCGAATACAAGGGGGTTGCACTTGCTACACGAACACCAAAAGATTTTCCGGAATTCCGGAAGAAATATTCTTGCATTCAGTCAAGTTCAGAATTTCAGTTAATGTGTATGGCTTCGGCGAACTTTCAGCTCTTGTACCAACTGTCTATAAGAAATTACTGGGTTCAGCGTTCCATAGAGTTCCATAACCGCGTTGGGTTTTCGTATCCTCAAGATCACTCCAGGGATGACACATTGAGGAAATATAGCAACTCAGTGGTTGAAAATAACAAAAAAAATTTAGTCTGTGCGCACAATGACTTTTAAACATGCTATTTGTGTTGAAGTCTGTGCGAACGATGACTTTTAAACATGCTATTTGTGTTGAAGTCTGTGCGAACGATGACTTTTAAACATGCTATTTGTGTTGAAGTCTGTGCGAACGATGATAGATAGCTATGTTGCAGTCGTACTTATACATTGAAGAGTTTTCCACTGAATGAACAATTGTTAACTCTTGTTTATCATTTTACATTTGATAGAGCATCGGTATTTCTTCTGATAATTGGAAAATTTTAGCTTCGGGCCTATTTTTGCATTTTCTGAACATTGCCTATGATTTTGCTCTGTTTTCAGGGCCGGTTCCATGGTGGGGTGATGTGGGGGGGGTGTGACACTCCCCAGCGATTGAACCTGGCCATTCAGTCGGTAAAGTCTAATTTTCGGTCGGTAAATTTTTTGAAAATTTTTGTTTGAAATGCGGCACTCTACTCGGTACATTGTAGCCTACACCCCCCTACAAAAATCTCCTGGAGCCGGCCCTGTTTGTTTTCATTCCAATATCAGGTCTACGTGGGCTATTGTATGTAGTTCACCCCTCCATTTAGCAGCTTTAACAAGAATGTCCACCCCATCCCTCTAATGCCCCCCAAATAGGGTGCCAAAGAGCAAAGACAGCAAAGGGGAGTGTTTTCAGCATTAACTGACGAACTGAAATAGGGAAGTCCTTCACAGGGACCTTTCAAAGATTGCTTGTTACATGGACTAAAGCAGATACTTCATATTGACGGTTAATTAGTGTTTCTCTGATAGTTACAAGCGAATAGGCCTTTTCCTAATGACGTCAACTACTGTGTGGCCAGCTATGCATTGTAGTATTAGTAGTTAAGTTTCGCTTAGATTATTATGATTTGTATGGGTTTGTATAGGCGTATGATTGAAAGACTAGTTCTTGCTACAAATAATCCGCAAAAACATGGTCACAGTTGACTTTTATGAGAAGGTCACAGCTGACTTTCACTATTGAGTTTCAACTAGACTGTTGGGAATAGGTTTGAATAAACTGTTAAATCATATAAATTCATTTGAGATATCGATGCATCCGTAGTAAAGGGTTGAATTCAACCGTGCCTAATTCAATAATTCCAGAATCGTTCTTATCTTTGAGAATTATGTCACTGAACACGCGCATAGTGATCTTGAACTGTACAACTGGCTAGATAAATCCTGCATCGAGCTGTCTGCTCAATCACTGCAAATTCTACCTGTTTGTCATTGCAAGAAATCTACTCCATCATTACAGAAACGGCCATCAGTCCAACATAAATTCGATATGGCAGTAACTAAGAGCAATGAGCAAATTTGCCAAAATATCCTAGGATCTGCCGATGAAGCTTTTCTCACGATCTGAAAAGAGCTTCAATTTTTCCCTAGAAGTTTAAAAAACTCAGGATTTGTTGATAAATGACAGGATTTGCCGACCATATTTAACTTACCATTATACACACAACGATTTAACTTTGCCGACAGAGGTTACAAATTTGGTAATAGAATTGTTGTCTGAAGGAATGGGC
This sequence comes from Cassiopea andromeda, assembly GCA_018155075.1. NCBI lineage: Eukaryota > Metazoa > Cnidaria > Scyphozoa > Rhizostomeae > Cassiopeidae > Cassiopea > Cassiopea andromeda. Next base: position 134,185 of record WIPJ01032876.1, on the reverse strand, counting down.
CTTTCCTAATGTATAATATGTCAAGACTCAAACGATATAATTTTTATCGGCAAAAAACTCCCTGATGTAACCAGATTAGTGTAGAATAGTAAAAAAATTTAATACTTCAAGTCTCTTATCTTTGCTGGGAGGTTAGCATCTGCGTAAATCTTTAATAAGGTTTACTATGGTACAGTACAACAAATATTTGATCTAAAACCTTGTCGAAAATTGAATTCATTTGAAATTACTGCTGTCATCATGGCATTGTATCAAAAATTTAGGATCAATTTTACAAACAAATACAAGGATTTTACAAAGAGTTTGTTCCTTCCCCCTTATCCAACAAAACGGCATGTACTGGATTTGTTCATATTACTATCAGAAGGTATTCTCTCCCTGAATTTCCTCAAGAGTTACGTCTTATTAGCAAGGCTAATACATTATTCCAGGCTGGGATACAATTTAGGAATATTTTAGGAAATCTATCTTGGGTGCTTAGAGCCCATATTTCTCTGACAAACATGGGAGTGTGTGTGTCCCAGCCTTCAGTTAAACGACATACCTAGTTCTTCTACTTGATTTCCTAGAATGCACAAGATGCGGGGGCGTAGTCATAGGGGCACAGAGGGATGCCACAACCCCAGCATTTGGTTTGTCAGCACATTTGCCGAATATCAATAGTGCTTTTCAACGTTGTATTGTTGATATAACTGAAGGAAAGTCCTCTTTTTCAGCAAATTTAGCTTAAAAGAAGTCTGTTTGTCGGCAGCTTGCGGTTGTGCACTCCACCAACACTGTTCTTTAGCTTCACCCCTACCACAATGTGAGCAAGTTGCTAATATACATGACAATTTTGTGATTTCACAAAAAGCATGTCTGGCAGTGGGCATAGGCAACATTCAGGGGGTGTTTCAAGCTGTCATTTTTATGCTGTCATAACTACACAAAAATGGGCAAAACATAAATTGTCAAACGCTGCTAGAAAAAAACCATAAATCACAGAACATTAAAAACACATCTGTTGATGGCACAAGGATTAAAATGTTTGGGTTTTCAACAGTTGTCGGTAGAAACAGGGCTGCTGAGAAGGGGTAGGAGCAAATTGTAAGGGGGTCTCAAGGTCTAACTGGACTCATAACACCCATTGCTTCAAGGTCTGATGAGGTCAAGATCTGGGGCCTCATAAAGTAAATCAGCTGTCATTCTCTAAATTTAATTTCTAGACCCTGACAATCTCCTAGCGTGGTCTTTCTCTTTTGCCCCGTGGCCTCTGAATTCTCGGGGTGGACCTGGGTGGATCTGTCGACAAAACACTGTACGCCGATGGTGACTGAAATACCAATTGGCCAATAGTAAAGTTACACTGAAGATACAGTCAATAGACGTCTCTCGAATACTAGAGGTCTATTGGAAAAAAAGAGCCAGATCGTATGGTACACTTAATTAGTACACTGAACTACTGTAGTTAAAGCTTAAGGTCAAAGTGTGTTATTACAACCAAAAGCTTTAGCGTTTACTGAAAAATCAAAACTTGTATTGGTGAGAGTGTGCTGTAATAATCATACCTTATGCAGTGCTAAGTTTAATTATATATCTACTTATAAATAAATACATACACATATTCAAGCTTCTATCAAGTTCTATGGGTAGTACACTCAATGATGTGCCGAGACAACTTCTGTTGGGGGGAGGGGGCGTTTTGACCAATTGACCAACTATTGTTACTAAAAAGAGAAAAGGTCCCAGAAAATATTGTTGCCAAAGCTCTTCACGTATGGCTGCCTTTTGACCAACTTTCTTGCAAATTGGAAGATATTGGGGGACGCGACGCCCCCCCACGCTCCCCCAGTCCACACATCCCGGGGTACACTATGGACTAACCGACAGATACTATCACTTTAATACTTTAATAATTTTTTGGGAAGGGATGTTAATTCAATGAACTCCTCTTTAACAATTTATACATACATATATACAAGTATACATCTATTTACCTAATCTACACTCTCTAGTCAAAAGCACAGAAAAGGAAATGGACTCTGCGATAGAGCATTATTTACACAACAGACAGCCTCGACCACTGTATAGAGCAGCCCATCTGCATTAGCAGCGCAATTGGTCGTACAAAGTGGCATCCAGCGAGTATGCTCAAAAAAAGAAAGAAAAGAAACGAATTATGCCACTAACTTTTGGGTAATACTAACCGGTAGTGTTCCCAAGATCAAAGCTTTATACAAAATAGCACCACACTTCGTTACCCTTGACTACGGAGACGGAGGCACGCCAGAGGCAGATATAGCTATTCACTGTGGCGCTTCTTCCTTACCAATATTTCCAAAGGGGTGCCTAATAAATTTCATTTGAAAAGATGATGGAGGGAAAATAATAGATAAAATTTGGCTTGTCTGAAGCTCTTGCTATACGTGCTTTTTTATTAGAAACTTGGATCGGCACCCAGTACTAAAAGTTTCCTAATTTAACGAAAACCTTTTGCTATTCTAGTACTAAAAAAGTATCTTAATTAGTTATTTATTTTTGAGGCTGAAGCTCATCTTAGTGTTTGAAATTCGAACATTTCTGGGTTGATGTAACCGCTCAGTGTCACAAAAAATTCCCAAGCACATCAAAATAACAAGTTTCAGTCTTTTCCGAACAAAAATCATACAAACTAACGAGTGGAAGCAAGTCAATGTACTCTTTCTTAGACAAGCTGATATCGTACAGTTTCTCTTAATGTTTCTTGAACAAAGTACTACAGTTTCTTAATTTTTTGATTGGCCTCGTACTCGTTTCTTATAAACAAGTTTCTTATAAAAAACGAGTATTTTCCCGCCAAAATTGTTGATCGCTCAAAAAACAATAAAATTTGTTGTTGGAAACATACTGTTTCTACTACACCAAGCATTACTATATTGAGGTGGGTTTCGAAACAAGCGTTTCTTAATTTTTTGATTGGCCTAGTACTCGTTTCTTATAAACAAGTTTCTTATAAAAAGACGGATTTTGCCGCCAAAGTTGTTGATCGCTCAAAAAACAATAAAATTTGTTGTTGGAAACATACTGTTTCTACTACACCAAATATTACTATATTGAGGTGGGTTTCGAAACAAGAGTTTCTTAAGTTTTCTTTAGGATAGTACTAGAGTTTCTAAAGTTTTGGACTAGCCTAGTACTCGCTTCTTATAAACAAATTTCTTAAAACAACCGTGGATTGCAAAACTTTTGTTAATCAATATGGAGATGGGCATGGAAGCGCAATGTCTATACTTTTGAAAATTATATTGCTTGAAAAATATATGGCATGGGGAATTGTAAATTTTCGGTATCAAAATACTAGCGGTCAACAGTAACCAACTTATAGTCTCGAGTACCGGATAATCGCCCCCCCCCCATTGCAAGATTTTGAAAGTTGTTCAAACCAGCCCGTTCCTACACCAGCCCAGCAAATCACCATTTTTTGTTATTACTTGCTTCAGATTTTTTTGAAAGAAAGTGTGAAAGTATGAAAGAAAGTGAGAAAGTGTGAAAGAAAGTGTAAAAGTAGCTGATCAAAATATACCTGACTTCAATTTTTCCAAACCCCTTGATTATTAATGTATAGGAAACTTTCCAACTCCCCTAATTACTCAAATCTCCTCCAAGTTATTCGGTACCCTAAAGTAAATAGTTGCTGTTTTCTCTTCACTTGTTTCTTGCGATTTTGCCATGCATTTTAATACAGCTTTATTAGATAGCTTTTTCAACAATTGTGCCAAGCAAATTGTTTAGAGAGATGACTTAAGAATAGTTTAATTTTGTTTATTTGTAAACCTGGCAGGGTCCATTTCACTCCTCAAAGCAAATATAAGGCTTTATTACCGAGCTATAAAAGATGGATATGCCGCCACTTTTACCTTAGCTTCTCAATACCATTGATGATGAATCATATAGGTACACTGCTTTAAAATTCTGGCTATTAACTAACAGCCTATTGCTAATACAATGAGAACTCATACGTGATCATACTGAAAGACTTTGTAATGTCTTTGAATAGTAGTTATACGAATAAATCAGGCAATTCTTCAAGAAAAAGGAGAACATCGCTAAGAATTCATTCCATAAGCCATGGAAAATCAGTCGGTTTCTTGGCTCGTTGGATTTCTTTTAAGAACAGCAGGGTTTCTTTTAAGAAAAACGTAGAACTGAGCATACAACCAAGCGATACTGTGTTGAAGAATTAAACATTGTTGCAGATGGGATTGAACACCCTCCTTTTGGTGAAAAGGGCTAAATAAATGCTACAGTAGAAACTCGGATAAAAGAATCTAGGTTTTTCCTGAGAAGCCTGAACTGGCTCTTAATGGGTGGATTGGCATTTTTAATTCCAGCATGTAAGGTTCTTACCAAGGTTCTTATATACAACACATGCTTTGCATGCATTGACATTGTTTTCAGCACAAGAATTCTTGATGATTCTAGAAAACATTTTAGTTCAGAATTCATGTTTAACAATCTTATCATCTATTGTACATCTTGAAAACACAGGTAGCCTGTGAAAATGTCTCCTCTTGAATTTGTAATTCAAGTAATATGAAATTCATTATAAAAGAACTACCCCCATTTCAGCCTCTTTTTGGGTTCTTATGTAGGGGGTTCAAGCAATGAAATTTCAATCTAAAGGTTCCTATAAAAGCAGGTTCTTTTGCGAGGCTTTCTACTGTATTGTCTCTCACAATTCCCTTTCTGTTACTATATACCTAACTGTATCATTTTTACCGATACTCACTTTGTACATGCTTTGGTCGTTAAATAACAATTTTGTTAGCTGTAAAAGTTGTTCACTCAAACTGAACAATTTTTTCAGAGTTTCAAATTTTGTGTAGAGTAGCACGCTAAAAAACATTTACTATGATAACGTTTTGAAGTAATTACTTTACTGTTTCATAGTAATTTAATCTGACTTACAGTCAACGACCAGCAGACCACTTTCTTGCTAGTGCTGGGTCGTATCGTAGTCAGTCCTATACTGTGCAGTTGTGTCTGTTAGTGAGATTACTCTGGCTTTCAAACACGGCCTCACAATAGTTCTCCTGAATTCTCTCTGGAAGAATGCGTACGCAACAGGGTTTAAAAGACTGTTGAGGTACATAAGGATTTCGGAAGCATTCAAGAACTCGGGTGATAGTACTACTTCCACGAAGCCAAAGGCAAACGCCAAATTTAAGACGATCAAAGGAAACCAACACAAGACAAAATTTGCACCGATTGTGGCAAAAAGAATCGTAGATTTGATGGAGGTGAAGAAATTTTTGATCGATTGGTTTTTCTTCTTTCTTCCTTTGGGATCATTGTTTCCATCACGTACTGCCGGGGGCTCTGATTTTTTCATAGCTTCATAGTGCTTCTTAGCAACATTGAAGATGTAAACATATACTGTGATTAAAATAATGCAAATCACCAGAACTAACAAAGTTATGAATCCAACTAATCTGCGCTCATATAACAGCAAATCAGCGGGAGAAAGATCAAAAGCATCTGCATTTCGTATCCAAATCTGTGGGATCAAAGAGATGATAAGAGGCACCATCCAAACAACTAACATGACTTGGAAGAACCGCTTCTTGGTCATTATAGCAGGATAGTGCAAAGGGTTCTTGATCGCGACATACCGGTCATAGGAACATCCACAAACATTGAAAAGTGATGCCAGTAGAAAGAAGGCCGCAAGTGGCCCAATACTTTCATGGTTGGGCTGCCAGGTTTTCATGGGAATGAAAATTACACTGATTATGAGGTCACTTACAGCAAGTGCGACCACAAAACGGTTAGCCAACGTTTGCAGGCGTCGGTTCACTGCATAGGTCACTATAACAGTTATGTTTGCAAGTGCTAACAACACCGCATATATTGTTAGGCCAATTCTTCCGCTTAGCGTGTCAGAAAAAAGCATTTCTGAAATGAAAAGGCCGAAGCAACAAAACCCTTTCTTAGATGAATCCTAAGCTTGCTAATTCGTGGCTCTCCAAAAATCTTTGGCAAATGTTATCTGTAACGTGAAATGCTTCCTTTTTCCAGTAACTGCATCGACGCACACCATTTATGTATTTTTCTTCTTCAAGCTACCATATTTCGATTCTCAGTGGCTCTTCTTGCTTTCGTAACCAACAACAACGTACAATTTGAGGTTGCTTCTCGTAAGTACTCTCTGCAAACTTTATCTCGACTTTTCTACTCTTCGAGAAGTCGGAGTCTTAGAATTCAAAAGGCACCTAGGCCTGGGAGCGGATAACTTCACATTACAAGCAGACGAAATCCAAAGTCTTGAATGGAGAACCTGTAAATAAAAAAAATTATGGCATGAACAAATTAAACTTTGCAAGAAATCATCATTCAAACTAAATAAGCAGAAAAAAGTTAGCATATGCTCTTATCAGTACCGTGCTGAAGAACTTTTGAGGAGGAAGTTGAATCTAAAGAAATTAACCAACAAGCTAAAGGATTCCCAAAACTACTGATAAGTGATGGCCGCTATATCAACTTTTGCAACAAGCCAAAGAATAATCACCAGTTTCGGCAAAGAGTAGAGGGAAACAATCACCACAGCCCCTACTTTGACATTTCCATGGTTCTTATTGGCATGGCATATTTTTGCTATTGAGCTGCCATGCTTTCAGTAGGATAATCACGATCATATTCGTGCAGTGTTACCTTCCTTGCTCACGCCACTGCAGACTTCACGAATGAATTATGATAGAGAGATTCAAGGATGCTGTATAGCATTATACAGAAAGCTGGCACTGGGATGACTAGAATGACACCTGTTTTCTATCGCAAGAAGGTATTAAAAGGGTGTTCACTATTCTTGTTTACAATAGCTACACTGCCTTGGCAATAGGGTGTGAAATCGCATGAAAAAGAGAGCTGTAGGAACTTTATTGCAGATAGAAGAGAAAGAAGACAGTGACTGATGACGATAGACTGGGCGAAAAAAATTGGACGCCAGAGTCGAGAAGCGAATAGGCGAGATGGCAAGAGGCAAGGGAAGATGGAAGGAGGGTGCACTATGATGATTCCTGTGCGTTGTTCGCTAGCAAGACACCAGAAGAATACTGTGGCTTCAGAATCGTTGTAAAATTGCACCATGGTGATTGGTACAGTACACGTCTTGGTACACATTCTAGGAGATACTCTGAGAAAAAATCCTGGACCACATCCTGACACTGATCTAGTTGCATAGACTGGTTCGATATTGGAGGAAAAAGAAGACGAGACAAATCATGAAGCTGTCAATACCCTGAATTAAGCTAAAGGAGGTGTCACGCACATAGACACCCAAAAAATATGATTCGAAGATGCGTAGATCTTCAATGACGTATAGCACAAAAATTGGAACAAAAGACACTGATATCTGTAATGTAATATATACAAGTCATGTGACATAATAATGGGGAAATGTTATAGATAGATCAGGTAGACTGAGAGCTAGAGCGAGATAGAACACAATCTAGGATACCCAAGATGAAGCATAACAATACCTAGACTATCATTAAGGTGCCGTTTCCAACGGACGGTTCCATTCGGAACCGAAATAATCTGGTGCTGGTAGGCCTTGCATTTCCAGGAGACCGATTTCATTTAGAACTGATGCTCGAAAGTTGCACAGGAGATATCTGCTTAGCAGGTGTACAAGATAGCAGAAGAGGCGCGCCAATCACTTTCTTCGAACTTCGTTCACTTCCTATCCGGATCCATTTGAAATCATTCTACCCGTTTCCACAAGCACAGTTCCAATTGGGACCTAATTCGGAAACAACCGATTACCAGTCCCCAATAGAGCCTTTCCAAGCATTCCCGTGGAAGCACGAAGCCTATCCGTACCGGGAATGTCACAGTTCCACTTGGAGAGGACCAAAAGGCCCTATTTAGTGTGTTTATACATGACTTTTTCTTTTTAACTGAAGTGACTGAAATTAAAATTATACGGATGGCACGACCATCTATGTGTGTGGTCATGAACTAGAACATATTGTATCTAGCCTTGAAACCGACGCTCAGAAGCTCTCAAAGTGGTTTTTTGAAGACAGTAAAGTTAAGTAAAGGTAGTGCATGGGAGTACCTGTTAGAGAGGAAACTTATCCTGAGCCATCGGCATGTGAGGTAGGGTGGCCAGTTCCTTTCCTCGCCGCCTTTATCTCCCCAGTGTTGCCAGCAGGTACCCATTCGCTACTGGGTGAACATTCGGAGAGCATTCAGTCAGGGCATCAAGTCGGACTTGAAACGCAGACCTTTCGCACGGGAGGTATGCGCTCTAACCACTATGCCACCTCGCATATCTTGATGACAGTATGAAATTGACTCCTGACGAATGTCATCGTTTGACTTTGGAGATAAAAACACTGTCGAATCAGAGCAGATAGGTGCAACTATAACAACAGAATCTGTTGAAGAAGAACTTTTAGGTGTCACGCTCGATAAGCACCTAGATTTCAAGAACCACGAAAACTCACTTTGTAAAAAGCTCGTTAGAAGCTGCATATACTTGCATGCGTTTCAAACTATGTATATGTTCAGAAACTGAGGATTATGATGAATGCCTTCGTTATTTTTAAGTTTAGCTACTGTCAACTTGTATGGATGCTTCATGATAGGACAGTTAATAAGAAAATAAACAAAATTCACGAGAGAGCTTTGAGAATTGTATTCAAGGATATTTGTTCAAACTTCGAGGAATTATTGACGAAAGCAAATATACTGTCCATTCATTACAAAACAAACTTTCAAGCTTGTTAGTTCCCGACAAAGCATAGCTTCAAACGAGGCATAAAAACCATCATTTTTATTGCAACAGTAGATTGTGTAAACGATTTGTTAAAAATTTGGACTTTTTATGATTGTAATAGTATATTTTGTTGATAGATTTATTCTTGTACATTAGTTATCGTTAACATGTAAAATCTTTCTTCATCGTGATATATATCAACGTATATTTTAAGCTTTGGTTGGCATTAATTAGCAAACAAAAGAGCTAGACGGGAACCCAACCTACAGTAAACCTATTATTCTCATTATAATTGTTTTTTGAAACCGACGCCAAGGAAACACTGCCTAATACCTTAAATACAGAAGTTGTCGCGAGAAGCTGATTTGAAAAAGTTGCGCCAAATTAATGACACGTATTATTGAAAGCTAAATCCCCATATAGAAAATTTGTGTGCAACTCTACCCCAAGTATAAAGCACTGTCGAGAAAATTCCCACACGCTGCAGTTTTATTTTACCTCCAATTAGTCAGACAGAAAAACGCAAAGACAGACAGTCTGAATTTATTTTGTTAGTCCTAACCTCTTTCGATGGCGAGTTTTCAAACAATATCTCTGCAGAAATCTTTTATACAGGCAACATCTTTGAAATAATGATATGGATATCCAACAGATTGCCAACTTATCGTATATAAGAAGAATATTCAAGAACGCGGATGAGGTGTGTTTCAGGTATACCTTGTCAAATGGCTAATAGCAAAGAAAAGCATGTATAGGAAGAGCTACCTATTAAAATGGGCTTGTGCATACATTATGAAGATGTTAATAAGGACGTTGGCCTCCGCAAAATAAGTCTTTTCCAGCAGCTAAAAGTTTCTCAAAACAGGACATTTAAAAAATTCAACAATTCAAAAGTCGTGCGCATTTAACGATCACAAATTCTTTACATTAAATTTGCAAGAATTTCTAATTTATTTTAGCTTTTGTTATTTCTTCATTTTCTCATTTTCAGATATTTTCTTATTCCTATATACTTCTTGTATATTTTTCGCTATTCTGTGTAAGATCTAACTTTGATTGATACATACAGTTTTATATTATTAAGAGGTAAATTGAAAGGGGCCATGCGAATATTATGTCACGTAAAGCGGGTGGGAGGGTCTTTTGACTTTTGTGACAAAGTGTGACAAGGGGTGGGTGGGCTGTTTTTGCAGTGTGATATCAAATTTCTTAAACAGCTTGATATTTAGCAGAGCTTGCTTCATACTAGCAAGTTTTGCCCTTTTTAGAAGAAATTTGGCTACCCGTCGAAAAATAATCTGGCAATCCTATTTGGATGCCATTTTGAGGCCAAAAAAGACATAATAAACACATTATTATGAAAGCAGAAAAAGATCCTATCGAAATTCATAATGTGACATCACACAATGAGGTTTGGTTGGTAGTTTTGAATTTGTGACAAATTGTGACAAAGGGTGGGTGGGTGTCTAAAAATGCCAAAATTTGTGTGACGTAATATGTGAATTACCCCTAGGTAGTTTTTAGATTTTAACAAGGTAGTTTGTAAATCAGATTTCTGACACTTTACCATGTAGAAAGAATTTATATTGAATGAATGAATGAATTAATTAATTAATTAAAAGTCGTGAATGGCCAAATAAGTAAATGTAGCGCGCATTATATGTTGCGAGCATTTCTCGTTAAATGTAGAGATGTGCACGAAAAGTGCGCGTAACATTTTATGCGCCCAACAGTTTATGCGTTTAAGTAGTCAAACGTCAGGTGCTTTAAAGGATCAAAGCAAACGAGTACCAATTCAAAAACGACCACCTCTGAAACTGAGAAATAGCCATGCATAAGATTGTGGGTACACATTTCAGCTGAAAGTTTGAACTCTCAAAGGCTACCAGAGAAGCCGAAAGATTTATTTGCAGCACGTCTATAGAATCTATAGAACGACGTAAAAATTCTCTGGACACTCGAGTGAAGGCACCAGCAGTAGCTTTGATAAGCCAGTTTTCTTCTTCCAAGGAGCTGACCTCTATGCTTACAAGCAGGACCATCAAAATTGAAGAGGGGGCGGAGATAATGCCCTCAATACTTTTGCATAAAATAGTACTTTAGGCAGTGGCGGTTTGAGATATTGCGGGGCTTGGGCCAAAATCATCTGTGGGGCCCTGTTTGAAATTCTTTGTTAACCGAGAGAATTCTTCAAGTTCTTTTCATTTCAAATTGGGAGGGGCCCAATTTAAACAAGCAGGTCCAGCACTACAATTTATCCTTAACATTCTAGCCCTTTCAACGATTTCGTTCTCTTGATTATTCGAAATTATTTTTCGTTACACCTATTGATTTTGTAACATTTATTAGTGTGTTCTATTTAACAATTTAGTATAGCAACTGAAGATGGACAAAGAAATATCCGAAAAATGTTTTGCAAACTAAAAATTATTGTCGTCTTTTTGCGTCTGATCTCTGATCTAATTGGCTTGAGAAATTTTGGAAGAATA
>WIPJ01032876.1:91548-122751 GCA_018155075.1 Cassiopea andromeda | reverse complement strand
ATATATATATATATATATATATATATATATATATATATATATATACATATATCCCTTTCACTATACGTTTCTCTAACTGTTGTAACAACATTAAGCACCCTTCAACTTTTCAAAAATTCCCTGAATTTGACGGTGTACTAAGCTAATTTTACTTGAATTTTCCCAAGCTTCAAAAAGTTGGGGACTATTATCGCTAAGTCCTTGAATACACAAGCTAAAAGCACAGGGTGAATTCGAATGTCTTCCTGTACTTTCTTTTCGAATTTTTCTCAGGTGTAGGGTCCCTTTTGGGATACCAAATGCATGGGGCCCGGAGCCATGGCCCCGCTGGAACCCCCTAAATCGCCACTGACGTTCGGTACTAACTATGCCAAAAATATCCATAATTTTTCACCTTCCGATATGGAGCTGGTGTGTTCGGACGGGGGATATAGCTCCCTAGCTGTCCCTTAGCGCCACCCCCGAGTACAAGTGATGATGTAGCCAACACAGACATGCAGAACTTCGGCCTTATCCCTAACCTTGGAGAAAGGGTTAAATGGGGCCCCTCCATTAACAGAGGCATGTAAATAAGAAACACAAGGATTCTGAGCTTCGATAGTAAATTTTTAAACGTTATTCATCTCACCTATATCAAGAAGTGCTAAATTGAGCGCTACAAATTGACGCAAAGTTTAACACATAAGAAAAGTAAAGCCAATAATTGTAAAAGGAAAAGAACGAGAAGCTCAGACGTCCACCAAATCTGAGGCTACGTTTACACGGGACCGGCCGAATATTTGAGCGGCCAAATTTTAGGTCGGTAAAGCAGCCGACCAAAAGAAGGTCGTTTAGGCATTGCTTTCACAAGGGACCGGTCAGTCAAGTTCATGACATGCGCAGAGTACGAATTGTGCCAAATCTATTGTAAATAAAGGTAGGATCCTCCTTACTTCCTCTCATTCTATCAGACGAGTTTGCAAACGTGAGAAACTGGCGTACAAAAGAAAAAGAAAGTGAAGTGAATTTTATTTAGGCTGACAACAGTGTATGATGGAAGTTATCTGAGAGTACAGTAACCATCAAAGCAATACCTACTACATTTGCTATGACATTCAAAACCAACAGCAGCGTTTAAATTAGTCTATGACATCATTCATTCATGCTTTTATGTATCGATTAAAGGTTGAGAAACTTTCTTGGAGCAAAAACTCATTAAAAACAATCTGTCATTTACTAAAGGCCTCTTAACCGCATATTGAAACCCTATTTGTGGTACCGTGCAAATATGCTCCAGGCCAAAGTCGTTCACACGGGGCCGTTCGCGAACTTGACCGGGCAAGTTCCAAAGAAGGTCGCTTTCCTAAGCGGCCGAATATTTGCACGCCTAAGTGACCTAATTTGAGGTCGGTTAGCTGGCCCCGTGTGAACGCTACGCCTAAGTGGCCAAATATTTGACCGACCAAATATTCGGTCGGCCCCGTGTAAACGCTGCCTGAATCTGCCCAATCTTTGCATTGACAGCGAAATACACAAGAGGTATGTTAAACGAATACCAATACCAAGATTATTAAGAGTAGATATCTTTAAATTATGTCTTGTAATCTTGTAGCAACTTCAGCAATGAATCGCAGGAGCTATCTAACAGACTTAAGGCGCTTATAGATAAATTGACAAACTCAACCTCTTACAAATTGACGATCGAGAAAGAGCGAGGGGGCCTACATTTGTTCAAATTACAATCACTTTATATCACAAAGCCAACTATAAAGTCAAGGATATACAAATGACATTAACAAGCAATATTTAAACAGGCTAGCTTTTTCAAGCTAGAATTCCTGTGACCAATCAAGGATCTGTTGTTGAAAAGGGCATTACGTAGGTAGGGGCTAGAGTCAGTCCCTTTTGATTAACCAGTAGCTGCGTAGAGCTCAGTTGGATGTAATTATACCAATTGAACACATGCTTTTAATGCTGCGTAGTTTTTAATAGAGTAGAAAGGTAAATATGAAAAATTTCCAATAGAGAGAACGAACAAGATAATGAAACCATTGGCATGACTAGCAGGTAGCAGCTCCGATTCTGTTGTGAAAATACCAAAGAAATAGGAGTCATGGAGGTTTAATATTGTGAAAGCTTTGAAAGTCGGTTCTCTTCATACATAGATTGTACACTAGGGCTCAAAAAGTATTTTGAAAACTTCGACCTATCAAAGGCTGTTTATGAAGGAAATTTTTGAAAGTATTTTCGGTCTTAATAGTGAAGACAGTTTCTTCCGTGAAGTTTTCAAAATAAATCGCTATACTTTGAGTCCTAATAGGATTCTTATGGCCTGCTGAAGAAAACTCAAATAAGACTAACCGAAAAATGTTTCTAGGCCTTAAGTATAAACAGGTCAAATGTTCACGAAGTACCTTGTACATAAAATTAATGAAAATTAACTAGTTATAAGTAAAAGTACTAAGGAGTTGCTAAAAAGAAGAGAGAGCGAGGATTACATATGGAACAGGATTTCTTTTTAAGCATTTGACAGTTACTCTGTAACAATACCAACTTGCATTTGTTTCTCAAAAGGACAGAGGTAGAACAGCGAAGCAATTAGTCTACTGGACGAAAAAAGTAAAAATATTTCTTCTATAACTCTATGAAAGACTAGCAGAATTGCTGTCTTTTAAAATCGAGTAAGATAAACACTTATTTTCTTGAGTTGCAACAGTTGCAGGAGTTGTTGACGCTGAAATAAGGATGGTTGGTTCAGGAAAGACTAATGGAATATCTTTGTCTTTTACGAAAACTTATATCAATAGAAAGTGTTTTATTTCGAAATAAATAAATAAACAATGTTGACTGCAATATCACAGTAGCCAAGGAGACAAAAAGAATCTGGTAGATATAGCTTACCCTGATAAAACACACAAATGCAATATGATTATTCTATTCAAAAGAAGAGATCAAAATATAAGTACACCTTACCTTTACTTGTACAAATACACCGTAGAAAAAACTCATACACCAAGAATATTCTTTTGTTGGTCTTTTACTAGGCAGAATACGAGTACTCAGCTGCATCGATTTGCCAGGTAGCTAACTTCAGGTTCTTTTTACAGCATGCCTTCCTTTTACTGATATGATGTAGAGACTAAATAGCAAATGACCTGAAAACTTACTTCAGATATTTTTGTAGTATCTGTCTGGTGCCTAGTAATACGATGTAATTGGCAAACAGTGGAAATGATGAACGCAGCACGTGTTTTGACGACGCCTCGTTTAATCAGCTATAGGAAGTAATGTCTTATATTTCACACTGTTAACAATTAAGACCAAGATTAACAGTGTAACCTTAGACGAGGAGAACTCCGACTAACCAAAGAGCAAATATCAAGATTCGTACCAATCTTTGAGTAATTCGCTGTCTTCACTTTAAGCACTTTAGTAGGATAGTCAAATATTAGAAATAAATTCAAGACAAACGCGACAACGACGAGGCACAGAAAATCATCTGATCTTTATTTAAATGTTTCAGAATATCAATAAAAGAACGACGATTGTATGTTTTTCCGTCAGTAGATTGAAGCATGGAGCATGTAAACACAGTAGTAGGATAGGAAAACAGACGACTGCAAGGTAGTACTAGGAAATTTGTGTTGAAATTCAGCAACAGGTAGCTTTCGTTGAAGGTATCCTGTTGAAACAGTTAGTTTGCTTGCAAGGTCAGGTGGCCGTCAAAAGATATGGCTTGCAATATTCCAAACTCAAAGCATCAAGGCAACAACACCGGTTCTACTGTCCATGGTGGTATCAATAAACCTTTCGTTGAACTGACTCCAGTTGAGTAGCAAAATATATAGTTACCAGCAGTTATCCATGATCTCCCGTCCCAGTTTGTAGAAAACCAATTTGAACAAATCAAATTTGAACAGACGTCAAGGGGGGCTAACTCATACGGCCAGAAGAGTAAATTGAATAAAACATTGATATGGGAAGAGATGATTTTGCGTTCATCGGTTAGGTTGCATAGCTCTAACCTAAATGACATCCTGCTGGTTGCAGGTGCTGCCATGCAGCAGTCAAATCCATACCTACAGCGGAATTAAACATGATTCAACCGTCATAGAGTGCTGCCTATTGTAGAATTCAATTCACAGTACGATTTACTTTTCACCTGTTAGCAAAACAAGATGTTTCTAGATGTGATTCAACTTCCATAGAATAATCTTTATAGTGGAATTCAATTCACAGTATGGTTTGTTTCTCACCTGTTGGCAAAACTAGATGTTGTAAGATGCCACGCAAATATGGCACTCAATGCCACAGGACATGCCTTCCGTAAAAATAATAGAAAGCAAACACTTCAGGCGTAAATTTTTGCAGGTCGATAAAATCCGTCCTTTAATGCACTTATTTTTAAAGAATGCATGAACAAATAGTAAATATTTGGCGACATAATATTAATTCTAGATGTTTGGCATCTTCAAACACATGCAATAAGAAAAAGATATACAGTTCCTTTTCGCAAAAAAGAAGCAAAGCAAGATAAATCAATGAAAAACTATCTGATTAATGGAGCGCAGGTGCTAGCAGCTTATGCCATACAGCGTATTCAACACAATATCCCGCTGATCACTAATGGCGGCCAGCAGAAGTCAGATCTGTGGCAACAGCGGAATCAAAAATGGTTCATCTTCCTTTGAATAGCTACGTATAGTTGAATTGAGCTCACAGTACGTTTTGTTATTCACATGGTATCAAAATAAGATGTCATGAAATGCTATGCAAATGGTACTCACATGTGTTGGAATCACCCCAACAGTGCGAGTTCAATTACAAGACTTGATAGTTTTTTATCACAACAGAATCTTCTAGGTCGTTAATTCTTCTTATTATCATCAGACTTGAGAGCTCCTAAACTTGGTGGTGGTACACGGCCTTGAAGTGGTCTTTGTAATTCAATCAACTTTCATTGACTCGATACGTAAAACGAACTTATAAGACCAATTGCTTTTCACATTCTCTAGTATCTTCTTTCACTGCTTCTTTTGAAAACTCTTTCCAACATCCCCAAAGCCATCTTCACCAAAAATATGCCTCAAACTTCGAACTACTCAGGCCGTTAATTCATGCAATCGAGTATTCTTAATTATCACCTATGACTGCATTTGTATCACTGGCAAACTGTCGTAATGAATTATACGAGTGGCTAGGCCACAATTCATATTTTAAGTAAAAATTTTCCTTATAAAAATCACTTGGTCCCAATAACGCCAATGTTCTGCCAAGAAATCTTAGACGACAAAAACAGGGACATATAAATAAAACGTAGGATTTTTAATTATTGCATTACTGCCAAAAAACCAGTATATCATAATATGATATAATAAATACGCTAAAACTTATTTGATAACAATACCTAAATTTTTGCTAAGCCTAAATATTCTTAAAGTTCTTTTCTTGAGCGTAAAGCTATTCTTAAATTGTAGTTAGGCCTGAAAATCAAAGGAATTTACTCAAATCTTTCTTGATTTCTTACTTCATCACATAGCAAAGCAAGAGCGGAACAGAACAACAAATATTACATCGGTAGTGCAAACGTTAAACAAAAATCAGTATTATAAGTATTATAACTCGAATATACAAAAATTCTTAAGCTATGATGAAGCACCAATATACAGGTGGATCTCCAACGGATGCTCTTTTGGAGACTGTCTGAAAGCCTACGAGCTTGTTCTGCTTCTCGTCAAGCTCTTGATGATGTTGTTGACGATTCTAGGCTTCGTGTGCAATAGGGAGGATATATTTTTCCTCAATTCTCGTTTAGATCTGATCTGGAAGGCTTCTGTATGGACAAACTGAAGCTGATCCGATCTTAAAGATTAGGGATACGAAACGAGAAGTTTCAATACGTACAAGAGAGGCCTTTGTTTTCAATAATGAACACAAGTCTCGCTTCGCATCAGTACCAGTTTTGGATCGGATCCTTGAATCCACATGGGATCTAAATGGATCAAATCCAAACTGGTACGGCTTTCCATCCGATACAAGTTAGAACGGATAGTGGAGCCAAGCTAGATCAGATAGAGGTCGTCTTCTAGTCACGCAATGTCTATCCACACCAGTTTGGAAACGGAAGCAAATGGATCCGTTCCCATGTGCACAGGTCCTTAGCTTCCTTCTACTCATGTGCCGTCACAGAATTCTTACATAATTGCTACAAAAATTGTTTAGCGGAAATTTACCTTAGATGGGTTTAGCCTTAGCTTTGTGATTGCTCTGGGGGACCACTTCAGATACCTCATAGAAACTTTCTTTGGGCATATCTGCAGTTAACTGCAAGAAACCATTGCGTAAAGCCAAAACTCTACTTTGCAATTCCAGTTAAGATCTTTACTTAAACGAATCTATCTGCAAGTCTATACAGATTTTACAGTCATGTTGGTAAATGCAATTTAAAGCTAACAGTAAACCGGACACGTTTAGTGTAATCTTCTAGGCTAATCACATGGTAAGCAAACAAGAGCAAAACTAGCAAAGCGCACGTTTTAAATGGATATGATTTGAATTACGAGATAACTTATCTAGCGCCAATGAGCTCCAAGCAATCAACGACTCTCAAAATTGATACTGCATAGTGATGAGTTAAACACAGACAGAATAAAGCTTAAGATAACCAGCAAATGATGAACTGCTAGAAAGCCAGAGTTTTTCGCACAAGACTAGTAACATCATTAAATAACGGGGATTTTGAGTTAGTCCGGCAGGACGACTCTGGATGACCCTCACTAAAACATGAATTGCCTTCTGGAAATTCCAGACCAGTTTGCTAAGAAGATCAAGAAAATCTACGAAAGTTTCACATGCCCTTAATCATTAAAATGAGCTTTCTTTCTTGCCTGTGTTGGTTGGAATGATAAACCAACGCCAACCAACCACAAATTGTTGTAGAAAAAGTTTAGTTGAACACGGAACACATTTTCTTGTTTCAGGAGGTGTTGCATCCCACCACTTTTCTGCTAATTTACAATGTCGAGATGGAGTATCCATTCCAAATAGAAGCTAGGCTGTGCTTATCCACGTTAAAAGTTCTCTTAAATACGTAAAGTAACATTACAACCATTATATCCATTACAACCATTATATCCATTACAACCATTAGATCCACATGGTCAGTTGGAACTAGATATCCAAAGTCTTTCCAAAACCTGCTAGTATAAATTTACCTAAAACTCTCATAAACATTTAAGGGTAGGAACTGATCTGTTCTCTGATCATGACGCTAAGCATGATCTCATTGCTCTGCTAACTTACGTGTCTGCTATTTACCCAATCGGGCAACTACATTTTATATGAGGATTGAAGAAGTGGCGTTAAAGCACATCAATGATTTCATTCAACGTTCTACATTTCGACATGATGCATCTCTATATTCAAAATGTGTATTTTCTAAAAGGTTTTAGGGCGTGGTTATAGAAAATTTACAGAGGCTGCACTACTTCCTTACGAGCTTCGCCGCTCTCCACCCCCTCGTTCAAAACTTGCTCCGGTATCTCTGCAGTGCTCCTTGTAGAGTAATTCCACATGTAGTAAAGTCAATCCACCTCTACTGCAAATAAAGAGCTATGACCAAAAGGCTTTTGCATATCGAGGTGTTAAACTATAGAAAGGTTTAAAAATGTAAGCAAAACAGATATCCTCCCTGAAAATCTTCAAACACAAGCTCTAGGTAAGAACAGTTTTAGTCCTTATTACATTTAGCTCTTTTACTCTGTAAATTAAGCATGTACCTTAGTTTTGTATAATTACTTTGTAAATATTTCTAGAGTGTATTAATTTTGGTTCCAGGTCAGGTTGAAAAACATTTCTTTAATGAACCTTGTAACAATATAAATATTTCAGAATGAAAAAAGTGAAATTTTTCTATCATATACGACTCCTCTGCTTCGAAAAAGAGATTTACAGGGCACACCATAGAAAATAAAAGATTACTGTTTATACTCACTGCTAAAATAGACGGAATTGCCAAAAGCATATACTTAAAGCCAAAAACGCGAACAATAGCTTTGACAAGTGAGGCATCTTCTCTGATTTTTCCATTTTCATCATAAGCCTGTCTATTCCACTCCCTTGGCAAGATGATACAATACAATTATTAACAGTATTATCACACGTAAACAATGAGCTGACAGTAATTACACCCTATTACATAAAGCGAAACGCACCCAAAAACACAGATTGACAATCAGTTTTTGTTCCCTGACATTTTTTATAATTTCTAAAATTTCTCCAAATACCACGATGAATATATACTAATATTTCCCTGACTTATTCTAAAATGCTACTCTTTCCCTGAATATACACAAAAAGATTTCACAACGACGCTGCATAAATCCATGTTCTACATGATGCAGTGCCCATAATATTTCACCATTCTGGCAAGTCAATTCCTGAATATAGGAACCAAGTGAGTTAGAGGGGACACTAGTAGATGATGTTGAACCAGAAGTTGAGATGAAATTCAAAAGTTTTGCTAATACCTTTGTAATAAGGACATAGCCAGCAAACATTCATGAGCGTCAAAAAAGTCCCTGATTTAATCTGGAAAACATAAAATTTCCCAGACCATGCAAAAAGCTCATTGATTTCCCTTCAGTTCCTTGAATTTCCTCAAAACCTCCTATTTCCTCATTACCCTCCCTGTTTGTGCGAGTGTAGGGCCGTGAGACCAATCTCCCTAGCACGATACTAGTTATCCTATAATTTCGTTTGCGCATTTAGCCTTATAGCTGAGTTGAACAGAGCATTGGTTAAGAAGCGGTTATGTTATGTTATGTTCGGTGTTTTCGCTATTGAAACCATTCAAAATACTGTAGACAACAAGAGTATTTAAGTAAAAGAAAGAGAGTTACACGAGCCCTGTGATGGATTCAAAACTTTTTCTGGTGCACATTTATTTCCACACTTCTTGTAAAAACGTGGCTTTCCAATATAGGTCTTCTACATTACATAGAAAGTTAGATCAAATAGAAGCAAAAGTACTCATCCAATGATAATCAAAGGCTAGAATTTGCAGTCTACAGTACAATCAAACTCGCAGAAGTCGGATATTTGACAAGTCGTACAAAGATACATGGTCCCATGTTGCTAGTTACAATTGGAGTACAGTCGACTCGGTCTATAGTCACACTGAATATATAGGCAGATTGTAGAAAAGTGTTCTAATAGCATTAAGCTGGCATAGAAATTGTTTCCAGATAACTTTTAATCAGAACTCCGAACTGGTCAATAAATGCAATGAAGACATGTATAAAAGATTATATGCGAGACTGACTGATAGAAAAAAATGGATCGATGGTAATTAGAAAAACTAACTGGAATTAGAAAATATTGTTTGGTAGAGGTGCACCATGAAAAAATAGCACACGATGCTATGCTTAGTAGGAATGATAAGAAACTATGAGTAGTTAAACAGGTACATGATAACAATCAGCATTTAGCGGAGGTTAATGAACTAACATCAGAGAGCAGCAGTGGCCTTGCGGTAATGCACTCGACTCAGACGAACATGGCCTTGGGTTCGAGGCCCAACGCAGGCCATTGGTGACGTCAGGAAGGGAATCCTGCCCTAAATGCTCGTGCCAGAACTAAAGTCCTCTCAGAGGCACCCTCCAAGCCCAAAGGAACTGGGGGAAACGGAGGTAAAATCGAGAAAAATATCAACTAATATCAGCGTTTAACTGCATCGATGAGAAATCCAGGCAAAAAGGAGAGAAAAAAGCAAGAAAATTGCTTTCAAAAAGAGTTATTTGCAGCTCTTAATAAATTTTCTCCTCAAATGTGACTGTAAAAAGGGTATTTTACCGCTTGGGGTAGGAAAAAGTAGTGATTACAAGGGGAATATGACGAAAACCGGAGAGGCTGTACTACCTGTAAGTCTGATGTAGCATATGTCAGAATTTTTACTTGTCCGTAAAGATCCGACATATATCAGTTTTTCTGTTCAAGTCAACATCAAAGAATTCATTAAAGGCAACAATATTTGGTTACCTTTCAAGTTTGTCACAAAGTTCATTGGAGCTATCATTAGGGCAAGCATCATAGAGATCTTCTTGTTCAAGTGCCTTCTTATACCCAGTTGAAAAGAGACTTTGCATCCACCTTAAATAGAATAAAAGGACTAAGCACAGAAATGACTGGTAAAAATTATTTTGATCATACAATCATTTACAACTAGAAAATTATGGCTTATACTACCTATACTATGGTCCTAGGATCCAAAGTATGCTTGGTAAGGTCTAAGTAGAAAGGAATGTATACGCAGGATGCTGCTGCAACTGTGAAAGAGGCCTTGCTCTTTCAAACTCATTCTGGGAGAGAGAGCACATGTCTCGGATGTTTCAAAATGGATTTGAAAATCTCCTAGCACTTGTTTTAGAACATAAAGTGAAATTACGAATAAAGGAAAAGGAGCCATTATGTGTGAAAATATTAGGCGCATATTTAGCAAAACATTTTTCGAAGTTGTTAGCATGACAGCAGACTTTTTCGTGGGAAAATTGTCCCGAGGGCATCAACATTACCCACGCAAATCAGCCTAGAAGAGCAATTGAGCGATAAAACTTTTTACTTCGTAGACACCCCCCAGACTTGTCATGAACATACAAGCTTTGGGTCTGGCAGTAGGTTGAGTCACAATTGTTGGAGGTTAAATCAGTTGTTTTTGCGAGGGTAGTCAATCGCTCGAGTAAGTAGGTCTACAAGAGCTATTGCGAGGGAGGGGAGCGATTGCCGGCCTAAAACGAAAAGGCCTGCATGATAGGCAAGCAATAAAATCCCCGGAAAACGACTTTTTCTCCTGATGGTAAAACATGATAGTGCAAAAGTGCAGTGGCAAAGAAATAGGTTTGCTTATAAGTACGTATGGACGAGAGAGGGGGGTGGATATCCCAATTCATTTGAAAACGTAGTGACTTAGATTCGTCTAAGAACATTGAAGTTATGGCCCGTGATCCTATCCTCTTTTTTCTCAACCTATCCTAGATATAACGCCATTGTCCTGCACAAAAGAAGATTTTTCATTTCTAAAAGTTTGCCCTCTCAAAGTGTAACAGGTGTCGTTCAAATTTTTGTCACCCCTTCTCCTCGTTTCCTAATAGATGCTACGTCAATTTCATTCCCCTCCAGTCAGTGGCGTAGCATACTCAGTGAATACCCTACAACTTTCAGAAAAAAAGTAATCTGCATTACATCGATCGCGATAACATTATCATCTCTCAAATGCTTACTCAAATGGCAAATTCAACACTTCATGTTAATAAAGTAGTTCGTCACGAATATGCAGTGAATACCTGGAAAGGTGTTTCCACCAATCAAAATGCTCCATTTCATGAATATATTTTTCCTTAATGAGTGAAAACAAAGACAAAATACGTATGAAATCTTGCTGCGTACAGTCTCACACTGGTCAGGGCTAATGAATAATGAGCTGTAGCTCAGTATAGGAGTGGTAGAGTTGTTATCGAAAATGAAGTAAATATGAAACGTGACAAGTATAACAGGAAATTTGAAAGGCTGCATGTTCAGCAAGCAAGTTCTGTTCAGAAGTATATACTCTCATGTGGTAGAAGCAGGAAAAACAGAAATGAAAGGTAAGTAGCTCGTACAGGTTAAGTCACACGTTTGCCGAGTTTCATTAATGTTTTATATTGCCATGTTAAGAGGAACCTATAATCTCACTTCACTGCTTTTGATTTCATGAATAAAATAGTGATTGACCTCGAAAATTTCCCCTATGTTTTCAAATACATGCAAGCTGCTTGGGTAAGTCTTCTTCTGTTTATGTAGTGTGGGCTGCTAGATTTTCATTGCACAATCAAAAGGTATGCAGAGTCATGTGATATTTAGTTTTTATCAACATTCGAACCTATTAGTCATTCTCTGCTATTGTCCAGTAGCTTTTTTAAAGAATAGCCTATTGTAGAGGTTTCGAGAATCTTCTAGGCTCTGTTGCTTAAGCCCTGTTCCTGACTTGCGAGATGCATTTCACTTAGTTGACTATGGTGGAATCAGCGTTGAGCGACATCGTCACATCGTTGATTCGAAAGTCATTTCAACGTTATCATTTGCTGAAGAAAGGACATTTTATGTGCTATGTAGTTGAGGGTGGGCTTCTCAATGCCTTGCTCTTTGCATATCTAAAATAAAAGGACTCGAAGCATGACCAAAAATACCAAGGGAGCAGGCCGATACATTTATAATTACTTTACGGTATGTTTTAGCAGTATGTTCTAGATTAATTTCCTTTCGTTTAGCATCGCGTTCGGTGTTAGTCTTATTACTATTAGTATTAGCGTTGTTGTTATGCAAGAAATTAGATACTAAAAGGGCTGGCCCTTCAGCCGTAGCTATTTTTCAAAGGCCCTTTACTTACATACGTGATGGTCAGAAAAAAGGTAAAAGACTATTTACAATCCGTAGCACAAACTCATTAAGACAAATTCATAGATGCATTGTTACTAGATATTTAAGTTCATAGTATTGAATGATGCAGGAAGTTAACTAGCCACACCCAACCAGCCACACCCATTCAGCTACATCTGGCAACACCCTGTGATAGAATGCCCAGTCGAAATAGTCACACTACGCCACTGCCTCTAGTTCCGCAAAAACGTCTAAGAATGTTCCTCCTACTTAATTGGCATCCTTTTTACAACTTTGCACATAATAGTGCACCTTCTAGTGCACCCAATAGGGAAAGCTTCCCGTGCTGAGACAAAAGAGCACCTGCAGCATGGAGATAGAGAAGAAATAGAGGGCGAGATGGGCTCTTTTATGCGAAAAATTTATTATCATCACTGGGACTTACCAATAAAGGTCAGGGGAACAACTTTCGGAAGAGAGCGGGGGAAAAATCTGATATTTAATAGGAAACACGAATAGAAGAAAAGAGCAAGGAGCTGATATTTAACAAGCTGATACTAGAAGACCCTCAGCTTGTCATGTGCTTTCTCTAAAGTCTGTCTCAAATGTCACTGCACACCCAGCAATGGGCGTGATTGGGTAATGAAAGGCGTA
The DNA here is from genome assembly GCA_018155075.1 of Cassiopea andromeda. Classification (NCBI taxonomy): domain Eukaryota; kingdom Metazoa; phylum Cnidaria; class Scyphozoa; order Rhizostomeae; family Cassiopeidae; genus Cassiopea; species Cassiopea andromeda. The sequence continues at coordinate 109,707 of WIPJ01032876.1, read as the reverse complement.
ACAAAGTGTGGTCCAATTGTTCAATCTGACCCTCATTGCAAATACCTTCCAGCTACTATTATGATCAAATCACAGCTTGTAGAACACAAACAACAACAAATAACAGAACTCGTTTTACTTTTTATGCCAAAAAGATTCATGCACACTTACAGTGCACGCCGAAGACCAAGCAAATACTTGCAATCCTACGTTGCATAGCATGTGCACAATCGAGATCAAAATCGCAAAGGACTAAAAGCATCGCAAAAGGCTAAAATCTGCAACCCGGTTAATCCCCATACTAAAATTAGTATGTAGATGTTAGAAAGTTGATTAAAGGCACTAATACAGGATCTTACCTCTCTATTAATAGGGTGTGGGAAAAGCTTAGAAAGGGTTTAAGAAGGAAGCATGTTGAGGCGAGCTGTTTCATAACCAGAAGTAAAAAAAGAGACTTCTTTATACGCACCAAAATGTAATATATTTTGATAGGAAGAATGCGCTCCTAAATGGCGATGGTCTTGACTTCTTCACTGAATGTGGCTTTCCATTGGATATTGCCTTCTTTTCTTGCTCTATCCCATTAGCTTCCGACTGGTCAAGTTCTAATTCGCCACCCCATCTTTTCAACTTGCTATCAGACTCCTCAGCTTCAGCAGCATCTTTGGTAGAACCGCTTTCGTTTGAGCAGTAGTCCTCATCAATATTTTGATTTGGGCGATTGGACGTTTCTTCATCGGCTTTCTCCTCGACGAAATTTTGACTTGGTTGATCGGCTTTATGCTCATCATCGGATATCCAAGTCTCCAGGAATACATCTTCTAGCACTGTTTTCCTTCCTTCTTCCTCATTGTTATCCTTGGAGAGGGCCTTATCATTATTATCACCTGAAAATGCTGGGTTATCTGAGCCACTCCCAAGATTTAGGACTACCTCCTGTTTTTTCTCATCTCCAGAACGAGAATCTTCCCCGTTTCCTTTGTCAACTTTTTGATTCTCGTCGTCAGTGTGAGGTGTTGTTTCAACACTACCTTCCTCCCCTTTTCCACTAAAAGCAGGGTTGTCTTCTCCACGATTATCACCGTCATCCATTTCTTACAATACGTTTTAAGAATGACATGGGAAACTGAAAGAAATAGAGCTACGATCAGAAATTATCTCCTTACACCTAGCAACGAAACCACTTACAATTTTAATCAATTTAATTTCTAAGAGGATTATTTTTTAAACAATGCTAGCAAAAATAAATTGTAGAAGGATCTTTTGATATCATCCTAGTATACGAAAAATCATTAAAGAATACGCGATTTACTAGCATACGCTAATTAAAGAAATCATAGCAAGGCGTTAAGTGTAAAGTATTAACTTTCTTTTTTCCACGAAGTATTCTTAGGGTAGTAGAACCAAATAAGCCCAATACTCTGTAACAGCACCAGCTATTATGAAGCGTAGACGTACTCCGTTTGGAATAAGCTCCCTGTCGTTTCGAGGAAGTCTTTTGTGGATTGCACTAAGTGTTGAAAACTCTAAACTATAACTCGTGAATTTTGACTATAAACTGTGTACTGCGTACTCTGAACTTAAACTCTTAATCTTAAACTCTGAAGCTTAGACTGGTAGCTATAAACTCTTTATCTTAGACTCGTAGTTATAAACCCTGAACTTAAACTCGTAGCTATAAAAACTCTGAATAGTGAAGCGAATGCTAATCTTAATATATACGACTAATTGCGGAGGAGCGCTGCACGTGACGAAGTATCCAACACTAAGGGTTGATTTAGACGTCGTGCTTTACTCGCGCATTACTCCACTCGAATCAATTATTTGACTTTGAAAATGTCTAAGTGTCGATTGGTTCGACTATGGCTCAACTGTAGCACGACGAATAAATTGAATCGGCTCATGAAATTGTAATTTACTCGAGTCAAATACAAAGTTCAAGTGAGGCAGCGTTTACACGGGGCCGACCGAATATTTGGTCGGTCAAATATTTTGCCACTTTGGCGGACGTTCACATGGGGCCGGCAAACCGACTTCAAATTCGGTCACTTAGGCGTGCAAATATTCGGCCGCTTAGGAAAGCGACCTTCTTTGGAACTTGCCCGGTCCAGTTCGTGAACGGCCCCGTGTGAACGACTTTGGCCGGCCGAATATTTGCACGGTACCACAAAGAGGGTTTCAAAATGCAATTAAGAGGCCTTTAGTAAATGACAGATTGTTTTTTTATGAGTTTTCGCTCCAAGAAAGTTGCTAGTGGTTTGCCATTTTACGTTTCTCAACCTTTAATCGATAAATAAATGCATGGATGAGTGATGTCGTAGGCTAGTTTAAATTTAGTAGGTATTGCTTCGATGGTTACTATACCCTCAGATAACTTCCATCATACGCTGTGCTCAGCCAAAATAAAATTCATTTCACTTTCTTTTTCTTTTGTACGCCAGTTTCTCACGTTTGCAAACTCGTCTGATGGAATGATAAATAGATTTGGCACAATTCGTACTCTGCGCATGTCATAAACTTTACTGACCAGCCCCGTGTGAACGTAATGCCTAAGCGAACGTTTATTTGTTCGGCTGCTTAACCGTCCTAATATTTGGCCGCTCAAATATTTGGCCGGCCCTGTGTAAACGTAGCCTGAGGTGGCCGTGCTACAAGGCCAAAGCACGGCCTGGATTTAGACTTTGTGTAATACTCGCGCTTTACTCCGCAAATTATATCAGTTTGCGCTCTAACGTAGAAATGTCATGTAATACTGAATGGCGGTATTGAATTTTAGGCTTCGATGGAATAAGCTTTTTCATAAAATTATTTTCTGATACCCCAGGGTATTCACTGAACACCTTGCATACCCTGACGGTACGCCAGTGGCATTTATGCTTACTTAATTCTTTACTTTTCGAGCGTACTATAAAGTCATGTATGTAAATAGTGGGTATAAATTTGTATTTCAATCATTTTAACTAGAAGTAAACCAACTGTAAAAAGCTTGCTTTGATTTGATTTTTGGTTCAGAATAGCGGATAAAGTCATTGATGTGCTAGTGCGAACTTTCATTTGACCTTTCATACATATTGCAAAACCAGCCACTGCGGGGGATCACATCACTGTAAAATACTGTTTCTGGAGGGCTAAGCATGATAGCTGTTTGGGCAACTTTCCCTTCTAGTTAACATGCTAGAATAGGTCTTGGTGTTAGATGACATAGTGCCTTGAGCTATTGGTTTTAGCGCTTTTCTTTTTCGCATCTATCTTTGCAAGAATGCTCCTGAAATTTTGACAGCGCTATTCATAGCAGAAAGCAGAAAAGCTGTCTTCAGATGCAGAAAGGGACTCTTTAGCAAAGGTGGTGTCCCAGAAACACGAGGAAGGGTCTCCGTCAGTGGCGTGTGAATTGGCGTTTGATTGAATGTATAGCACAAGAAACTTACCGATAGGCAAGAAAAAGTTTCCCAAAATACCTGCAAGTGATGATCGCAGCATCAACCGCACCGACATGCCAAAAACTTACCGAAGACGTCAGCAAAAAGGGACAGCTCCTATACCTCTGCACACCCCTGAACTCTGTGTCACTCATATTTGAATGAACCCTTATTAGGCACATATGCACGACAATTGTGCCTCTTATATGCAATTCTTGTTGCTGTAGCTATCTGATGCAATTGGAGTACTCCAAGAAGAATGCTTTGATTGGTAATTGATAATGTAAACAAACGAGCTGATCGGTAGAAAACATCTTCCCCCTTGCTTTGCCAAAGCCTACTTTCCATGTGCTTACCTTTACTTTCAATCAGTGTATTATCGAAATGTTGGCTATAAGGACGTGCCAATCATGACAACTATAGTAAATGGACAACTACACTAGGGGGAAGAAAGTATTGCAATACCCTAACCATACTGGCCTCCAAATTATTTTAAGTTCTACACTATTGACGATTAGCATTCAGTTTTTTCCTATGCTTGAAGATAGAAATATGCTATATTTAGAGTCAAAAGCTAGGAAATTTATCGAGGAGTTCAATAAAGATAGACCTTCCATGAGATCATAAGAAATTACACAGTTATAAGCAAAATAGTTGAAGTAGTTAAAAAGACAGAGTTGCGAGATGAGGAACGAGCTATTGTTAAAAATTTAAGTGTATGAGGTCTTTTGATAAGACCTGAATCTTGCTTTTCACCATCAAATGATAGTGAAAGGATGCGAGTTTGCAGAAAAACGAATTGAAGTGATAATACACAATGTTTAGCTCCAAAATTCTCAAATTCAATATCAATCATGTTTTGGGGGATCAATTGGGCCTAAAAGTCTTGGCAAACGTGCAGCTTGCGACGGACAAATTGTTACCGATCACCAGGGCCACTGAGAGAATTTTGAGACCCCGGGAAAAAAAGAAAGACGAGGTCCCCTGCGAGCGAAGCGAGCACAAAATTCTCATGGTCTATGCATTAAATATGGAAAATTACTGCTGGTTTACTTTTTAAGGCCTCCCAGACCTTGAAGCATTGGGTGTTATGAGCCCCCCAAACCTTGAAGCATTGGGTGTTATGAGGCCCCTTGGAGCTTGAGGTCCTTGGGCAATTTGCCCCCCTGGCGGAGATCCTGTCGATCACTGTTTTTATTCCAATGTCTTGAAGCAATGTTGTTTGGCTATTTACCAGCGGTAAGGGCAGGAGGGTAAGCGTGTCTATCGAAAACTTCCAACGTACTAGATATTCTCTAGTATCTTGTGTCTCTTATAGGGCCAACCATGGTTGTGTCCGTGGTAGTTCTCAGACGGATGGAAAAAGCTGTTTTGAATTTGGTTTTTGTAAATAACAGAGCCATTCTGCTAATTATTTTTGTAAGCAGAATTTACAGAAAGTGTGTTAGATATTCTTTCATATCCCCAGTATACCATAAGGCTCACCATGGTTGGACCGGAAATATTCTTCAACATAAAGCTTCTCAGAAGGCTCAAAACGCCATATTCAGATTGGTTTTTACAAATGCAGCATTTCATAAGGCAGCCATATTACTAATCTTTTACGCAAAACTCACAGAAAGTGCTTTAGACATTTTTTATATCCAGAATCTATTGTGGGCCCACCACGGTAGTGTCAGGAGAAAAATTTTTTAAATAGAGGTTCTCATATGGCTGAAAACGCTATTTTGAGATCGACTTTTGCAAATACAGTATTTCATAAAAAAGCAATGTTATTAATCTTTTATGCAAAGTATAGAGAAATTATGTTAGACAATCTTTCGTACCCAGAACTTACTATGAGCCCACCATGGTTGGGCCTAGAGAAAAATTTCAAAAGTTAAGGTTCTCAGAAGGCTAGAAAGCGCTATTTTATGTAAGGTTTTCGCAAATACAGTAAATGCTTACTTTAACTGTACGTTCTTGTAGGTGGATGTTAACCTTGAAAAGGTATATTTCCATTTTAGGCTATATTTCTAGATGTAAATAACTTACAGAGCTCTAACTTTCAGTAAAGATAACTCATTTGATAAGAATTGTTTTTTAAGTCTAAATTTTGGCGGGGCATCACTATTATCATGGAAACCAATATTTTGTGATGCGATTGTCACATATTGTGGCAAAGTTATCTTAAAAACTGCTCATGCAAGTGACTTCAAATTTGCAGACTAAGTGACAATGATATTGTGCTATGCAATGAATGAACAATTTATCAATATCATTCGTCTAAAATATTTTATTATCAAAAACATTTTTTTGGGTAACAATCCCCAAATTTTCAAATATCAAAAAATGATTTCACTCATTGCATGGAGCATCTCAAACTACATATTTTCACAAAATTTCAATATTATAGCATAATCACAAGTCTGGTGATCTTTGCCACAAGAAAAGGACTAACGAAAAATAAGATTTGAGAGAATTACGTTTAAAGTTTGCAAGTGTACAGCATTGTTTTCTGTTTTGAGAGAGATGGGAGGTTTGGATATACATACCAAATTACATATACCTGCTTAATCTACCTGCTTAATCTACTTTTAAAAAACAATAAGTTTGCCTACTAATGGCAAAAAACAATATTCTGGCTTCTTGTTGCCCTGGATATCAATACTTTAGTTCTGCATGTGTGGCCTAATCCCTAAAGTCTTCTAGAAGTTGTCTTGTTCTTTCAGTTTTCAATCGTTTTTCTACTCAAGAGCAGATGTCAATTAATCCAAAGCCTCCAGTGATGTAAGATTCTATTTCTTTCTCATTAACATGGCTTTGGCTAGCTCCAAGCTGTTTGTGGCAATCATTGTATGTCTTGGATACCTTGATTGCAGCATTTCAAAGTCTATACTTTTCTGCTGAAACCATGTTGATTCTCAGGATTTGTTTGCCGCTTCTTTGGGAAGGTGGTGTCAAGAATTGTAATAACAGTCTTTTTCCACCCAAAATCATTTGTTAATTTAAAAACTTCTCCAAACTGGCAATCCAAAGTGAACTGAGAGAGTGACAGGTTGTCAATTCTATTTCATAGTCATATCCTTCACCGAGCAATTGATGCAAACTTGTCAAGCCTTATTGTTGCAATTTGAACAAATAAATACCAATGCTCACCAGTTTTATTGTTCCTTATTCCAATTATCTTGATTTTGAAGTTTGACTCTCTATCTCTGCATACTCTGCAAAGAGTTGACTTTTCCAAAGTCTATGTGAACAGATGACAGGTATCATACTACTTTGGTGGAAATCCAAACTTCAGTTGTCTGATGTTTCACTACAGGCCTACTGAATGTATAAAAGAGTGAATATACCCTAGTTTTAAAAAGGAGCATTGGCAGCTGATGTTTTCGTATTGTTGTTGTCAACTAATTGACTATCCACTTGTTTGGAGTAGCACATTTTAATTTTGTCCAACCATCGCAAATACTAGACCTACTTCTTTTAAAGGTTTGAAAGATTCACTTAAATCACTTTGCTTTCTATTTCCAAATAAATATGGGTTCTAAGGTAATTTTTTCTCCCTTAGTCTCATTGTATTACTATTTATAGCTTTTATGGTAGAGATAATAACTAAAGGTAAACTAAATGATAACTTAAGGTAAGAACAGATCCTATGATAATTGTTTGTACTATTTCCCACAAAAATTTTTTTGAAAATTTTAGAAAAGATCATGAATTTTCAAGGGTAACATTCACCTTCAACTGATGTACAAGCATTACGTAGCCCTCACTTCTTCAAAATCTACATGATTTGGATGATGTACTGATTCAATCTTACCTGAATTCTCTCAAGTTTCAAAAGTTGGGAGTGTTACATACCCCGGTCGCTACGTTCCTGAATACGAGGATGGAGTTTTTGAAAGTAGTGGAGATGATATCAGTTAAAGAACTGACAGTGAAGTATTTTACATAGCTACATATGTTAGTAGAAAGGGAAAACAGAACCACAAATCCAGCAAGCGCTGCTCTGAAGAACCCTTGACACTTCCACAACGCAAAATGGAAAAAATTTCAGCAATGTACATTGTCTAAGAACAGGAGTGGTTCTATCCGGAAAAATCTGGGGAGCATGGCCCCTGAGCGTAAGGTAGAAGAAAACAATTTTCTCAAAAAGGGCGTTTTCTAAGGGTAAAAGAGGTGTGGTCAAAAATTTTTTTACTTATGTAACTATCACTCTCTTTACTTTGCTGAGCAGAGTTCCGCTCAAATTTCTACTTTTGCAACATATTGTCAGCCGCCTTGTTGAGATTGCAAGATCATTTGCCTCAAATATTTGTCCATGAAACGTTCTTTGGTCTCTTTGTACAGTAGCGCAAAGCTACACCCTGGATAATATCACACTGTCACATTACCAAAGAATACGGGGGCCGCTTAGCGCATAGAATGCAATTCTTGAACAGTGACGGTTCTACCGGGGGTCATAGGGGGCCACGGCCCCCAGAAATTTCTTGTCCCCTTCGTTGGCTCCCCCACTATTCTAGAAAGGTATAAAATTTTGAATTTTGAATATAATGTGTACTGCAAATACTTGCGAATTGGGAAGATGTGCAAGGAATGAACATAAATAGTCTGTTGGCACTACAGAACTTTACCACAGCACGAAAAAGTGGCAACATTCTTTTCACATACTGAAAGCTTCTTCGTCCGAGACTCATCAGAGTATGAAAACGTCGGATAGTGACCTAAAGGTTAACCGAAATATATAACCACATCTGGAGATATACTTCGGTTAACCTTTAGGTGTGGTCAACAAATTTTCCTTTGTTTTAAGTGGAGGTGTGACACTCCACCACCCCTACTTCAGCACGTCCGTGAACACTACGTTCCTATTTTGCCTAGCATATAGCCAGACATTTAAGCAAAGGTGCATTGTGTGTAAACAGAGCAGGATAAAATTACGTCATTTGCTGGTGCCCAGTGCTCGATATTGCACAAGCGACTAATTAGATTAATTACGTCTCATAGCTTTAAGAAAGATATCTTAACGTTCCACCTCAGCTTGCGTACAAATAAATCTAGCTATCAAAGAATATCACAGCATTAACTAAATGCTTCTTTTCTGAGTACAGCACTGATTCGTTCAACTTCCTTAAAGTCTTCCGTCTATTACTATCATTTGCTTAAAATATTTGAATTCTAAGAAACTTCTGCATGTTTCCTTTTCTGGAAAACTCCCTTCGAATACGCTTACATAACTTTAATTCGTATCACGTTATCCTTACTTGCATTCAACCACCGACTGATATTAGGTTTATTTAGCTTTTCAATGTTATGAAACATGTTCAACTTTTAGACATGATGTAATGCAATATCATTATAGATATATTCGAGCTACCAAATCAAAAGATTTTATTTATAATAGCAGCTCTAAAAACAGAGCAACTAAATCTAAATTCTATAACTTTTACTACCAATTCATTGCTTTCTTTTGAGCAAACTACAAAAGAATAAAGCTCTACTATTCTCATATTGTGATACGGGTTATTTATACAATAATCTAGTGTCCCGTTGGGCTTTAAACACAATATATGCAATCACAAAGGTCTTAAAACTTGATTTATTAATGAAGCATATTCTGACGGTATAGCCTAGTGGATCGTTTGCTATTCTGATTTAGTAAATTTGCCCAGTTATTGGTTAATAGATTAGTACGGAAAACCCCATCAGTTTGCAACAGTTCAATAGGTTAGTAAGGCAAACCCCACCAGTTTGCAACAGTTCAATAGCCAGGTTGCAAAACAATCCTGGATTTCCCAAACTCTGTGATACACATCAAATGATAGGTGAAACGCGCCCTACATTCAATGGAAGTATAATTGCAATCTCATTTGACAAGGCTATGGGTGGGTATACTCGAACCTTGCAGCATAAGTAGCAACGTGCAATGAAGCAATATATGTGAAAAAACAGAAAGCATACCTGCAAAATATTCTCAGCAAGACCTATCCAACGTCTTTGTATCTGGCTTATCGTGAAGAAATTGCGTTTGATCACTTTAACGAGGAATTGCTAAAATAATATGCTGCGTCAGGACGTCAACTAGAACACAGTACGGGTGATGGTAATTCCATTCCTTAATCAATTTATCTACTCATTGTTTGGTTAAAATCTTTTTTTTATTTCCTTTTGTCTAGATTGACCGCGACAATCGTATTTCCTTACTCACCAGCGACTCGTAGCGGATGCACTTAGTGGTAATAATAGACCAGAATGGCTCTTTGTTTCTGTCACTGTTCAGCGATAGCAACATGCAAAGGCACGACCTTGGTTAAAGCATCAATCAATGCGAATACAAAAAGGGCCAATGATAAAGCATGGAATGTCAAGAACAAAACATGGAATATCCAATGTTAAAGCATGGAATGTCAGGTAACTACAAAACAACGGATTAATTCCATATATGCTTAACTCCTTAAATTTATTCGGTTAGTTCCAAACCGCAATGCTAAGGCACCGAGCTATATTGCATTGAAATATTCTTAGGTGGCGTCCACACAAATGTGCTTTCGTATGAAAACGCATACAATTAGATGCGTTTTTGCGCTCCAGATACATTTAGATACATTTTGATGCATCTACATCAGGGGCGGATCTAGACAAAATTTTGAGTGAGTTCCTGATGAACGATTAGATAGAAGCAGATTTGTGGTGCTAGGGGCTCAGGGGGACAGCTCCTTTGTTTCATTTATTTGAGCTTCAGGGGGAACAGACCCTTAAGAAGTTAAAGTTTCTGAAATATTTCTTTAATATTTCTAAGTTGCTCGTGATTTTCAAGTTGTTCCTTGACCACTAAGAGCATCTAAAAGTATTTTCTCGACCACTTTATTTGAAAAAAGTCAACCCATAAAATATGCTAACAACCAAATGCTGGATTGCACTGAATCTTACGAGTATGCTTCCAAACCTTCGTCAGCAAAACTTTTTGGGAGAAGTAACGAGCCTACTTCATCCTGGCGGAGGTTAGGCCTACAAGGAATAAGCGATTCAATGATTCTCGAATACTTGACTTTCACGGAATATTTTATGTAAAAAAACCTATGCGGTGCTTCTGTAAACTCTGTGAGGTCAAGGATTGTAGCTCTCGCATCCGTTTCGTCCATTTGGTAGAAGTCGGCGAAAATCATTACTTGCACTTTTGCCCTCATTTTCAAGCGTGCATATATGTCTCAGTTCTAAACTCAATTTGAATCCCGTATGTCGCAGTTCTAAACGCTGAGAATAAAAGATATCAGTCACTTGTGACCCATAGGTGTAAGTTCTAAACATGATTACAATAGAGATGTCTCAGTTCCAAACACAATCGAGAACACATATGTTTCAGTTCCGAACACAGTTTCGAAGAATTCTAAACCGACAGGATTCGAGAAAGAAGAAACAATTTAGCTTGGTCGCTGAAGCGAGAGGTATATGACTTTTATGTGCATATTTTAGAAAGAACAGACACACAATAAAAAGGTGCAGCTCATTATATTTTCCCTGAAACAAAAAAGAATTCTTTAATGATTTTTTCTTATGATTCATAACTTCTGACTGAGTTCTAGAACTCTTGGAACTCACCCTAGATCCGCCCTTGGTAGAATCTACATGTATGCGTTTTCATACGAAAACGCACAAGTATGGACGGTGCCTTTGGGTTTGCTTCACTGACAGTGTTATTAGGATATAAGCATGAAGCAAGGGTATTCTGTCGCCTCTAATCAACCATTACCCATTATACTCCTCAACAACAGAAAAGGAGATTGCCATAATTACACAGTCTAAGTAGAAATGCTGATTCATTGTGAATCATTGTGTAAATTCGTTGGAATTTGGAATATTGCATAATCGGCTCGGTATTGTAATCACCAAAAAGTTATGATGGTGAAAGCGTTAATTACCACCACCATACACAAGGAATCCAAGCGGAACAAAAAAGGGAAAAGCGCCTTTTTCAACAGAACAGAAAAGGGGCTCTTTCACCCTCGCGTAAGTATCGTTCAACCCCTTGCACACGCCATTTAAGGACCAATGACATGCAAGTGACTGTAACAGTGGAGGGGCATGGTAACTAGACAGTGATGTAGTATTAAATTGATAGCTAGGGGGCTCTGTTCTTGCACACATTTTTATAAGAAACTCTGAAGTTGGTCCCCCTAGTCGTGTAAGAAAATGACAATTTTGTCGGGAAATCTAAAACAATCGTAGTACTTACTTCGTAATCTAGAACATTCCATACAAGTCTGAACAATTCTTATCCGTTGTATCGCTGTAGCACGCTGAGTAATGCTGTCTTTTTAATTTTAGCATCGTTACCCAACCTACCAAATAGACACTCGAGAACATTCTAGCTGAGGCCCATTAGCATGCTGTTGTTGATAGAACCTCGTATCTAGTATCTAGAAATTAGTTCATTACGTAATAACTCATACTGTTGCTAATTTTATATATTACGTATTGTGACTCAGCAATTGAGAGATTTTTATTGTAAACGTACAAATATACATACAAATTAGCAGTTGTCAGAGTGTGAGTAAGTGAGAGATATGAGTAGAACTGTACTGTGAATTGAGGAATTTTGGAGTTTATCACTTGGAAGTTTACATCAAAAAATTCTGCAAGTTTTCTTTAGCGTCACTGGGAGTTCTATTGGGTACAGGGCTATTGGTGAAAGAATTTCCTAAAATCTATACCTTACAACTGGGCGAGGTGGCATAGTGGCTAGCTAGAGCGCATGCCTCCCGTGCGGTAGGTCTACGGCTCGAGCCCGATCGGGGTCCTTGAGTGAATGCTCGCTCACTCTTCACCCAGCAGCGAATGGGTAACCAGTGGGAACACTGGGAGATAACGGAGGCGAGGAAAGGAACTGGCCACCCTACCTCACACGCCGATGGTTCCAGGATAAGTGTCCTCTCTAACAGGTACTCCCCTACGTACGAAAGTATACGGGACTACCTATTTAATATCTTACGCACTAACAATTTCTCAAAAGCTCTTTGAATCTAAAATAGTTTTTCAAGATAGAATACGGGTTCTTTATACCAGTGGAGTCGTCCTAAAATTGTAAAAAGGGGGCTGTGTTGTAGGAAAAATGTGGACCACGCCTTGGACCACGCCCATTTTTTGCATGTAAAACAATAATTTGCTTGCCAAACCAGTGTATGTGAAAGTTGTAAAATAATAAGAAGGGAAGTATAGGGTTAGGGCATTCTTGTATTGATAGAAACGTACTTTTCCTGCTCCTTTGGCAAACGCAGATTTATGAACTGATCCAGTCTTAAAGATGTTTGATGAAGGGGGCTGAGCCCCCTACATGACACCCTGCTTTATACTATTATTTCCTCACAATTTACCGCGCATGGGGGTGAGCCCCTCTAAAGTGACAGCTAGAGGTCTGCACCCCTCCGCTCTCCCCCTCTTCTACGCCTGTGTAACCGGGGTCGGGGACGTCTTCAAAGCTCTTCTTATCTGTGCTAGCTACAGCATCATTTTCAAAGCATTAGGAATATGAGCAAATGGCAAATGATCCTTTATGGTACCTTCTTCCGCAAAAAAATTAGTAAAAAGATTCGAGCATACTGTCCTATGCAGAAAAAGTGTAGGAGGGGGCAGTGCTCCTGGCTCTCCAGCTTTCGAAGCGGCTTATATCGAAATCCACTTACACTTTTCTGAGCGCTATTTCCTGCAGTCTATGATCAAGGGCGGCTTTATCATCACTAAAATTACTTTTTAAAACAGAATAACAATGGCAAATTATAATAGCTAAATTACAGACAATTTAAGCTTGCAAACGAGGGTATCATACAATGGAGTAAAATGGTACATTGATAAAATTGTGGAAATACACGCTTTTTCAATATGAAAAACCACCATTTTAACTGAGCTTCAATTGTCTTTACTCTTCATGACATTGAGCCTGAGATTTTCTGAAAAATTTTCCTTACTTTTACTGAAACAAACAAGCATAAAGGGGTTACACTTTCTTTGTTAATTTTTTATACTCAAATTTAAATTCCATCTTCAACATTTTAAATGTAATAATGACACTATATCGATTTTTGACCGATAAAAACACTTAACTTTGTACAAATAGAGCCTTGTGATTTTCTTAATATTGTCTTAAGATTTTGCCATTTGAGCCAAATTTTCATATAAACTTTTCTCTTATAAAAAGAAAACGTGTAGCATAAGGGTCTTGTACTTATGTTCACAGGGGGCTATAGTAATGCTTCAAAAAACATGTACTGTATTGCTTGTGGGTATTACAGTGCAACAACCCATGCTGATACTATGGACTATCGTCAAACTTTTGGCCTAAAGTAGGCAAACAAAACCACTGGAAAGTGGGCTTTGTTCTTAGACCTACACATTGAGTTCTGAAGGCAAATTTTGAACAAATTTCTTGTACAAAGTACCATATCACTTCATCATGAATATGATCTACACCAGATGACAATACAAAAAGTATTCTATCAAGTTGCAATTATTATGGTGAAATATGAGACCTTAAAGTAAGCCTCATGACCTTAGTTAACATTTCTTCTATAGGTGAGATCATAATTCAATCTCTGTGGCCTATAAAAAGCTGTGCTACTGAGCAAGTCATTTTGAAAAATCTCATATTACAACACAAAGGGCTTTTAGTTATTTAAACTTGCATTTCTGTGTTTGTACAACATATACCCATGCTATGGCCTAAACTTTACTTCTTGGTTGCAAAAATTAAGCTCCAATCAGGTAGTTGGCTTCTGCCTCTTCATCACATCATAATTGGCAAGTCATTCAGGCTCCTGCAGTTGCTGCTAGAGACATGAATTCCATCACCTGAAGATTCAAAACACTTTGTTAAGCTCTTAATCCTAATGGCTACTCTTAGGTCCTGAATAAGTGGGGGAAGTTCCAATAAGCAGGGGAGTCAGCAAAGTCCTTAAGGAGAAATAAGTGAGGTTGGAATAGGTACGGGGATGAAAGTCTGGGTTACCCAACCAAAATCCCAATATCCTAAGATGGAATACTGTGTGTTGTGTGCTTTGGTTTGCATGTAGGCATGCACACACTTGCATATATATATATATATATATATATATATATATATATATATATATATATATATATATATGGTATATCCATAAGCTAATAAACTAGTTAAAAACAGTGTTGGTCACCACACCCTCAAGATACCTGGATAATGAAGTCACACCTATTTGTCACCTTCATTACTGTCATATCTTAAAAACTGCTCATGTTGTAGAAAATTCAAGTCTTGACTATTAAACAAAAATATATTACTAAAATCAATAGTTGTCCTTTTGAAGTTGACCAAAACAGTACAAAAATATTGCAGAATTTACCAAATTGTACAAAAATATGGTTGAAGCATTCAAAAAACATCCATGTCAAAGATGACAAGTATATCACTTCATTCTGGATTTTAGAACAATTGACTTCATTTGTTAGCATTCTGTTCACATGTTAAGTTCTATATGATTTGCTCATAATACCAAAATGCTTTATTCCATTGATGTAATCATAATCCTAACAAATATTGCAGAATTTACTAAAATTGTATGACAATTTTGGAGGTTGTCACACCCCCTAAACCATTAGTAAATCTGTCTAACTCCAACACACTCAAATTGCAATGCAATGCACTCAGATCGTTTAACACAACAAATATTCTATATCCACCAACTCTCTCTAAAATTGAGAGCTGAATTACTTTTTCCAGGGAAGCTTGTAAACCAATTAATATAAAACAATCTCATTACCTGAAAAGCCAGTTCCAATCATCACAGTAGGTGAATGAGTACTGATACCTTGAACAAAGCTATATGGAAGAAAAACTTTTGACATTAAAAAACCCTAGATATTTCTCTCTGTCATATCTCATCCACCAATAGAAAAGCACTGAAACTAACTCTTTTTCAAAAAGATGAAACAGCATGGTTGAAAACTCTCTAAAATGAAGCAGCTCTTTTTCAACAAATCAATGCTAGGCTTCATATGGAACTTTAAAAATTTCCCTGCTCATGCTTGTAAAGCAAGGTGATCATCCACAGCAGTTGAATAACCATGAACACAAAAATGTATGATGAATTCAGAAATTCATACATAACCATTTACCTTCTTCAGTGGTATCATACTTGATCAGAGATGATTCAATTGCTGTCTCACCCTGACCAATCTGATCACCAAATGCTAAGGATAAGAAGATACTTTAATCAGAAACACTACAATCTTCATATAACTACAAAAAACAACCTAGGTAGATATTACAACTAACTTTTGACTTTCCTGAATCAATAAGAGGAATGAAATGAAAAAAAATTGATGCTTTCAGTATTGTAGCTACAATATTTATTACAAACAATAATATAGATTGCAGCTGACCTAATGATTCTGCATCACAATATGCTAAAATACTCTACAACTATTTCACAGCAGCATATATGTCTGGTTGGTGTTGCTAACAATCCATACTAGAAAGTATGGGAGCTGCACAAGCGAGTTTTATACTTTGAAGGGCAGATTCACCCAGAGAAGAGAAGTGTGCAAGCACATAGGTGTGGCCATTTTCTCCCAGTGGAGTCGCAGTAGGAGGGATACAGGTTCCTGTGCACGAACGCATGTGCAGTTTAATGTTGTAGCAGTGGCTGCACGCGTGCATGCGCGACCAAAAATTGCTTGCATGCGCGAGATCTCGTCGAAAACTGTTACACTTTTCAGTATGGCTAACAATACAAAATAACAGATTGCCTAAAAAACTGGATAATCATCTACTGGCTTTCCTAAAAGCAATCATAAGCCTACATATAATGTTAGCTTAAAATGCGCGAGATGTGTCGAATGCAATCATAATAAAATTTGCAGTGGCAAAGGCATATTTTTTTCTAGGAAACATAGCAATTGGTACTAAAATGCTTACCAACCATATCTGATTCTACTTCAAATTTTGAGAGATATCTCTCTTAATAACAAAAAGCTATGCTACCATTTCATTGTACAATTGCTCAAATTCAAATAGTTCAAAAGTTTTATCAAATGTATAAGGCATCCTGTCCTCATCAATGTTACTATGATTTCTATTAAGTAAACTATCTACTACTATATTTACATCAAGATTCTCAACGTCTCCCTTTGTAATTAGCAATGGGTCAGAATCCTTGGAATAAACACAATTTCTATACCTGGACTCATGGTCATTTATAAGGAACTGAGTTGTGTTGTGCGGGGCTTTAGCTTGAAACCTTTCGTGGCATGAAAGTCTTTTCGTGTCTGATCTCTGTCTAATCTTCATAGCGCAAGATCTTTGACAATAGGCATGTTTGTATCCTACATCATGAGATTGAGAAAATCTGCAGAACTTTGAATGTTTGCTCACTGTCAAGTTATCTGCTAGCCCTCCTTTGTTATCGTCTATTACGGTAAATGATTGAACTTTAGGCCTAAGGCCATGTCGCCTGAAGGGCTGAGGATGCATAGTTTTCAACTTCAAAAACTCTTTTGTTTCCAGCTCTTGATTAATTTTTGCTCTAGGAGACATCTAAACACTGCAAGACTGTATTGGAACTAGCGGTTTCTCCCTACCAGAGGTAAATGCCTTGATTTGAACAAATGCACGGTTCTAATCTCTCTAACTCCGCAGCATAACAGTTTGGACAACGTTGTTGGTACGTATGATGATGAAACAGTGCATAAATTATGCATATAACAAAATAGATGTGGTTACCAGATCCCTAACCTTAGCAAATTTCGAAAACGAGGGCAGTGACTGGTAAGTAGACCAAGCGGGACGTAAGGCATGGTACCCCTAGACAGTGAAAACTAGAAAAAGTCGAAAGAAATAAAGATAAAATATCTTTGTATTAGTAAAATTGACTTGACTATAACTTTCCTCTTGTATTGGTATATTTGCTTTTCAACTCATAGCTTATGATAGCCCATTACTTCACGTCACTACAACTGATGATGAGACGAGTTCATCTCGAATCGTTCTATTTATAATTAAATGATATATACACATACATTTGAAGATGTTTTATTGCAGTTATGTCTTAACAGGGTTGTCGTCTTCATGGCTTGTCAACTCAGTATAGCTTTGTCAATATTTCAGGGCTGTTACTAATCAGAAGTCAATAATATACAATCTTGGCACTTCTCTCTGTATCATATTCCGCTTTGGCTAGATAAATCCATCTGGGTGGCGGAAGAGAATTACCCAAAAAGGCTCAAGCTTATTCCAAAGAATCTAATTCATATAAAATAGGAGGACTGTATAAAATAGATGCGATAAACTCAATGAAATTACAAAAAAAACAATGTTGATGGCAAGTTCTTCCTGGATAAATCTTCGCGTCAGATAACTTAACATTTTAGGTATCACATCGTGAGACCCAGTTCTCGGTAAGAGTTCAATTCTTCTTCATTCGATTCCACTCAAATTCTGATTAAATCAAGTTCTCGATTCCAATCCTGATTTCAATCAACAATATTCTCGACTAATGTTCGATCCTCAATTTCTCAGCTCTTGATTTGATTCAATTCACTTCTATTCACTTCTTGCTTCTAGATTTAATTCTTTTGATATTGACTTGCTTCTCTCCTCGATTATCACAAGTCAAAAACTTATAGTTATAACCAACAATAAGAATAAAAAAAATAATGAGGCCTTGGGTTCAAGTCTAGAGGCCAAGAGTCCCCTCCTTCACAGCCTCAGAATACCCAACGCTCTCTTGGTTCTTAACAAACTAACAATATTCTT
>WIPJ01032876.1:37356-48691 GCA_018155075.1 Cassiopea andromeda | reverse complement strand
TCTGTCTATTAGCGCTGGCAGTACATAAGCGTTGAAGTGTTGTAGCAAAATGCAGTGCTTTTCAGCTACTTTTGAGCCATGGCACCTATTTTACGCTTCAAATCTTTCACCGTACACCTCCAAAAAATATACTCCACAGTGGCATAATGTAGCTTCGCAAAGAAAAAGTAGTGGCAATAAGGATTAAGAAGAGGGACGCTACTTGCGTACTTCTTCTACTTATGGAACTAATGACGACCAATCAGGACATGTGCCCATGGGTGGCGCCAGGAATTTTCCGATGGAAGGGCTGACTTTTCCGACGAGGAGGCTGAAATACGGATTTCAGGGTACTATAGATGCCTAAAATCTCCAAAAAAAATAGATTTTCACCTTTCAACTGGTGCTATTTAATGTTTCGCGGAGCAGGGATGATGCACGAATGAAGATGGAGGCTGAAAGTCTGCAAAACCAAGACCTACCTGTAGAATTCTTCCCATATATCATCAAATAGAAGCTGCAGCCTCGTTTGCATGCATCCACATGGTAGTGTGCCTTCTGAAAGTTAGATATAGGTAATAATTATTCGTCAATACAATTGTTCGAGGTTTGAAAGAAGCTTGATATATCAAAGAGAATAAGGTAGATTACAATGTTATAAGAGTACCGTAAATTCACTATTACGTCCCCGGGGGGCTTATTGATTTCAAGCACTCTAGAGGGGGCTGATAAGAGAGGGGGCTTAATAAATTTCTTGATAACTTTCAATAGTTAGCTAAATATTTGCTGTTTGAAAAGAGAGAAAATTACTCATATTGTTTAGTTTATACATCATTGGTTCACAGCAGAATAAATAAATGTGAAAAATTGTGTAGTAACTGCTGACATAGAACATTTTTATCTGTAGTAAGTCAATGAATGACTTTGAACTATTGCTTTCAAAGCGTGATCTAACTTAGTTTACTTACTTCTACGAAGCTTACTTATGCTTGGTAGTATTCAGCATTTTATAGGGGGGCGAAATAGAGAGAGGGGGCTTTATAAATTTCTTGGTCGAAAAAGGGGGCTTATTGGAGAGGGCGCTAAAAAGAGAATTTACAGTGTATCACCTACTTAGGTAAATGTAAAATGGGGCCCTGCTGATGACGTCATCATTTGGCTACAAAGTAATATCCAGAGAGCGGGGACGCTTGGAGAGATAATTATTTTATTTTTTTCTAGATTTTCTGCTCTTGGGCAAAGAAATACTATGGATAAAGAAAATGAATTATATAATAATCGAAAACTTCGACATTTGTAAGTTTTGGACAAAAAGCTTCGGTGAACAGACTTTTAGACAAAAATTTCATTGTTTCGGACAAAATTTCGGCCAATATTTCATATTGTCTGCACCTATAAGATTACTACTCTAGATCCCTTTGTATCTGTTAGAATCCAAAATAATATTGCAAAGAGAAAAGAAGAATGAATGAAAATTGTGCAATAGCATTGCAAGTTGAAAGGAAGACCAACATAATTACTGCGTAAATTCAAGAAAACGCTGATCGTAGGTTGATAGCTAGTGATAGTACATTCTGCTTACTTCCTCCTCCTTATTCCACACACTACATATCACATTACTGCCACTGTGTATCATTAGCCAGGTTCCAACTGAACTGCAATGCTGGGAGGGGGGCATTCTGTGGAAGGTGTGCGATGCATGGGTGTGGTCAGTGTTATCAAGGAATGGAATATTGGTGTGGCAAGTTAAGCATTGAAAAATGGCAGCAAACAATTCAAACCTTTAAAGAATGCAAGAAACAATTCTCGTGCAGAGCATCCGTAACTTCAGCTTTGATTACTTTTATATGCATAATATTCTATAGCGAGCCCACGCGCATGTGCAGTTTGATGTCTGAGCTAAACTGTGGGCATGTATACGTTGCACGCTCAAGTTCTTATCAAAAACCGTCATATTCCTCAACATGGTCGAAGGGTACCCTGGTTTGTTTGTCCTATATTCAGCTTTATGCATTTTTCTAGGTGTGGCCTAGTTCGTGTGTTTTATACGTATTGCTGTCTTATGTTGTAAGACGTAGAAAAATTGCGAAGCACCACCTACAATCTCTTTCAGTAGTCATCATGATCGATTCTGATATTAAACAATTTCTTAAAACTTTCGGCAGCTTTACACTTTTGCGAACAAAAAGTTTCGGGCAAAAAAGCTTTCGGATGGGTCTCGGGCCGAAAATTTTCTTGTCTGAAACTTTTCGAGGTTAATGTCATCATAGTACAGTTGTAAGAAACTCAGGTTCAGTGTCCTGGAAAACTGCCGCTTCTGACTCTTTCTCGGCGGGCTTGGGAATCAAAGAAGCTTGCATGAATGATGGCATGACCTATTACAACTATTCCTAGCCAGAAAAGTTGTTTTGGCTTAACCTTTAAATGTAATTCAGCGTGGTGACGAAGGCATTTCATATAACAATTCAAATAAATTTGGACAAGTCATGTAATTCAACAATGCATCATATTGCTGAATTATTGAAATTCACGGTCAATTGTGGAAATTTACCCAACACGAATGCAAATATTTGTCTCATCATTCCTCATTCTGATTTGAAAGGGTTGGGAGGTTTACATAATATATTTTCCGACCAATTATCATGCCGGATCTCATCTCTAAATTAATGTCAGCTTGCTTTGTATGTTTGAGAACTCTCAACAGCTGCCTCATTTAGATATAGGCAATGATAGAATCGAGTGCTTTATGGTGATGCTTAGGTTGTTAACAATAGGTGAAATGCTTAAGGATGAAGTGCTAGCAAGCTTTACAAGACAAATATACTTAGCATCGTCACATGGAGGGCATAAAGCAGCAGTTCAGACCTTGAGACTGTCGTATAGCGAATGCCAAATACTCGCTCTAGGCAAGGACTCTGTTGGCACCTGGCTATTCCTGCGGTTGATAATGGGACAAACACTCATATGTCAACCCACCCATCTTGCTACTGTCAATTACTTCTAAGTAGAGAATTTTGGAATATTGCTGTCTCCAGTAATTCTCTTTTCAGTAGTATGGCATACCTTCAGTAATTCAAAAACTTTTATGTTTGCCAAAAGCTTTTGAAGGTGGTGTATCCCAAGTAGTGGTGGTTTTATGGGAGTGTCCAGGAGGCCACGGCCCTAGGCTCTGTATCCAAAGGGCCCCGCACCTAAGAAAAGTTTGTAAAAATTTTTGTTAACCAAGATCATTCTTCGGAAGAATGATATTGGTCTTGGTTAACAAAAATTCTCAAACAAGAGCCGCAGATGATTTCGGCCCCAGGCCCCTATAGTCCCTAAAACTACCAATGATCCCAAATACAAAACTACACCATTCACTATCATTCTAGAACAGGGCTGTACAGCGTGTGGCTCATCAAGCTCTTCAATGTGGCTCATGCTGAGGTCAAAACTGATAGAAAGTTGTCATGACTTTGTAATTTTTGTATGTAAATTTGGCCCCTCATCTATGACCAAAGTCTGACAGTGTCCTTGATCTATAATCTAATTCTAAAATTGGCCCTCCAATTCTTCCCTAAACTACTCAAAACATCCTCTACTTCCGTAATTTTCTGTTCATTGTATACAGGGGCGAATCTGGGGGGCCAGGGTCCCCCAAACGGCACTTTTTCAAATAGCGAACAATGATGTTAAGAAACTTCTTACATGAAAAAGACAATAGAGTCCTCCCCAAAGTCCAGTTTTGGGTCGGCCTCTGATTATATACGGTTTCTTAAAGAGCTGTCAGGGATCGGTCCGGAATATCTCAAATATGGGAGGAATAGAACCTCTCAAAAACATGCACTTTTCAATTGAGTCAAAAATCAATTTTAGAAGGTCTACTAATTGCTAATAGGAATTGTTATTGTTGATAAATGATTAAACGTGATTATCAGCAAAAACAAAAAAATTCTATGAACCAGATCAGTAGAAAAATTCTAGGGGAATGGGGGCTCTTACAACAAATGGGGTTCTTGATAGACAAGAGTAACTTCTTTGCAGTTCTGCGAGTTGGAAGGGTATGCCTTTCTTCGAACTGTTGGGTGTCACCAGCAATGAGCTTCGCTCTTCATGAATCTGCCTTTCTTCAAATAACAACAGATAATGAAGTCAAGTGCTAAACATGAAAATAAGATAGGATTCACTTACGCACTGCCCCCAACAGTCAGCTTCATCCAAATAACTCTTTAATGTACAGACATAAAGGCACTGAAATGAAACAAAACTATTTTCATTAATTGTTGCTGGAGATGAATGAAGATCTGAATATGGAAACTTGTTTCCACCAGCTTAATCCAATAGGAAAAGGAGGGGAGTACATAAAATGTTCAAGTCACAAGCTACCACATGGTTTACAATACATGGAAGTAGTCCCTGTATTTCATGGAGCAGTGAGTATCTGCAATAGTGCCAGTTCAAAAAAGTCAAAAAAAGTCAAAGTCCTTTCCCGCTCCCAATGGCGCATAGGGCGGCACCTATCTTCGTCTCTATAGCCCTAGGCCACGCGTCTGCTCATGCAGTGAAAGCTACAGCGGGGGGGCTGGTCCACTGGTAGCTCCGCGGTATTAACTTTCCCACTCCATTTTCATACGTCGAGCGCCAGACGAGAAAGCAGCGAGTACCATTTTTACAGTCTTTGGTATGACTCGGCCGGGGCTTGAACTACGACCTATCGGCTATGTAGCAGACGCTCTACCACTGGGCCATCACTCCGGTCTTAGCGCCTATTCGCTGATAGCAAGATGCTCCAGCACTAATTTTCCAGTGAGCAAGCAGCTGTCTTGGACAGCTGTCTAAGACGCATAATCACATGCAGTATTGCAATGCTGTTTTCTTGCTTTTTTACTAATTTTGGTTTTGTTCAGTTTCATAATTATTTCATATTTTGTTATTTACCCGGAATGTTACTTCAACCTCCTCTGGAGGAAGAGGGATTTTAGAATTCACAATTGCGGTTGCTAGAAAACGCATGGTTGTTCATTCATGAATTTATTTCCTTATTGGGGACACAATATGCAGATTTACTAGGGGGAGGTGTGGGGGTGCAACCAGTGCTTTGCCGAGACACCTTCTGCTGGGGGGGGGCGCGTTTTGATCAATTGACCAACTATTGTTACTAAAAAGAAAAAAACATCACAGAAAATACTGTTGCCAACTCTCTTCCAGCATGGCTGCCTTTTGACCAACTTTCTTGCAAATTTGAAAATACTGGGGACACCCCCCCGCCCCCAATCGGCACATCCCTGGGTGCAACACTTCTCAATGTTGCAGTACCATTCAGGAAAGTCTGCAATATTGTTCGCACAACTCGTTATATTCTGCAATATTTTTTACCATGCTATAAACATATCAAATTTTTGTGTAGTTACAGGATTGTTTTTTGTTTTTGCAGCCATGGATCGAGGATTCTATCGTACAAACAAATTTCTAAAGTAGAATAATAACAAAAGTGAAAAACGGGCCTAGCTTTACTATCCAGGCCTCTGAAGATGTGGTACCCAACGCCCTTCGTAATCTCAAACCTCCAACAATCATCTGTTAAATCTGTCACTGCACATTATTACCCTCAAAAATGCCAACAATGACTTTAAATACCAGGCATTTTGGGAGAAGGTTGTAGTTGAGGGTTTTAGAGAAAATGCATGCAACAAGAAGCAAAAAGAAAAAGCAAATACTGACCGATTTACACATCCTTGTGTCACATACTTTTTCCTGGACACTCGCATTTCTACCACTTGCAGTGCCATACTATAAAAGAGCATACATTTCAATTAACTAGATGATAATATGTTACAGGTTTGTATATTATAGGAACCGAGGGCAGAGAGGCCACAAGCAGGCAATCACCCCCACCACTTGTTATAAATTTGCAATCAAAGTGCCTCCTTGCAGTATAAAGAGTTGTCACTTTTTGCTTGTGAAGGTGCCCTGAATATAAGCTCCCATGGGCGTAGGAACGGGGGGGCAGAGGGTACGTGCCCCCAACTTTTCACAAATTTGTATCCAAAGTGCCCCATTTTTAGCCCATATAGTTGCCTTTTGCTACTCTTTATGGTGTCCTGAATGCATGTGTCCCCATTTTGCGAATGTTTTAACGTCCCTGTATGTGCTCCTATTTTAAAACGATTCCTTCCTCCTTGCATCACTCTCTACAATTTGAAAAACTCTCCCAAATGTCACTACTCAACTTCCATCACCTTTGAAAAGAGCTAATAATGTAAGAGTAAGACAAGCTTCCAAAGCTGTCTAATAAATGACCGTATAGTATTGTGGAGAAGGCTCATTCACAACGGCGACCCCGAATAGGGAAAAGCTGGGAAGAAGAAGAAGATAGTATTCAAAATTCACAATTATTTGTCGTTAACACAAACCACTGTCAAAAAGCACTCTTTAATGATCACACATGCCTTATTATTCGTGTCAAAGAAAGCAATGATTTTAACATTGAAGATACGAAACTTTGCAACATATGTTCGCTTATTTGCACTACTTGCAGGCAATTGCAGGTACTCCTGCATACTTCGGCACAATAAGTACATAATTGTATTATCATTGAATCCACAATTACCTGCATAAATGCTACAGGTAGCTTTAAGGTGAGGTTAATGGAACCATAAACAGTAGCAGCTTCCAAATTAATTTAACTTTCCTTTGATTTCTATTCTGGGGCTTGTCTTGGGATAGATGGTGATAGAGTATTGATTTTTTCTGATTTTTGACTACCATCACTATAACTGATTGCGGAGTGATTCACTCTCCCTTAAGGTAGAGATTTCAGCATCTATCTTGCAGCACTCCCTAGATCATTAGTTTAGTTTTGTATATTGCAATTGCATCATATAAGTGCCACCCATAGTCAGAACTCGGTGACCCTGTGTCTTTTTTGGATATGGGTGGCACATTTTCTTGCATATTATCTTACTGTATTATTGTGTTTTAATAATCCGTATATATGAAATAATAAGCACACAGAGAACACAATAGTTTTAGAAAGAGCACAAAGATAAGAATTATCCAATATTTCTCTATGAATCAATCATAATTCCTAATTTCCACTCCACCCACACATACATATAACAGAGAAATTTGAGAAGTTGTAAGGAGTAGGAAGAGCCTATCGGATAACATGCCAAACAATTTTTCATTGGACTACCAAACTTTTTGCAAGCTTCAATACTCTTAAATGTTTATGGTTCTGAGCCTGAGACTATTCTTCAATTTTTTTCAAGTGTCTAAAGCGTAACTTCGTTTGCAAACCAAAGGAACCTGTATATTCAAATCTTACTTCATCATAAAGCAAAACAAAGTAGAGCAGAGTTGTAAATGTTGTATGCATAGGGCAAAAGATAATCTACAAACAATTCAATAACTCATATACACAAATATTCCAAGTTTTGATGGAAGAGCTTGAGCCTTGCATTACTCTTAAAGTATTCTTAATTTTAAGCGACTATGAGCCTTAATAGTCTTTAAAATGTTATTCTTATAAAATATGCGTGTATGGGCAAAAAGTCAAAGTTCTTTCCCGCGACAAATGGCGCATAGGGCGGCGCCTATCTCTGTTTCTATGGCCCTAGGCCACGTGTCTGCGAATGCAGTGAAAGCTACAGCGGAGGGGGGGTGGCTGGTCCACTGGTAGCTCCGCGAGTTTAACTTTCCCACCCCATTCTCATATGTCGAGTGCCAGACGAGAAGGTAAAGAGTACCAATTTTAAAGTCTTTGGTATGACTCGGCCAGGACTCGAACTTACGACCTATTGGTTGTGTGGCAGACGCTCTACCACTGGGCTATCACTCCGGTTATGTATGGGCAAAAGTAAGCATTATTCACATTAGCAACAGGCAGAAGGTATTGATTGTGGGTAGCAAGCATGCTATTTTGACTATATTTGGAGTTCTATATCGACAGTCTCAGACGGTTAGGATTTGGCCTGCGTGCCGCCAATTTGACGGTTCTATTCCAGACTCCTCAATACAAGTTTCTAGAAATGGCCCTTTCGTCCACATCGGAAAGGCAAAGAGTTATAATGAATTCAATTTCGTACCAAACGAAATTCACATTTGATATAAATTAAAAATTAAATTTATTTTCTATCAAACTAAAGTTGATTCTAATACAACTTAAAATCCTGATTTCATTATTAAAAGGAATAAATATTTTTAAATAAAATGCATTTTTTTCGTCCACCATACAGGTGTTACATAATGATAATAGAATGAGGATTCTCAGTCATGCAATTCTTGTTATTGCTGAAAAATTCACGTCCATGAATGAAAGAAACACATTGCAAAGGCTGTGCCATTTTTCTATGTACTGTAAAGCCTTGAATTAGCCCCCTCCAATAAGTCCCTTCAAACAAACGTCCACTCTTGAGCTACAAATTTTGCTACCAAGCCCCCCTCCGAATAAGTTCCCACCCAACAATGTGATTGTACCTATTTGAGAGTCTTGCTTGCATGTGCAGCATCAAAGAAATGGTTCATTAGTAGAAAAATTTCAACTGAAATAAGAAGAACTACCAGGAAAATTTTTATAGCCCCCTCGAATATTTACCCCTTCGAATAACCCCCGGTTCAAAATCCAAATACTAAATAAGCCTCCAGTGGGCTTCGAATTACCGCATAGTAAACAAAACATTACCGTTTATCATATTTCTTCCAGGTTCTATCATCGCCATAGTTACAATTACGTCAAAGGCCATTTACCAGAATGCATAGCAACGAAGACTAAATGTCTGGCAAAAAGCCTATCTACGACTACTATATGATTTTAGAGGCGTCGTAGCACCTTTAGAGTAGGGGGCCAAGTTCAAATATTTTACGATTGAGAACCTTTCTCTTTACCAACGGGAAACGTCCGAAAATTGTCCAATGAAACAATAACATATCCGAAAATCTGACGAGTTCGGAAAAATAAGGGACCATAGGCCCCCTGCCCCTCCGGCCCCCCTGTAAGAGTATGACAATTTTCCGCACTATTTTTCTGCGCATTTGAGAATATGGAGTTTAATTAGAAGTCATTCACTCAATTTATTTAATTTTGAGCCTCAAAGTATTCTTATATTCTTGAGGGACAATGTTGCAAATTTGCTTGAAAATTGAAAGAAAAGAATCAAAAGAACGATATAAGCGTTATCAACTTTACAGAATTTATAAAAATAAACATAATCGAATTTTTGATAAATCTTGAGCCCTTATTATATTTGAATTAGTATCAATTTTCAGTGAATTTGAGTATCTCAACTTTAACATCATGTCAAAACCACAGCGGGTGTAAAATTGTATGCCCTTGTCCTTGTCCTTGTGAATTCAAGCCATGGGTGTCATGGTGGATGGCACCTCGAACACTCCTGGTTGATATAGCCATGGTATGGCTTTTACAGGTATGCCGAGAAGGGAGGACTCGGGAGGGAATAAGCTCCCCTTCTATTGGAAATATGTTACATTGGATAAATTCACAACTAAGCATTTGCCAACGCAGGAGAGAAAGAGAATACTACAACCATGTGTTGACTTTGTCCTTCTACAAATACTTTTAAATACAGAGTCATGTCAAGCACATGATTGTTACAATACACAAATGGGCGTGGCACAAGGCATGGAACATATATTCCTACAACACCGCTTCCGTGCTACATTCGAAAGACAGAACCTCTGCGCCTATCCATATGAAATGCAAGTCTCTACGCACAATCAGCCTAAAGCTTCAAGACTCCCCTAAATTAAACATTGATGTAAAATAAGTAATCAATATAAAAGCTAGTAATTGAATGTGAACAGAAAGCAGAAGACTATGAGAAAAGGAAGAATTTCCAGCGTATGATGAAGAGATAAAGCAAGTAATAGGCTTTCAGTTCACGAAGACGAATGAAATACTACACAAATGAAGACCTAGTCCACAAAGTTTGGGATGGCAACTGTTAATTAGAAACTACTAATCAGTTTTTTCATTCTATGGTCTATAGCAATATTTTAGGAGTACTTTTAAAAGCATGTGCATCTGTTGATTCTGTATTTACCCCAAGTGCCCCTTTCTCAAATCCCCCAACCAGTGTAAGGTTTCGATGAAATTTGAACCTTAAACATCAGTGATTCTGAGCCTCAATATTCTTATATCGTTTATTTTTACAAAAAAAGTGTGTACCTATTCTGCACAATGCTCAAAGTCATGGCTTAAAAGCAGTTCCTCACGGAAACAGGAAGATTTTTGCCGAAGGAACACTTGCCACCTATAGCATCCTAATGTTTAGAGCCAAAGCTACTTGAAACAAAGCACAGGAAAAGGGTGGGGGAGATGGAGTTCTATGATACAAAGTCATAGAATAAGGATTAGGGATATAAGGATTATTCTGTGACAAAGTATCGATTGGGTACTCTGCATCGTAAGCTTGTCTCTCCCTTTCCGGCATTTACCACCAGCAACGTGATAATATCTTAAACAGAATAACTTCAAAACCACGACAAAATTGAGAAACTCTGATTACGTAAGAGTCAATACAACCAGTGCAATATCACAGCAGAGACTCATCCGGGTATCCGAAAAGCGGAACAATCCAAAAGTATATCAGTTCGCCTGGGAGTGGACACGCTTTTTCATTACCTGGGGCGCAGGAGCATCAGTGAGCAGAGCGGGCAAAAGTTGTTGAGAAGGGCGCTTGCATTGATTATGACGTCATAATTACTTCAGAATTTAACTTACGGGCTACTTTTCACAAATATATGCTCCCAACCATTGTTGCATTTCGTGGTAAGTCATAAATTCCTGAGGGTAGAAGGATATCGAGCCTGTGAGAAGAACGAATGTAAGAAGGAAATGTGAAAAATTATATTAGTAAACAGCATAAGAAGGGTCCTTTTGCTCCCTTTTCTCCCGCTCTTCATGGGCAGGAGGGGCGCTGCCCCCTCCAACCTGCTCTGGCGTACCTGGCCACTAATCTAGGGGGCCTATTGTATGCAGCTATGTTGTGGGGCGCTTATGTTGTGGAGCTGGAGTAGCTACCCCTCCTACCCTCATGCAGGCAAAGCTTTGCAAAGCAGTTCTCTTTAAAATTCTACCCCTTCGGAAGCACATGGCAGAACAAACAATATTCTGTGCACACCCACGACCAAACTAGTTTAGTGGAAGCCTTGCTCCCAGAGTACACTCTTTTTTTTATAAGAATAAAGTCTATAAGAATATTGAGGCTCAAAATTGCTAAAATTTAAGAATAATTTAAGAATATTGCCAGGCTCAACCTTCATCAAAACTAAAATATTTTGATAATCGAATCAAATTTAATTAAGAGTTTCCTCCCAACACAAAACATTTGTCACTTTGACGCTATATATATCTATA
>WIPJ01032876.1:8053-20125 GCA_018155075.1 Cassiopea andromeda | reverse complement strand
CTAGTCTTAGAACGATGGACTCCTAAAACAAATGTAAGACGATACTAAGGTCATTCATCCTGTATATAATGTCAATTTTCCAGCTTTCCAGACTCTCCTCTCTAAATTTCCCAGTTGCAGACCTGGGGGTTATAACGAGAAACCATCGCGCATGATGCATTACTCTTTGGCACTGAAGTAGGGGGGTTAGTATCTTTGCTAAAAATGCATAATTTGGGGGTTGCTAATAGTTGGGGGGTCAACGTTCAAAAGATAGCATGGGGACACAAACACTACAAAATTATGGCAATCAGATGTTAGCATTGCATAAATACAAGGTGAAAAGTTTGCTTTATGACATATATGATATGATAAATGTATTCACCGTTGGCTTCTAAAAAGGTATAGCGTACTAATGATAATTAAAGCCAACCTTTGATTTCTTTAGTTGCTAATATTGATTTGCGTTCACACAGTCAATGTGTTCTACTTACTTATCCTTTTCAAAACTGTGAAATCTTAGGGTTAGTAATATGGGGGGAGGGGTTGGAATTTACTCAAAATTGCTTAGTTGAGGGGTGTTTAATACATAGCAGTGAGTAGTGAAATTTTCTAAAATCTGCAATCAGGGCCCCTAATATTTGGTGCCAAAAAGTAGTTCCTCCAACTACATACAAATGCTCCCACTTCTAAAGTATAATACTCAGCGTTTTAAAATATCCGTAACGAAAGTTTCTGTCTTTCTATAGAATTAGGAAGCAATAACAAAATATCCGTAACGAAAGTTTCTGTCTTTCTATAGAATTATGAAGCAATAACAAAATGTGATGCCTTGCTTTAGTTTCGGACGAAAATGAATTTCAGTTTCAAAGACGCTAAATTTCATGATACTTGACCGAGTAGAGTACTTGCTTGTTTCTGTATCTCTTAACAACAACAAACTTTAAAAACATGGAAGATCTCTTTACAAAAGTCCCTGTCTTTGAAGATCATCATACACCTTTTTGCTGACGACATTTCCAGTAGAATCTTCAAACTCCTCCTCATTGTCAGGCTGCCATCGTTCCTTTGCTTTCGCGCTTTTCAATTTATCCCACAATGCCAATGCATCTTCAATGAGGGTTACATTCGCAAAATGCGCCGTGTTTGGAATCCCAAGACAACGCATGCCATGTGCGTGCCGCCACTCTGCAAAGTGGCGTTGAAATGCCTTGGGACCACGGTATTTGAAGTTTCCACAGATCTCACAGTTGTAGTATATGTTTAAGCCATGGAGTTTGTACAGCCAATATGGGATGGGCTTCCCATCCCATCCTGTAGATAAATAAAAATAATAATATAAAAATAACGATAATATATTTCCTTAAAGTTGGCTACAAAAGAAATAGTTAAAAAGCTAATATATACCAACTGATCTTCCTATTTACAATATTCATTCACATATTAAACAGCAAGAAGAGGATCCCATCCAATCTTTAATTTTGTTTTTAAATTGTCTGCCATTTTTGGCGGATGTTATCATGTCAGGGAGTGTGCTCCATAGCATGCTTCCTCTAGATTTCAGTGAAATTAATCGGTACCTCACTGTTTTCGTACTTGGTAATTGGATGATTTGTGGGCCTACATTTGGAGATATCCCACAGAAAGGAGAACAAATTACTTTTCAAGACAATGCATGCCACCAAATTGCTGTAGATAAAGGAAGCTGAAGTAACAAATTGCTTTAAACAGCAATAAAATGAGCAATAGAGGAAAGCAGGCCCTTATATATTTCTAATACAATGTGTACAAAAGGTAATAACATACAATAATACAGTGATAATTTAGAAGTAAATTAGACTGCCTCATCAGTTGGTAGCTTTTCAAAGAAAACATATTTTCTTACTCATCATGGACTTCACTGTTAGTGATAAGTACATGCAAGTCAAGTTCATCTTTAATTTTGAGTTTATGACAAAAATGATCATGAGAAGTCCCTTAATAATGTTCACTTCTATTTGTTAATTAGCAAGCACCAACAAAAAGCACTTGATAAGTGGAAAGCCAATGTGACCATTAAATCATAATTATAAATTGGAATACTTTTTAAATAAATTGTGTACAATTCAAAAAAACTTAGAACACAAATGAAATAGTATTGAGAGATCTATTGATTTCTGCTAGATGACATCCTTAAAACTGAGGGATAAAACATAAAAACCAGGAAGCTGAGAGAAGGCAGAATTGACAGATCTGGTACATTTACTGGTAAACTAGGCACACTTGCATGACACTCCAAACATTGCTCAGCACATAAATTTCTACTGCAGCTGTCCATATGGAAAATGCATATAAATGGCAACAAAATGGCAAACTAATTTGTATTTTTACAGATACATTACCTAAAGGAAGATTCTTAGGATTGTAAAGAACTTGCTCTTCTTCATCATCAGATTCATCATTTGCAGCTGCATCTGCATCTTCGTCTTCTTCCAACTCATCAGAAGTTCGAGCCTGTTTCCTTTCAACATTCTCTCTTGTTGCCTGTCTCTCTTCTCCAAGTATTTCTATAAGCTTATATGCCTAATGTAAAGAATAATCCAACAAAACATAATTTTCAACTTTGAGGTTTTGCAAAAAGTCTCATAGCTTCCATCCTAATTCTAACTTGTGCAAAAAGGTGGTGCAAATGCAAAAAGGAACAACAATAGCTAAGCTTAATCATAGCTCAACAATTCTACATTACCCTACACTACTGTTGTGCTATATTGTCTTGCTCAAATATTATCATGCCACTTTTACAATTCAATAATTTCATTAGTTGAAAATTCAATGGAATTCATTAAGATATAACTTACTTGTGCCTCCAGCAATGCTATCTCTCTTTTCTTCTGTATATTTTCACCACCTTTACCTTTTCTTTTTGATTTAGCAAATACTGATGGATCAAGTGTGTCAAGTGGCTTTCCCTTGGTCATAAACAACCTTTGGGCTCTTTCCTCCAGTGTTCCTCCACATTTTAGCCCCAGAGCTTGAAGAGCAGACTTGAGTCGGTCAAGACCAAGTGACATAAGTTCTTCAGCAGAAGAAAATGCAGATAGATCTAGATGAGCACCTGAGTGGGTAAGAGCACTTCCACTTTCTTTGGGCCATCCAGGGAATGAACCTTTTTCCCAGTTTTCTTCAAAATCAGCAATAGCAGTCTTCATCTCTTGCTCCAGGTCAAGAAGTGGCTTGGCTCTTGATATAAAGTCAAAGAGATACTCAAGAAGACTCTCAAGGTATTTGCGATAATCCTGTGTTTTTCTTTCCTTTGGTATATCAAATAGACGATCAAATAAACTAAGAAATGTCAGGTAGTCAATTGGCTCCATCCCTTTTAAATTAAGGTAAATTGTGTAAATTTCATGTAGGTCAAGATACTTTCCACAGCCTTCTTCATCTGTA
This sequence comes from Cassiopea andromeda, assembly GCA_018155075.1. Taxonomy (NCBI): domain Eukaryota; kingdom Metazoa; phylum Cnidaria; class Scyphozoa; order Rhizostomeae; family Cassiopeidae; genus Cassiopea; species Cassiopea andromeda. Next base: position 16,720 of record WIPJ01032876.1, on the reverse strand, counting down.
AAATCAGCCAGTAGATCCTGTTCTTCCCCTGGCTTTTCTCTCATTTCCTTCAGCCTAAGATGAACATAAAAAACATTATTACATGCTTTCAAATGGCAATAGTTGATTCTCTTGGCTTTTGCTTGCAAAAACTGATGAAAAATACTGCTCCTACTAATGCAGAAATAACTCAAGACATTCACAGAATGGATAAAACAACATTGAAAGTGAAGGGTTGGTAGTAACTATACAATAGAGCATTATAACACCATTAGGAGTGGAAAGAGATTCAGGGCAATATAATAAAGCAAAATTTCTATTTTCAAAACATTAATGCAGGAAACATGCTAACAAACAGTCTCAACAAATCATCTTTGCTTATGAAACATGTATATAGCTACTTTTCTAGTTGAACTTGGGAATACTAGGTGTTAAATAGTAGAAGCACAAAAACAAATCTGACATGCTGCTTTCACGCAGAACTGGTATCATGTGCTATGCAAATATTTTCTTGCCTCTTTGCTACAAAAAGAGCAGCTAGAGGTAGCAGAGGTAGATTTTATCTTAAGTCCAACTCTCTAATTCTGTACATGGTAAGAGCATGGCCAGCACATGTCTGCAACAAGGTTAGCTACTGCAGTTCTGAGGTATCATAACATTAACCACCTAAGGATTTTCAGTGTGGAGTTAGCTTTCCAGTCTGCATGCATTTGTGTTGCACACACAAAGTTTTGGGTGCATAACAAATACTCTCTGATACACTTTCGGTGTGCAGTTTGCATGGAATGTGCCATGGGGTCAAAGATGAGTAATTTAGAAAGTATTTCTATTTTCAGACCTTCCAAATCTCATGGCTTGGCCATGACACTCATGGTTTGCAATCAAATCAGAAATAGAACAGTGCTCCTCCAGAAGAGGAACTTCTTGAAAACTGTAAAAGGTTGGAAGGACTCTAAGTAGGCAGCAAAAGCCTACAATGATGATCAAAAAGGCCTTATAGTTAAAAATACTTTGTCTATAAAAAGTAATCACATCAGTAAAAGTAGAAAATTAATGCAAACTTCTTTGTTTTCCAAAAATAAGAGGACATACCTTTATCTATTGTAGAAACAAAACTATTCTGATGTACCTAAATGCTGTCCCCCTGGTACAGGGTTCATATGGTCAGGAAAAATCAGGAAAAAAGCATAGTTTTAAGGGTAGCCAGGAAAAGTCAGTTATATCAATGTTCATTAGTCAAGTTTAAAACACAAACATGTAGTCTGAAATGCACATACACAATCTGCAATTTCAAAATGTCATTTCATAAAGTGAGAGTGAAATTCAACCATGCAGAATGCAAATCCAGGCTGCAAATGCCATCTTACATGCATTGATCCAAGGCTGAGATTTGAATTATCTCGTATGTAGCTGCACGTTGCAAGTACCACAGAGGGTATGGAGGTGTGACCTCCCAACAGATAAGAGAGTAATTTGTTGGATAATTGCATCCCCTTTACAAAGTAGTAAAGATGCGGATGAATCCTGCTGTATAAACACTCCAGAATATCTTCATACCACAAGAAAAAGACCCAAGAAGACACCAATTTTTACCGTATATTGCAAAAGGGGCTTTCCCGGAAATGTAGAGGTTGTGTCTTCGAGCATTTCTCCTGAAGGCCAGCCCCTAGACCCCCATTTTCTCTCTTTCCCTGTTTCATACCACTGTGCTTGAAGTTAGCGTCAACAATTGCTGTGCCCTCCCTTTATAGACTTTCTTACTACTGGCCTGCTTACCATCAGAAGAAAGTAGGGCTTCCTCCATTTCCAAGAAGATAGCACCTTCTATTTAAGTTCCCTTTGAGTGGTTGATAATGAAATAGTACCCTGTTGCTCAAAATGTTGAGAAGTTCAGTACTGGATTTTTGAAGCCTAAGAAAGTGTGTAAGAGTGCATTTCATGAGCTAATTGAATTTCTTGTTATTATCAGATTGAAAATTAGATGGCTATTCTTTTGAGAATATTGTAACACAGTTCATGTTCCATTACAGAGTATCACTTAAGTTTATGTATGTATGAGGCAGGTGCTAGACATTATCAGAGTGTAAGTTGAAGGTATGACTGTGCAACTGATCATTAGTGTAATGCAAACTGACATCTTTTCATATATCCTTTGTATCAGTTATAGTCATTGAAGTTATTTGGAATATTGATGATTGCAAAGAGTTTCTGGATTGCTTTCTTGATGGAGAAAACAGTTGACAAGAGAGGTACTTTTTTAACCCAATCGGTAAAATTTGTTTAATTATTTACTCTAAATAATGGATGAGTGACATCATGTATAATGCCAGATGGTCTGGAAAAATAGTACATATTCCTGATATGCAGTCAGGAAAAATAACTTCATTTTCAAGAAAAAAGTCAGGAAAAGTCAGGAAAAAATTTAGTAGAATGCATATGAACCCTGTGGTAATTAATCTTTGAAAATTAGATGCCTGATTTGTGAACAAAGGGAGCCTCTTAGCAGTATTGTCTGTGATTTCAAAGCATTTATTCACCCATCCCTGCTGATTCCAACCCCTGTTCATTAACTTCTTATAATCCTTCCAACTCCCCACAATCATTATATACTTTTTTGCAGTCAAATTCACTCTTTGTGCTTATTCTGACCTCCTTGGAATTTATCATAAATATTGGCATATGACAGTGCCTTTTTACTTCCTCGGCTGATCAGTGTCCCCTGGTTTCTCCCACTGGCAAAACTTCTCATGCTTTTGAGCCTGAATCTCACAGCCTTTCCAAAGTAACTCTTGAGATCTCACGGTTTCAGGTTTTCAGAGGTTGGGAGGACTTTAATTTCTACATGTATTCTGGTATTCATGTGGCATTCTACAACATTTACTATACATTTAGTGAGTATTGGATTCTTCATATCTACCCAACATTCAAGATAAGAGTAATTATCATCAATAATTATCTTTCTCTTGAATGTTGGTCAACACACGAGGAGCTAATGGCATGGCTCTGGTGTAGGTCTTACAGAGAATGCACCCTGTGGTTTACCACCTTCATTTTTTGCATGTTTACCTGATAAATTCCATCTGCATTGGTTCGATGACTTCGTTCGGGTACTTGCGATGGTATTCCTTGATTGTTCTGAGTCTGCCATAAAACTCTGCAAATTCATTTGGACCAGCTATTGAACTGATTTCTTCTTTTCTTAATCCATCTTTATCTTCATAAGCATTGAATAATTTATCTGAAATATCACTATATCGATCAAGGAGAATTCGACTTCTGCAGTCTGAATTTATTTGTTCTTTTAAAGTTTGCTTTTTGAGCAGGGCCTCTTGTGTCATAGCCTCAATTATACGCTCTCTCTCTTCGTGGTAACGACGTTGCTGTTCAATAACTGTCTCCATGATCTAAGTACAGGTTTCACTACCCTTCTCAATTCACTTAAGCTCGACCGGATGGCTAAACCTAAGAACGTTCAACCTAGGCCTACTAGCCTCGATATCATATGGGGGCAAAAGAATAATGGGGACGTATGAGAAACTTACTCGCTATCCTACCGTGGTTAATGGTGGAGCATGCGCAGAAACATTAGACCATTGAAATGCATTAGACATATTGATTCTAGGCAGTTTCATTACAAGCAATGAATTGAATTCTGCACTCTCCGGCTCTTTCGTCAGTAGCACGGGGGTTCGGGTCTTGACAGTAGACAGCACATGCATGAATGTAATCTAATCCCAGACAGAAGGAAAGGAAGTGAAGATGACGAAGTATGGATGAGTTTCGCCAAGAAAGTAGCCATTCTGACTATGAGCAGAAATCTACTTCTGCTATTTCGCAAGAAGATACTTCATCTAATAAGGTTAGGGATTTTCGCCTTAATATCAAGCTCTAAATTCGATATTTTTATATGAAATATAAAAGTGACCGTTCACCAGCGACGCATTGCTTTTCAGAGGCAGTCTGGAAGGAAGATATTCCAATGCCCATTTTGTCAAAAGGTATTAAGTGACAGGCATAGCCTATACAAGCACAAAAAAGCAATACATATTGATCAGTATAGACCGACAGCACAAAAACACGTACAATGTTTATTATGCAAAGAGTACAGGTATGTGTGTTTGTGTATGTGATGGAGGGGTGTATTACCTACTATTGAGAAAGTGCTCAACGGTTTTGTTGCTTGTTGGTTGATGTTTAGTGGATTTTTTTATAATCTTTTCAGACAGATTTCAAGATTTTTGAGAGCAATATGCCCTCCTTCACATTGACCTCAATTTTGGAGCAATATCCCATTAACAACAAACGCTTTTTTAAAACTGAACCTAGTGTAGGGAAATATCCATTCCCTGCCAGTTCTTTATATTGTTTAAGTTACAGACTACTCAGATAAGAAAGAGGCGTCCATCTTCAATACCTGAATTTAATACTCTAGTCTGTTGATCATCCAACTCAACTACTACTACCTACATGTGGCATACTCTTTTATATCAACAAATGCTAACAATCATATAACGATAAATGGTACGATGATGGCATGGTACAAATATAGCACAGTAAATGGTATGATAAGTGGCATGGTAGAATGTTCCAAAACATTCTAAAAGTACTTAAGAATGCTGTGCATGGCTATGGTATATATGTGGCGCAATGCTAGGGGTATTCCCCAACACACCCCCTCCTTGACTAAGCATAGTCAAGCACAAGTTTGGTGCACAAGTTCACAGCCCTTGCTGCAGCTCTGCCCTGTATGTTCCTCCCGGGGTTTCTAACCTTCACACTGTTCTCAGCACTCGTCTCATAGTCTTGCTTTTTTGTACCTTCATCAATATCTCCTCTCTTTTGTCACTGTCATTTCCAACTGACAGTTCTAATGGATATATTTTTGTTAAGGCCTGTTCAAGTATTCCGACTTACCTGTACCTGTCACTCGAACCTTTGCTCAACACATGATTCCATCCTGTCCAATTATTTCTTCTTCAACAATGCCCATTTTCCAGAATCCTCTTTTTCTGCTCTTGTCACTAATCAAGACAATGTCACCTGATTTGATTTCCATCAGTTCTCTTTCCTGCAGATGATGCATTTCTCTCAAATCTACAAAATGTATTCACCTCTCCACCTTTTCTAGAAATGACTCAATTTTTGAGTCAAATATGAAAACCTTTTGGAGAGCTTGTCATGATTTGCAAAATCAGGCTCAAAATAAACATTTGAGGACAAATGGGAAAGCCTTCTGCCATGCAAAAAATGTGATGGAGTAAGAGGTTCCTCACTTAAATCTTCATAAATGTATGTCAAAGGCCTAGAATTTAAAGTATTCTCAACTTCAAATAATACAACTTCTAATTCAAGGAATGATAGTTTTGCATTACCTAATACTTTCCTTAAACACCTCTTGACACTACCAACTAACCTCTCAAAATGCCTACCCCACCAAGAAGCATGCGCTAAATTGAACAACCAGCTAATTTGGTTACCAGCAAGGAAGTCCTGCAATTGTTGTTGTTCATGCATTTTTCTTAGAGCTTTTGCAGTGGACTTGAATGTCTTGGCATTGTCAGAAATTATTAAATTTGGTATTCCTCTCCTGGCACAAAATTTTCTTAGCACATGCATGAAGCTAAAGGCTGTAAGATCACACATCAGTTCAAGATGTACTGCTCTTGTAATACAGCATGAAAATAAAGCACTGTAGCATTTACTCATTGTGCCCTGATCTCCATTTGTGTATAAGGGCCCTGCAAAATCAACCCCAATATGTGAAAAAGGGGAAGCCTCTGATACCCTAAAATTTGGAAGTGGGGCAGATGGTGGGTCATGGTAGGGTTTCCCATCAAACTTCCAGCAAATAAGGCATTGCTTTAGCACCCTTTTCACATATTGCCTGCCCTTACTTACCCAGAGCCTACTTCTGAATTCTGTGAGTGTTGCTGCAGTTTTCATATGCCTTGCTTTCTTGTGGCATTCAGAAATAATCAGTTCAGTTAATCTGTGGTCCTTTAGCAAAATTATGGGAAACTTAGCTTCCTAACCTGAACTTCCTAGCCTTCCCTTACATACAAGAAATTGGCCCTGTAAAACAATTCCTAAGCTTTCCTTCACCTTTGAAAAATCCTGTTGACTTTTAAGAGTGAGCTGAGCATCAATTACTAGCTTCTAGATTACCTGTACACACTTTTCCACCTGCCCTTTTTCCTTAATATCATTTATGACCTTAACACTAAAACTGTAACCCTCAATAGCTTTAACAGAGAGCTATACTTTTCTATCTCAATGACAGAGGAAATTGACTACACAGGCTCACTTTGTATTCTGAGCACTGTAACTTTTTCCTTTCTTCATTTGCACTGTCATTGCCTTCTATGGCATTAGATTTGGGCCATTTGGATTCTCCTTTCTTTAACCAGGGAGGGCCTTCCTGCCAAAGATTATTACCTTGAATCTGTGTAGCATTCAGACCATGTGAACCAAGATCTGCAGGAATTTCTCCCCCACTAACACAACCCCACTCACTTTTATTTGTTTCAAGCAAAATCTCATTAACCCTATGTTGGATGAATTGCTTCCATTCACCTCTGTTAAGAATCCAGAACAGAGTTGTTTTGCTTTCTAACCAGTACCTTGTCTTGGCAAATTCTATTTGTAAGCTTAGAGCTGTTTTTACTGTCTTCATTAAAGTGGTATGTATCTTTGCTGACATCAATTCTAATCTGGTAATACTTAAAAATTTCGGAGGGGCTATTCTTGTCTTTGAGGCCAACAACCTTGTATATGTGCCTGTGTTAGTTTGAACTACTAGGTACACAACAGCAGAATATGCTTTCTTTGAAACATCCCCAAGCTCATGCAATGAGAAACTCAAAACATCACCCTCTATTCCTTCATAATAGCATCTAGGAAATTCTATCTTGCTTGTCTGTTGCAAAGCATGTAATCATGCCAGCCATTTTTGGGCCATATCATGTGGAAGAGGCTCATCCCACCCTATTTTCCTGGTACAAATCTCCTGAAATGCACCTTACCGGGGACTGACACTGGGCTAATAATACCTAATGGATGAAATGTTGCAGCAATTATGCTTAAAACCCTTCTCTTTGTAGGCAAACAATAATCATTTGTACTCACCGGTGCTAACTGAACTTCCATGGTATCCTTGTCTACATCCCATGTTAGGCCCAGAACCTTGGTTTTACTGCTTGTGCTTCCATCTCATCCTGAAGATTTATGCAACCCAGATACAAACTCTTCCTCAGATGGCTCTTGTTTGTTTCTGCCCTCAGCTTGACTTGTTCTTTCCTCTTTATTGATTTTCTTCATTAATGTTTCATCATTTGATTTCCAATTTCTCAATGAAAAAGATGCCTCTTTAAGTCTGTCTCTTACTTTCTAATACAGACAAAAGCTTCCTCTGTTGTGTCACAACCTGTAACTAGGTCATCTACATAAAAACTTTCAGTTAATTTTGACAAAAATTCTTGATTGATGTCCTTGAATGATTCAACATGGTGTCTCAAGACTGCATTTAACAAAAACGTTCTAAAAATACTTAAGAATGCTGTGCATGGCTATGGTATGCATGTGGCGCAATGCTAGGGGTATTCCCCAACACCTAGCTCTAGGTTAGTCCTATGAGAGTGATAACCCCAGCCCGTATTTTTGGACCTCTTTTTATCAAAATGTAGTACTAAATATGCCTTAATAGTTCCTGAATTTTCAATGCATATAAAGTGCCGTAAAGTTAGTACAGACAAAAAGAAACATCAAAAGTTTGAATCTTACCTTTCATTTTGGCTAGAGCTTAGGACTAAAACTACAAAGAAGGTAGGAAAGAAGCTTTATATATATGACGCTATGTAAGTTTGGCTGTAAATAAAGGAGCCAATTTGAGTATTTGCAGTTATAACAATTTTTAAAAGAAATCAAAAGTTCGACATGTTTTTCTAAAAGACGGTGTAAAGTAGAAAAGAAATTAAGCTTAATAACTTGGAGCTAAGTAAATGAATTGTAGAAATTTTTGTTGACTTGCTAACTATACAACCAAGGGCTTGGGGCTGCGGCCTCCCGAAAGAGGAATATCCTTGCAAGTGGAGGGGCGGAGATGGCTTTTAACCCTTCAATAAGTCACTGGCTTTGTACTTATAGGTTTACTGTTTTGTCACGTCTGCTTGGGCCTGATATCATAACCCCTGCCCAAATCCCTGTTCAGTTTCTGATGACCATGGATTAGTATTACATCAAAATGCTGCCACAATACTGTCAAATATGAAAATGCTTTTTCATTGTTATCATGCTCTTGTGATTGGAGTTGCTTTCCTTTTTCCAGATGTAAAACTTTTGCTGAATTATCAAAGCATTTGGTAGATATGCATGGCAAAGATTCTTCGATTGAGAAAAAGACTTTCGCATCTTTCGATGCGTTTTTAGTATGGAAAAAACTTAAGGAGCAAGAAAGTAACTCGTTATTCGTGCAACATAGACAGAAGAGGATATGTAAAGACAATGAAACGTATTATTTTTATTGCAGTCGTACTGGTTACTTGCAAGAACGTAAAAGAGCTTTGAAACCGCAAGGGCCGTCGAAAATAGATGGGAAATGCAGTGCTTTTATGAAAGTCGTTGTTGACTCTGTTAGTAAGGAAGTTAATGTGGAGTACAATTTGTTCCATATCGGCCATGACACTAGACTCG
>WIPJ01032749.1:389869-413860 GCA_018155075.1 Cassiopea andromeda | reverse complement strand
CTGATTGGATCCAGGGTAGTTGAGCCTCTGTATATTACAGACTGACCAGGGCTCGGAAGGAATGCAGCATGTGATAGAAAAGCTGAATAGTGATTTGACGAGCATATTCCCAATGTGATAACTGATTGGATACTACGTCCTTCTGCGTCCGCAAAAGACACCTGGTATCCTAGAGGTGGTTATTCTGAGAAAGACTGAATTAAGCAGCGATAGTGCATTATTAGCATTGTCCATGAGGAGAAAATACTGGTGACTACTTTTGATAATTCCCGTTTTAATTCAGCCAGCTATTTAGGATTGAAAATCTGACCAGTGCTCAAGCACTGTTAGCCCTGGTCTGGATCCACCACTGATTTGACACTCTTGTGCTATCTTACTAAGACCTTCATCAAATTCAACTACTACATACCGGGACTTACTCATTTTGAGTGCTAATAGATCGTTTATATAAGGAGCGATACCCCTAATTAGTCAGGTATTTGATCTTGTCTCCACACTGAAAAGTGCTCGAAATTTGACTGTCAAGAAGCATGGTCTTATAGGTTTCACTGACATCCTTTGCAGAGTTATTTGAAAGACCTTTTTGTCCAATAGTCAAAGCCCAAATAATGTCTGCTTTCCGCACATGGTAACTTTCCATGCTTTCGGTAATTGTTGTCTGGACTTTTACAGGATAAACTTGCCTTGTTGAGCAAGCCAATGCAACATCTATGACCTCTGCAGGTGCTTGGAGAGAACTAGCGGCATGATTTTGTTTTGTGAAGAAATTCTGAACTTCAACTCATTCTTCTCTAGCTTTGGAATGCTTCTTACTTTTGGCATGTTTTTATAGGGCCTCTGGACCCATGCTTCCCAATGAGAGATCAATTTTCTTGCACCGTGTGCATCCAAAATGAATATTATTATCAACCTTCTTAATCCAATCCTTAAATTCAGTATCTTCACGTTTCAGCATATTTCTCAAAGTTAGTTTAAGTGAAATGAAAGAAATGCAATCGTGAATAGACCTTTAAAAAATTGTCCAAAGAGTGGCCACAGAGCCACAACCTATATACTCACAAGAATAAATTCACAATTCTTAAACAACGTCCCAGTTTGCTAAACATGTCGCTTATGAGAATCAATGTCCATTCTCCATTGTCACAGCATCAAGTACTGGCATTGACTGATCACTCAATTACATTGCAGATTGCATGTTTGCATTACAAACTCAAATGAAAGTTGAAATTGATATAACTCTACAATTGGGCGCCAAAGAATTCACTAGACTAATAACATTTCCTGACTTTTTCCTGACTTTCTTCAAGTTTCAACAAAATTTCTTGACATTTCCTGACTTTTCCTGATTGCACTTGAAAACATACTTTCTTTCCTGATTTTTCCTGACCGTATGAACCCTGTAAGAAGTATCTTTTTTGAACAGGCCGGGGCCCATGGCTCCCAGCCCCCCATGTGGTGCAGCCCCTGCTGTGTGTCAGCTTGGCAGCAGTGAATGATTTTTTTGAGCACACACCTTATTTTGAAAAATATTTTCAGTCTGGTGCTTCTAAATATATAAAAATCCTTAAGACTTCCGATAACAATTGCAACTCAGATTAGGCAACTGTGATACAAGAAATAGGATGTCCAATTGACGCTTTCTCTATTTTATTTCAAGTTGAATAAAACATTTTCTTGTAGGAGCAGATTTTCCAAGTTAATGTATGAATCTCAGCTTGCCTATTTTCTAACTTCAGCCTCACGTTTCTTATAAACATGGTTCTTATAAAAAAACAATTAAGCTATTTGATTGTGTTGTTTCTACAAGGCAATTGTTGACATGGACAACCACAGCCCCCCCCCCCCATCTGAAATGGTCATGCAATGTCATGGCAGGTCGTTTCTGGTCGTTTTCAAGTCGTTTGCAGCTGGTTTCAGGTCGTCTCAGCTTGTTTGAAAATCGTTTCAGGTGGTTGCAGCTCATTTTACCTTTTATCAAGTACATAATGGTATTTGTGTTTTAAGTAAACAGATCTTCCGTACACGTTTTTTTCTTTATAAGAAAAAAGTTTATAAGAAAATGAGGCTCAAATCGTCAAAATCTTAAGAAAATCGTAATAAAATCACGAGGCTCAATTTCCACAATTAAGTGGTTTTATAGGCTAAAAATCGGTATTTCGTCGTTGTTACATTCAAAATGTTAAAGAAGGAATTCAAATTTAAGTATACAATATTATTAACGAAAGAGTAAACCTTTCTAGCCAGTTTAGTTCAGTAAAAGTTAAGAAAAATGTAAGAAAATCTCAGGCTCAATTTCGAGAAAAATTAAGAAAATTGAGGCTGAGGCAAAATAATGATTTTCTTATAAAAAAACATGTATCTTTTTAAAGAAAGAAAACCATGAAGAGCATTATTAGACCTTTTGAAGTTAGCGTATTTATAGCAGGTAGCATCTATTGATAGACTTACATGGAGAGTTTCATCCCTGTATCTCTTTCCATGTTAGAGTAATTTCCTGTCCAATTCTACAACCTTGTGAAAACAAGCATGGCAAAAAGTCCAGTATGCTATCATTAATTTGAAAGGAGACACAACTTTGGCAGACATTAATCATGAAATTTTTGTTGAATACGCAAAACTGGGAGAGAAAACCTGGAGACTTGGCATGAGAAAAATTGTTTGAGGCAGCGCACTTTTGCAAAACAAAATATGTGTTTCAATGTCGATCTTCAGGGCAAAGGCCACGAACCTGACATCTTAATAGTCTCAAGATTTTGAATGAGAAATGTAAAAAAGAATAAAAATATCTGCTGACTGAATGCTCACACAAGTTTTGCGATGACAAGGTGTTGTTGTGGGGGGCTAGACCTGTCAAAGTGCAGACATTGATTGGTGTCCAAGAATCTTTGCAGACAATGCCTATACCATTGCCTAAAAAGAGTAAAGACAATAGGTCCCGCATTTTATGAAGTGCCAACAATCCATGGAAATTTAGGTGCCAATGGGGGCCTAGAAGAATTTTGGGGGCTACAGCCCCCACTTTTGCCATCCTTAGCTGATATTGATTTTGATCAATCATCTTCCAGACCTTCTCTGAACACATGTTGCTACCACCCCTACCAATTTTCTCATTAAATTTAGAGACATCCCAAACACCACATTGACAAAAAAGTAGTTGTGGCAACTACCCCCATACTCCTCCCAGTAGCCATGGCACTTGGTGCTGCCACTGTATTTATCCAGTATGGGCTTCATGGAATGCACTAGGGCTCACACTGAAAGTTATGATGGGGCTCTGTATCTATAAATACAGAAATATTTTTGACTTGCAGTTCTTAAATTTTCCCAGTTCCCTATTACAATTTCATATGTTCCCTTGATTCCCACTAAAAATACACAATGCTCCTATGCTCACCTTCCATTATCTATTATTCCCAGTAACAAATAAGCAAGCTCCCTTGTTCCTGAAAGCCCCTGGTAGGGCCACATAGTTTACGCTATATCCACACCAACATGAAAGCCAACTCCAAACTAGAGATCTTCAGGCTTAAATGCATCAAATGCACCATGGTAGCAAACATTCAACAAAGTTTTCTGATCCCTTAGTTCCATAGGTACACTTACCGTCCAGTTGTACATTTTATATTCTGTTATTCACTGATACAATCATAGTTTTGATACAAGCTATGGTCCTATTTGAACCAGGGTGCACAAACCCATATGGCAAGCACAAACTTGTATAAATACTCACTGACAAGTTTTAGCAACTTTTATCTTTATATCATATTTTACTACAAAAGTATTGGTTGGTATCTTTTGAGAGCACAAATTTCATAATGCCTGCTGGACAAGTTACAATAAATAAACCAAAAATTGGTACATGCTATTTTCTGGATCTGTAAGGACAAGTGTACTCTCAGGAGCCAAACAAAAGTCTTCCTCTGCCTACTTATTTTTTCCAATCCCAAGGTGTTATTATAACCCCCTGTTTATTAATTTTAAGGAAATTGACTTTTTTATCAACCCCTCAGTTCACTTTCTTTCGATGTTAGTACTTTTCACAACCACTGTTCAAGGCAAATTAGAGTGCTTCTGTATATAATTTAGCTCTATGGTTTACGACAACTTTTTTCATTCTTTCCATCATTTAGTAATCATTTAAAGCCATTTCTCAAATTGTAACCCCCCTGCTTATTTTGACCCCACAATTATCAAATTTTGGAATTTTTTCTGATTCCCTGTTTATTAGGACCCCCATTTATTTGGCCCTTGAGAGTACCAATGCAGTAAGGGAGTGCAGGGTTGTCATATAGCCTATTTGGAGACCAGATTTTAGAAATCTGGCCTGACTGAATGGTGTTTGGCCAACAAAAAGCTAGTTTGGCCTACATAGGAAATGTGGCTAAGGTAGCCCTATTTGAGAAATTTGGCTAAAGTAGCCCTAAAGTTTCATAAATAAATCAATCTTAAGCATTGTTTGCCACCATTCTTTGATGGAATTCTTATATGGTACCATGTCAGTAGATTATACATTTGTCATAATAAAGTTTCATAAATAAATCAACATTAAGCCTTGTCTGCTGCCATTCTTTGATGGAATTCTCTCACAGTTCCATGTCAGTAGTGATTTTGAAAAATTTTAACAAGAGAGACTCTAGGTTCAGCATCATAAAGGGGTTGCATCTCTGCTGCTACCATTACAATATTTTCAAAGATGCAGAAATGATAATTGATTGTAATTGACAATTAGGAAGATCTCAATAATCTTGCAAAAGCGCTAAGGTCATCCCAGCAATACAATACAAACTACTTTCAACAGCAATGTTGATACACTGTGATAAGCGAGGTCAATGCAAAAGGTCACAGTGCTGCACCATTAAATAAGCATGAATTTTAACAAGGTGGGAGGGTGGATCTGCAGCACTGATTCCCCTTAGAAATCACCACTTCACTATGGTTCTTAGCATGGTGTAAAGATTTCCACAGCAATTCTGATCTTCCAGCAGCATCCAAGCAAATTGTTGATTTATTAAATTTTTTCAAACATTGTGCAGAACTTATACATTTTGAAATGATAATGTTCATTTTTTGATTGATAATGAATCTTTTGTTCTACAAAAATGGCTGAATAGCCATATTGTCTTTTCAACAAATTTGTTATGCAGGGCCATAATTTGACCTCATGTGGAAATGGATCTGGCCTCTGCTGACCTGAAGGATGTGGAAGCCCTGGAGTGGAGTCATGCTGTGCACACTTTGTTGTAAGAAACATGTCTATAAGAAATATGAGGTTGACATTAGGTAAATATTAAGAAATATTTAAGCAACATGGGCAGGCTTGTAAAAACTATTTTTGCAAGCAAAACTAGTAAGAAATTAGAATGAACATCCATTACATGCCAGAAAAAATGTGAACATCAGTTTTATCCCATCAGAATTACATAATCTGGGTTGTTATTGTCATTGGAATTCGTCAAATGTAAGACACACTTAAGGAAAATGTAAGGTTGAATTTGATGAAATATTAGGAAGCATCCAGGCTAACGCAGGAGAGTTTGCTTCCTATAAAAACTGTTTAGTGCTCTCAGTCAAGTAGCAGCTTAAAGGCCAGCTTCACATTTCATCCACTAAAAATTACAAGTAGATCACTCCCAGGGATGTTGCAAGAACCCTTTGGTTGGGAGGGGTGTAATGTTCAATTTATCTGGTTAATAAGCTGTCCTATTGTCACTTATCACTGTTCATTCCTAAGTCTTAAAGCTATGCTCTTTAGCTATTTACATGAGGTAGAGGAAGGAGGGCAAGCACTGCCATGAAAAACTTTCAAAGTTTTAGACATTCTCTCATATCTAGTGTCCATAGACTTGCTTGGGCCTGGAAAAATTTTCAGAATAAAAGTCCTCAGTTGGCTGGAAAATGCCATTTCAATATTGGCTTTTGCAAAAGTAGTATTTCGTCAAAGATCCAATCTACTAGTCGTATAAGCATCATTTGCAGAAAGTGTGTTAGACGGTCCCTCTTATCCAGAGTCCACTATTGGGCACATCATAGTTGGGTCCAGAGAAGAATTTTCAATATAAGGGTATCACATACCTGGAAAACACTATTTTGCAGACCAGTAGACAGTTGAACTGGATTTACGGGGGGGGGGGCACAGATGTAGAAGTCCAGTAAAACGTTAGAAGCTCTTGTATGTTACATATCTGTGCTAGTGGATCATAAAGTGTGCCCCCAAATTGTCCTTTTCATACGCATTCTGATGTAAAATGGGGCTCTGAGGGCCTGCTCCCAGAAACGTAACTTCAGGTAACACCAACTAGAATAACGGAAAACGTACTTTTGCAGAATAGTATGTATTTGTTTTCATCACTGATCTTCCAGCTAAGAAGAAACCGATCCAACAACTTAGTTTCATCGAATTGTGAAGATGTATAGCGAAAAAGGGAAAGGCTGTACGCCAATGCTAGCAGATGATAATCTCATCTCATGCCAGTGCACTGTGGAAGAAACAGTCTACCCTCAGATATCTGGAATTTGCTACATGGAATGCACTTTATAGTAGGGAGGGGGCAAAGTTTCCTATCACCCAACAGGGTCGTTACCTAAAATTTGCTTTTCCTGCGAGCAGTCGAATCGAAGAATTCGAGTGCTAGCATCTCACTCTCTGATGAAGTTGCAACCTGAAATTCTGACAGCACTTGTGGCAAGATTGAAAAAAGCATAAATATCTTGTACAGTAAAAACATCTCTACTCGTCAACATATCTGTGTTGTGATGCTTATAGATTGAATTAGCGAAAGATTGAAAATTAAAGTCTAGAGCACTTCTATACACAACTTCGGTGAAATATTGATTGGGTAATGCCCACTGCTCCCAGTGTCTACGTGCCTATTTTAAAATTAGCTTTTGTAAATGCAGTAAATACTTCATCTAACTATACGTTCTTTCAACTACGGTACAAGCGTTATGTAGCCTTCAGCTCTTAAAAAATTACCTGATTTGGAGATGTAATGACTCAATTTTACCCGAAGTTTCTTTAGCTCCATAAGTTCGGGGGGTTTTACACCCCACCCAGCCAGGCTTGTTTACAGACAAATTTAGAACTGAAGAATTAAGTCTTAGTTGCAGATGGGATTGAGAACCCTTCCTTTGTCCAAAGAGGTAGGCAAATTCTACCATCTCTTAACATCTAATTTCTGGTTATGTTTCTCCTATCATTTCACACCCAAATCTGCAATCTCTACTGCTATTTTCTTTCTTACACCATTGGGTTATAATAAACTTTTCAATTGCATGGTTTTTTCATCAGTACTGCACAAATTCTTTTGGAACTGCGCACTTTGTGTAACTTTACTTTACAAAAGACCCTGCCGTTTACACCCCCCGGTTACTACGTCCCTGATTATGCCTCTATCAAACATTGAGCAACAATGCTGGACGGTAATCCGAAATATTGAAGAGCGCACACTTATCAGAGCTTACTTTTGGTAGTTGCAGTGTACTATGAGGAATAGAACCTACCTCTTATATATGATAAATAGGCTCCAGTTACAGCGAATATTAGAATTGATCTGATGAAGGTACCTTTTTTGAACATGGCTTCAGATTTCAAGGTAATCTACAAGGTACTTCTAAAAATTCTATCATCCCTATAACAGCGGTCTGCGATACCCCCACCATGGACATTTCAATTACATAAAGTATCAATGCAACTTACAAATACATGGGTAACTCGGGAGATCTCCTTGGTAACCCCTCTCAGCACCCAAGATTTAAACTATGAAAAGATGTTATTATTGGTCTCGCATACTTCTTCCGATATCTTGTACCGTCTTAAGTTTCAGGGACGGATCTAGGAATTGAGTAGATTCGATACAGGGAACGTCGAGTAGGGCGTGGCCCATATGGATTTATACCACACCCAAACTACGCTCTCAAGAGGCGGGTCCAGACCGGGTTGACAGGGCTCCAAAACCCAGTCAAAGGCTCAAAAATTCCATTGCAAGTCATAATATTTTTACTATTTCACATCTCTATAAAGTTTCTTATAATTCCCTCCTTCCAGTCATTACAATTAACAATTAAAGGAGACTTGCCTGTAAGTTGAACTTTGATTGTAATTCTATGAGTCGTTAGCCGGGAGTGAAGGAGTTGTACGAGAGAGCGCAGCGCAGGAGCCAACAAGACTTTAAAGGAAACATTGGCACCAGTCTCTTGATTTATAAAGGAGTTGGGTAGGGAAGATCCCTGTAATTATGCCCTCAATATAAAAAAGGAGCAAACAATGTGCATGGGAGGGCGTACATGGAATATATATCTGTCTTCCAGTAAGTCCATGTCTTTTATATCAAGAAAAACTATTGTTTAACATCTCTGACCACTGAGAAGACAGGCACCCCGATACGATTTTGAAAGTGGGGGGGGGCCAAAATCTCCAAATGGGGGAGCATGTCCGATGGTACTCTTAGGGGGTATTTTGTTTTGAAATAGGGCGATTATAAGTCTGAACCAAGTGATAAGTAGAATAAAAATAGAATAAATTTCTGCGAACACAATAATCTTGCTACATACACGCTATCTAATGTTATTTTTCTAAGGCAATCATAAAACTATAATAGTTATTAAACAATGGCACTGTAGTAATTATTATAAAACCTTAATAGAACCAAAAGGGCTGGAATACATAGTTAACAGAGTAATAAAAAAGTTTACATGCTTAAGCTACACAGCTACTCTTCTTATCAATCATTTGCTAACAATCACAAATCCAATTTCAAAGTAAAGACGTGATCTTTACATTTAGGCCTGCATTTTCTTGATTGAAAATCATCAAAATTTGTTTAAGTGCTTTAGGAATTCTAGTACTTCATAGAAAATATAACTAAAAGCATCTGTCGACAAGTATCCCCACTCAAAACATTTTTACTTATATTTACACATTGAAATCGTCTTTAACAAACTCTCCAAAGGTACGATATCGCTCATTATGCTTGCTAACAAAGTCATTTCCCACAGAAACTAGATCGATTTTGTCAGTTTCATCTTTGTGGCAATTAAGAATGGCTAGAGAATTGAACCTTCATTGGGACATGGTTGCTCGTTGCCAGGTTTTAATTCTGCGAGCGATCGAAAAAGCCTATCCCTTTCATTCATGCGATCCTCGATTTAAACCGATAATCAGTAATAACCAAGAATATATTAACATTTTTTCTTATGATATTTTGGCAAAAAGTGGGGGGCCATTGCCCCCCGGCCCCCCTACATCGGGGTGCCTGGAAGACATAGCAAGAAAGCTACCTTGACAGAAAGTTCCTTCAAAGAAAGTTCCGTTGCAGTTTTTTGTTTTCGGAAATAGTCAAATACTGTAGTTACATTCCAGACAGAATGATGCCTAGGGAAACATGGACGTAATTCATATATACCCTTCAAAAATCTTTTTACAATTGCCAGCTGACCAAAGGGAGTGGATGATTCAAGCTGCAAAAAGGAAGAAAAGGCACTCCTAGCCGTGTTAATGGAGCTGTATGATAGATTACTTTCATATAACAATGTGAGAAAACCCATAGCTTCAGCTACTGATCGGGCGGGAGATAATATCAATGTCTGTTTGAATGCAAAAGTCTAGCCACTTGTTTAAACTAGATTGATATTGGCTCTTGGTGGAGTCACGCCAAGAAGCTAGAATTATGTCTATTGTTAGGTTAGAGTGCTTTGCTCAGAGAGTTTTCTCCTGATAGCAGACATACAAGATACACTGTTTTCTTGTGCAGGGGATGTTTCTCCAATGGCTGCGTTGGTAGGGTTAATAGTTTTGGGGATGATTTGAGAAGTATGGGTGGTAACACTAGCATAGTCATTACGACTGAGTACCAGGTATGTCTTGGCCACTGTGGCACCACAATCACTCCAGTTGCTTTGTCTTGCTTGATCTTCTGCAGTACTCTGAGTATGCAACTAAACGGAGGGAAGCAATAAAAATGAAAATCAGCCCAAGAGATTGAAAAAGCATCCACAATTGTAACACCTGGATCAGGTCTGTAAGAACAATATGTGACAAACTGATTGTTTATGCGTGAAGCAAACAAGTCTATTTCTGGGGCAAATTCAAGCTCATTTAGAGCCTTGTGGAGACGCAAAGAGTCTACCGTCCATTCAGAGTTCTGAATATGAAAATTGCGAGATTCCTTGTCTGTTACAATATTACACACACCAGCAATATGTGCTGCAGTGACTAAAGCATTATTGCTAATACAAAGTTCCCATAATGCTAATACAATGTCATTGCAAATCTCACTCTTACATGTTCTCATATTGTTAATAATGCTAACCGCAGATGTATTATCAATCATAATCTTAACACGGTTGTTTGCAATCTCTTTAATGAATGTCTTGATTACAAGAAAAGCTACACGCAGCTCAATTCATCTGCAGACCACTGTCCACCAGTAGAAACTTTACCCAATACTCCACCCCATCCTTGCTATAAAGCATCATAATACAAGGTTAACTGAATTGCAGGTTTCCTTATCACATTAAATGACTGACCAACATTGTCGATCCACCATTTCAATTCGTGTTGTGCCTTATCAGACAGACATTTTTGCCTCAACGCTTCGCTTGCTAACCTTAAGTGCCCTAATTTTGTCCCTTTCAATTGATCTGTAATGCAAAGCTCCAAACTGAACAGCAGGTAGGCTGGATACAAGGTGGCCAATTATTTTTGCTACATATTCAATTTTCAGTTTACCTTGATTCTGTAGAGCAAACAAGAGATCGTCTTTAAGTTTAGATTCTGTTGTCTTTTTTTCAGGAAAACCTTCATAGTTACTGAGTTAATTACAAAACCTAGGAAGACAATGTGTTGCTTTGGGGTGAAAACAGACTTCTCAGGGTGGAAAACAAATCCAAACTGGTCAAACATTAAGATTGTATCAATCACAGTTTCTATACAGCTATTGTATGCATTACTTTGTAGATAAAAATCATCAATAAAGCAAGCAACAATATGACCCTTTAGGTGCAGTTCTAATAAGAGTGGCTTAATCAATTTGGTAAATTTTCGAGGGCAGCTTGAAAGTCCATTGGGTTAGGCAGTGTACTTAAAGAGATGATTCTTATAGAAACATTTTAAATATTTTTGAGATTGTGGATGTATTTTTACACTGTAATACGCATCTTTCAAGTCAATCGAGGCCATCCAACAATCTGGTGTAACCAGCTCTAATATTGTATGGTTGCTCTCCATTTTAAAATGTGTAAACTATACAAACTCATTAAATTGCTTTAAATTTAAGATTAAGCGAATGCTGCCACCACTCTTTGGCACTGAAAAGATGGGTGAGAAGTATTCACCTTGTTCATGATAGCTATGAACAATAACACCCTTGTACAATAACTTCTGGATCTCATTTTCAACTTGAGTCACGTGCTCCTCATTTATGGAATTGATTGGATAGCTTTTTGGTGTGGCACATTGTCAGTTAACTCAATTCTTTCGCCACTTATTGTTGCAAGAATTACAGGGTCTGAGGTGATGGTGCATCATAAGCCATGATGGGTTGATATCTGACGTGCTTTAAAGTTTGCAACTTTGTAGTTGAAGTAGTTATTAAGCATCTCAACAACTTGTTGATCAAAAAGTAATACCTGCTGCTTGCAGAGTGCTAAGACTTGGTAAACTTTCGTTGTTGTTGATACTGTGGGTGTGGTCTTGGCGCATGAGCTTGTCGGGGAGGATATGATGGCATCCTCCCCCTTGCCCCTAAACAAGATTTTGACCTATTTAAGTATCCACCCCGGCTGGGATAATATGCATTATACATGGTACTATTGAGATATCCCGGGGGTGCCAAGGACCGCTGACTCTGTAGGGCACCACTGGCATTGAAAACAACATTGGTAATAACTCTATTTGTAGCCTTCAAGGCCTCAATAGTTTTGGGAAGATCATCACCAAAAAGCATTCTTCCTGGTTTCATATTCCTGGAGCAAGCCTGCATAAAATCATTACTTAGATGTGGGCAAAGAGAGTCTCTACGTTTGAAAGACATTTCTTGGCTAATATGCCCTAATAGAACAATGCAATCCAAGAGCTGTGCTATACTGCTGTTAAAGTCAACCTGACATTTCTTCTCCCTAGCTTGCAACAATGTATCAATAATACATGAGATACCGCCAGTTACCCTGGCTATGGAGTCTTGCAAAGAAGACATTCGTGTATCTCCTCGTTTACGGTTCGAAGGCAGCTGGCCCAAATTTCTGGATTGACCCTTGGAACAAGCAGGGAGTCACAATTCTTTGGAATTCTATATTTTTCAAGAAGTTCTTTACGCTTGTTACTGTCAAATTCAGTAGAAACTTTTGCATTCACAATTGTTGCCAATGGGTCTGATATGGGGGCCTATAGTCCTCTGATGGCAATAGCGACTCATTTAAAGCCTGAAGAAAGGAATCATTTTCAGCCTCACCTTCGAAGTCAGTGTCCTGGTGGTCATCAAATTCCTTCCCCCATAGAGACTTAAGACATCTTCTTCAGAAGATCTCTGCATTGGATCTATGAATGTCGCTGTGGACTTAAATGTAGGTTCTGTCCGAGCAGGTTGGTAAGTTGCTGCCTGTGCAGCTCCGAGAGTTGCTGTCTGTGCAGCTGGGAGATTTGCAATCGATACAGCTAGGAAAGTTGCTGTCTGTGCAGCTACAGGTATTGCATTCATGGATGCTACAGATTTAAATTCATTTGCAGATGTAAACCGCTGAAAAGTGGGATTTTCATTCTCATCCAGTGCCCATGTTGGTGGGTGAGTCCTTTCGGCCATTAAGGCTGCCAACAGATCATTGGTATGGTCCATGCTGGCCTTCATAGAGGCTATCATTTGCAGGATATCGGAGGAAACTTCATTCGTTTCGCTATTCGAGGTTGGGAGATCAACAGTAGCCTCTTTGGGCGTTGCAGATTCATCTTCCATAAGGGCCATATCGGCCTATCTGGGAGTGCAAACAGACCGTTAGGAATACTATAGTATTGTAAACCTAAAGAATGGAATCTAAAATAGAAAGAAAGCAAAAATTGAACTTATCTGATCTTCTTCGTTTATAGAGACGTGTGGCGTCAAGCTGATAACTCATATGTACCAATGATTACACGATTTTGAAGACGAACAATCTAGCTAAAACAACAACGTGGTCTGGTCGGTATCAAGAGCTTCGCAACTGATTGGCTCCTGCGCTGCGCTCTCTCGTACAACTACGTAATGACGTAGACTAATGACGAAATAGAATTGAATGTATATCAAGATGCTTGCCGTCATTCTCTTCTATTCTTAACACAACACAATGGTCACTTAGCCAGCAGAATGTCTGTCACTTATGCACAGTGCCATAGCACAGCAAGCGCCTCTGTTGAATACCGGTGGCTCTAGAATTGCGTGAAGGTTGATATCCATTCACTAAATTCTGGCGCGAGCGCGAGTTTTTGCGATCGACCTGGAATCTTAGCATGTGCAATTTGAGCAAAAAAGCATGTGAGTGAGATCATGCGAGAGCTAAGAAAAGTTGAAGCTTGGTGGACTTTCTTCGAGAGATCACCAGTAATATCCAATCAAAAAAGAGAAACTGGAAGAAGTAGAAAGTTGCAGAATGACGTCACAGCTGCGAACTGGTCAAAGAATAAAAGAAGTTCTTGCTGCCGCTGGAAATTCAATAGTAGGTGGTGAAACTGTGGATGGAGCTTCGCCACAACTCTCTATTTCCTTGGCTCCTCAATCACTTGGGCTAAGCGTAGTTTCAGAATTAGACATGAAGTCATTTATCAATGTTGAGAGACACACTGCATGTATTTGGAATACAAGCTGTCATTCCTACAAAGAGCAGGGAAAACAGAGAAATGCTGTTCTAAATGAAATATGTACTAAATTGTTTAATGTACTGATGATGCTTCCTCATACTAACGTTTTTCCACAGGTGCTATAATCACACTGTTACACCTGAGTGTTATATAAATTATCATTACACTCGTTTGATTTCCACTGAGGGCTGTAAGGGCTGACATAGACGCACATTATACAGCGTCTGTCAGCCATGTCAACCCCTACCTACTCATGGTGCAGCCTGTGGTTTGCCGACGGGGTTCTGGGGAGGGGTGAATGTCCGGCGCCCTTAAAATAACTAGAACCCCACTGCCGTGTTGTTTAGGGTTTGGTTATACAAAGGCTAAGGGTGGGGTAACCCTGAAAGAAACATCCGGAGGGTTAACTCCCCATTAGTCACGACAGGCTAGGCCCACTGGGGTGTGGACACACCCTGCTGTCTGACAAGGTTTGTCCAGTTATGGATTAAATAAAAACCCAAATTCCAACCTAAGCCGGTCCTAAGCCCGGTTGAAAGGTGGCGGGTTGGGCATAGGGCCAGCAACTCTATACCATAAAAAAATTGTACTTGCTAAAGAAACAGACAACAGTAAATGAAATAAATCAAATGAAAACCGGTACGAAGTTGCAAGTTCACCCTCTTGTATGTCGACCATGGGTCAAAACCAAATGAACGCTCATGGATTGATGAAGAACTCAATACTGAGTGCCACCAAAACTACCCAAATCGGAACATGGAATGTTCGGACACTATTTCAAACTGGGAAAATGGCTCATGCAATCAGAGAATTTGGAAACTATGGATTGGATACAGTGGGTCTCAAAGAAGTAAGATGGACAGGAAGTGGAAAAATAATGGATGTTGAGACAACCGTTTTGTATTCTGGTCCCAATGAATGCCATGAAAGAGGAGTCAGTATCATGCTGAATAAAGAAGCCAGTAAGGCACTGATTGGATGGAGTCCTGTAAATGATAGGATCATTACTGCTAGACTGCAGAAAAAACATTCAGGAACAACTGTAACAACAGTTTATGCCCCAACTGAAGATTCAGTTGAAGATTAGTTTAGTTTAGTTTACTAAGTAATGCCGTGGAAAGGCCATAGGGCTTATAACGAAGCCCCAACAAAGGGAAAACTGAGAAAAAGAGGAGAAAGGGAGACAATATCAAGTTTATTGATGTTAGATTTAAAAGATGACAAATTGTAGGATTCTGGGAAAGTAATGGGTGGCAATGAGTTCCACAGTTGAGAAGTTCTGGGAATGAAAGATGATTTGCGAGATAGAGTTCGTGAGTTAGGTAGTGTAACTCACGAACTCATCTGCAAGAATACGATGATGGGATAGAGACTGTAGAGAATTAGTGACGTCTGGACTGTTGATGAGATGGATAGCTTTAGACTGGACTCTGTCAAGAAGATGGAGAGAAGATTCAGGAGCACCTCCCCAGACGTGAGAGCAGTACTCCAGAGAAGGACGAATCTGGGATTTGTATATAGTTAGTAGTTGAGAAGGTGATAAATTGCCACGGTCTCTAGAAAGAGAGCCATGTTTCAGAGATGCATGCTTTGCTATGGAATTGATATGGCGTTTCCAAGTGAGATTAGATGAAATAGAAAGACCAAGTTGATTGATTGAAGATGAAATGTCCAGTTTATGGCCGTTCATGAAAACAGGGGGGAAGTTTTGGTGATGTTTACGTGATATGACAACCTGTTTTTTCTTTCCTTCATTGAACTGAACAAGGTTGTCAGTACCCAACTTCTCCACATTTCTCAAGTCATTGGTGAGAAGTGAGGCTGAAGTGTTACAATATGGTGAAATATTAGAATAGGCAAGGTTTTGAGGATTGGATGAAAAAGATAAACTTACATAAGTGTCACCAGAAAAGGAGAAAATACTGGAAGATGTAATGGAAAGTAGGTCAGTTATGAAGAGGATCAACAGAACAGGAGAGATAACAGAGCCCTGAGGTACACCTGGGTTGATAGAATGGGGATTAGAGAGGTAGCCATCGACCTTAATTGCAATTGAACTATCAGATAGAAAGCTAGAGATCCATCTAATGAGGGTGTGGTGAAGACCAATCAGTGGGAGTTTAGCAAGAAGACTTTTGTGCCAGACGAGATCAAAGGCCTTGGAAATATCAAGAGGGATCACTCTACTCTCACCTTAGGATTCTAGAGCAGAGGACCATGCATAAACAGCATAGGCTAGAAGTTCACCGGTAGATCTTGCTTGTCGAAACCCATATTGATGATCAGAAGGAAGGCTGTTTGTTTCAAGGAAGGCAAACAGTTGTTTGGTGATAATGATCTCCATAGTCTTAGAGATGAGAGACGTGATTGCAATAGGGCGATAGTTTGAAGGGTCAGAGGATGAATTTTATCAACAATGTCAAGATGTATTGAGTGATATTCCTAGAAGTGACATAGTTATTTTTCTTGGTGACCTAAATGCCCAAATTGGTAAAAATCATCAAGGATCAGAACATGTCATTGGACTACATGGAACTGCCAATACCAGGAATGACAATGGGGAAAAACTTCTCATGCTTTGCAATATCAATGGATTGTGTATTGGAAAGACCTATTTCGAAAACAAATTGATCCATAAGAAATGATGGAGATCGCTGGATGGGAATACCAAAAATGAAGTCGATTGCATCTCTATTAGTAGAAGGTGGAGATCATCATTGAAAGATGTGAGAGTCTGTAGAGGTCCTGATGTTGGATCAGATCACCATCTAGTGGTTGGAAAGATTCAGATGAAGTTGAAAAAATTTTGAAGCCGAAAAGTGTCAAACCATTTGCAGTGGAGAAATTGAAAGAAAAAATCATCGAAAAAGATTTCAATTGATGCTCAACAACAAATTTGCTCCACTTTTGGAAGCCAATGATTTCGAAGAACAGTGGAAGATTTGTAAGGAAGGAGTTGTCAGTGCAGCAGAAGAGGAATTGGGAAGGAGAAGAGCAAAGAGAAAAGAAAGATAGATTCAGGAAAGGACTTGGAAATTGGTTGATGAAAGAAAGAAAATAAAGGTAGAACTACATCAAGTTGACACGGATGAGAAAAAGAAGGAAATCAGCGATAGATATCGAGATGATGATAAGGCAGTAAAGAGAAGCTGTAGAAAGGACAGGAAAGATTGGTTTGAGCAGAAAGGGATGGAAGCCCAGGAAGCTGCAATTATGAACGACATAAAATCCTTATAGAGAATCGTAAAGGAATTGACAGATAATAATGGTTCTTTAACAGTGCCAATCAAGGATAAAAATGGAAAGGTTCTTTCAAAAGCAAAAGAGCAGAAGAAAAGATTGATGGAACATTTCCAAGAAGTACTGAATCAACCCAGTCCTCCAACTCTATTCAATTTCAATGAAGAGACCAGCCAACAACTTCTCATCACTATTGACCCCATCAGTAAAGATGAAATTGAAAGAACGATCCAGAAATTGAAGAGCAACAAGTCGGGTGGTGCTGATCAGATTGTTACTGAAATATTGAAATATGGAAGTGTCATTGTGTGAAAATCTTTAACACAACTTCTCAATTGTTGCTGGAACCATCAAAGAGTCCCCGATGATTGGAGACATGGAGTAATTGTGAAGCTTCCATAGAAGGTAAAGTAATCTGATTGTAACAATTGCAGAGGAGTGACACTACTTTCTGTATCTGGAAAAGTCCCAAACATTGCTCTATTGAATAGAATGAGGGATGCACTGGATGAAAAGTTGAGGGAACAACAAGCTGGATTCAGAAACACAAGATCAGGTTGTGAACAGATTTTCGATCTCAGAAACATCATTGAACAATGCTGTGAATTTCAAAAATCGATCTAATCAAATTTCATCGATTTCAAGAAAGCTTTTGACTCCGTTCACAGACAATCATTATGGAAAATTGTTGAAATATATGGAATACCACAAAAATTCATCAATTTATTTATGTACCTGTACGGAAACAGCAGTTCTTGTGTCAAGATGTCGGACAAAAACACTGAATATTTCAAGATAGAAACCGAAGTAATACAAGGATGTATTCTCTATCCATTTCTATTTCTGCTAGTGATTGGTTTCATCATGGAAAAAAATCTGGGGATAGAACAGAAATTGGAATACCGTGGAAAGGATGATTCTCCTCCAAGAAAAGATCAAAAGACGTCATTTTGAATATTGATTCTCGATTAGCAGATTTGGACTATGACGATGTTATTGCATTGATCACTGAATCTAGGGAAGATCTCCGAGAATTGACTAACAAGTTGGGTGATTTGGCTGGAAAAGTTGAAATGAGGATCAGTCAAGAATAGTCAAAAGTGATGTCAACTGGTACCCAAACTCAAACTTCCAATCCGATCAATGTTAATGGTCAACCGATTGAGGAAGTATCCCACTTAGTCTATCTAGGAAGTGCTCTGGCAATTCATGAAAGAGCAGAAAGTGACAAAATGAATCGAATCGGGAAAGCAACATCTGTCTTCAGAAGAGTTAATAACATCTGGTCAGTTTCATCAATCGTTTTGAAGACCAAACTCCGATTGCACAATTCTATTGTTCTCCCTACAGTGTTATATGCCGTTGAAACATGAAAATCAACTGTTGTATTCCGCAAGGGGCCTGGCTTCACGTGTAGAGATAATTCCTGTGATTTAGACATTTATTCAGTCTTAAATCAATGCACCAATCATTACCAAATTGCGTGTCTCTCTGTCTTCTCTGTTGGACAAGAACAAAAATGAAATATGGCGCCCAACGTAGCAATGCACGAGTCTAATTAGAGCGAGACAAATTCGAGGTGCATATCAGTCCGTCGCCACAAGGCTTGAAAATGAAGCGCGGAAAATATTGGAGAAAGCGGATATCATGTCAGATGTTGAAAGTGCAAGACTTGAAGCCATTACGGGCTTACCTGCCAACAAACGATCGGAACTAAAAGAACACGACTACCACATTTTAGGATTGGTTGAAGCAAATGAGGTAGACACTGAAGTTGCAACCAGTAGTGACATAGAGCTTCGAATCACGGAAGTCATTAGTCGGATTCAACGCTGTTTTCCATCCGAAAGAAGGGCAGGAAGACAATTGCCTACTCCGCCAAGATCAGGAGTAACGCCAACTCGGAGAATCCTTCCTTCGCCCCCCATCGAGCAGCATGAATTATCTTCAATCTCGACTGTCTCATCTCGTGGAAATGGCAATTCAAAGGTACCCAAACTAAACCTGGCAAAGTTCAATGGAGGCGTAACGTCGTATTTTTCATTTTGGGAAGGTTTCAGAGATGCAATTCACACTAACCCAGAAATCCCACCATCTATGAAGTTTTCGTATTTAAAGTCCTACTTAGATGGACCGGCAGCTCGTACAATACAAGGGCTACCAGTAACGGAAGGGAACTATCAATCGGCAGTGGACATATTGCACGATCGCTTCGGAAAGAAACAAAAAATTATCAGTAAACATATGGATGAACTTCTCCGAATTCTACCCTGTAGCAACGAAAAAATTGGCCCGCTGAGGTTTGTGTATGACAAAATCAATATCCATGTACGTGGCCTAAAAGCCCTTGGCATTAATTCTGGGCAATATGGTAGCTTACTTATTCCTTTAATTTTGTCCAGAGTGCCAAATGAAATGGCTCTGCTGATAGCACGGCACATACAGAGCGATATTTGGTCAATTACTGACGTCCTAGAAATTGTCAAGAATGAAATAGAAGCAAGGGAAATGAGGGATCAGCTGCAAGCGGCGGATATGAAAGATGCAAAATCCATCAAACCAAGACAGGGTAACACTTCATCTTTTCACACGAAAGGGGAGTTAAGTCAAAGACAAAGTTGCTGCTATTGCAATGGCAACCACTCGACGGTGGATTGTACGAAGGAACACGATGTTTCGGTTAAAAGAGAGTGCTGTTGAAGAAACATTGGGGCTGTTTTATTTGCTTGCGTAAGGGGCACACAGCACGACAGTGCAGAAAATTCAAGCGTTGCAATGGAAAACACCACCCTACCATATGTACGCAGAAAATCAAGCAGCCTGATAAAAATGGAATCTTCGTCCCTAACAAGAACTTGGATCGGGAAGAAAGGTGCCAGTGTGTTGTTACAAACAGCCAAAGCTGTCGTGTGTAATCGTGAGAATGGAAACGACTGGAACTATGGATCTTTCTGCACAATGGCAGTCAACGAAGCTACATTTCAGAAGACTTCTAGAAGAAACTCGGACTGAAATCATTAGGGAAGCATTGTTTGCATTTAAAAACGTTTGGTAGCGGTAAGATTGCAAGAAACTATTGTGAGGTG
This sequence comes from Cassiopea andromeda, assembly GCA_018155075.1. Classification (NCBI taxonomy): domain Eukaryota; kingdom Metazoa; phylum Cnidaria; class Scyphozoa; order Rhizostomeae; family Cassiopeidae; genus Cassiopea; species Cassiopea andromeda. Next base: position 393,712 of record WIPJ01032749.1, on the reverse strand, counting down.
GTAAATCTCGATTTAGAAACGTGTAGTGGAGAAATCGTTAATATTTCAGGGCTCACATATCCGGTAATATGTTCTCCTATACCCTCTAAGGTAGATACAACGCAGTTTTCGCATTTGCAAGGATTGCAGTTTGCGGATAATATAATGGGCAGTGCGGATGATAATATAGATATCCTTCTCGGTGTGGATCAATATCTTGATATTGTAATTGGTGATATTATTAGAGAAGAACAAGGCTCTGTAGCTATCAAGACTAAACTGGGGTGGGGGCTTTCAGGCTCCTATGGTAATCCAGGAGGAGAACGTAATGGTGTTAGCACAAATTTATGCATCGATGGTAGTGTACATAGTATTTCTCACGGTTATTATACTTCGGATATTGTGAACACGTTAACATTGCTTTGGGAAGTTGAGCACACGGGCTTTGAAATCAAAAAGGATTTAGATGAAAGTGAATCATTTTGTAATATTCAGTTTACTGGTAATCGGTACCAGGTTGGGTTGCCATGGAAGCCTAGAGAACCAGATGAAATCAATAGTAATTTTGAGCTATGTAAGAAACGGTTAACTTCCTTGTATTCTCGTTTGGTAGCTCAAAAAGCTCTCCTAACTGAGCATACCAAAATAGTCCAGCATCAATTAGCGGAGGGTATTATCGAAAAGGTACCGCAGTCGAAAATTACATATGAAAGACATCAGTGCCATCTGCCGTACTCAGCCATTTACAAAAGACAAAGGCCAATTCGCAACAATAGGCCGCACACTGGCATTGCCTCAAGATACTTTTCTATATCCCTCATAACTTATGTAATAAGATCTGTTTACAAATTCCAGCACTTAGAAACACCATTTTATTGACTACACTTTCTTTAGGGCTATATTTTGTTTCTCTACCTTCAAGATAATGTGTGTAAAACTCGACTTGATTCTCTAGCATGATTATCTACGCCACGGACAGTTTGCGTAAGGGTACTTCGACATAAGCCTCGTTTGCGCAATTGCAGTTGCCAAATGCCATCTTCCACGGGTAGATTTGGAAAGGGCATGCTTTCACGAATCGATTGATGCCAAGTTATCGAAGGAATATTGCGAAAAGATTGTGTAAGTTAGTAGGTAAAGACGTGCTGATAAGGTGGCATCTAGGTTTTGTGCAGCCTTGTCCATTCAAGTATTTTCTGTGTATTCAGTAGAAAGTGTTAGCTGTATGGAAGCAAGTGGGAAAGTGTCTTTGGCGGGGGATCAGCAGCCTCACCAAAGTTCGTTGAATTCCTTGTCTCCAAGTTTTGTTCATCAAATCAACCAGTAAGTGAACTGTGTGTTTTTTCTTTATTTGACAAGATACAAAGACATTACATGCTTATGCTCTGATACTAGTAGTTCATGGCACAATATAAAGGCTATGTAGAAGTATAAAACTCTATATTGTTCATCAAATCAACCAGTAAGTATACTATTCTTGAATAGTATTATTTGAAAAGATACAAATACATCATACTTGTATAAAATACTTTGGCACTGATACGAATGGTTCATGGCAAAATATAAAGCTCTTTAGTCTCAAGGCGTACTAATTTAAATATTTTTGAAGACATGGCAATGATGCAATAACATAAGAACTAGTAAGCTTCCAAGATGCTTTTTGTTGTTAATGTATGGCTAAGAGTGAGAACCAAATCGTTCTCAAAATGACCATCTAGAATTAGACCTCAAATTTTCAAGAGTTTGATAATTGTTTGACAATTTTTGGATACTTTTTCATACAGGTATCTCATTTTTGAGATTGCTAAAGGACACAAGAAGAAAGGAAATGGAGAGATCTGTATAGAGAAGATTACACGTGACATTTTGGACAAGGCTGCATTGGAGGATGTTGATGCAACTCCAAGAACTTGTAAATGTCTAGATACAAAGATTAGAGGACTTTTAGAAAGAGGGAAGAGAGCTAGAGGTGAAATGCAGGCTCGACGTCTTGAGGAGACATTAAAATCAAGCCAGCCATATGAGCTTACTATATTTGCCCATGAAACAAATCAGATAAGGCTTATTAGAAAAAACCAAGGATTGATTGCAGAAAAGCGAAGATTAGAGGAAGAACTATCTGATGCCCAAACAAAGAATAGGAAGCTTCAGAAAGATATCTCAATTGTGACTGCATCTTCTCTTTACTGGAAAAATCGTTTCAAAAGTATTGTCAAGATGGCTATGGCACAAAAAAAGCAGCAGCAAACAAGGAGCAAGAGATCATTTTCTGAATCTTCAATCCGCAGCCAGTATAGAATTAAGCAGGACTTAAGGTCAGATTGTCGAGCAGCCTTGGACTTTATTGGCCTATATGATCTGGTTCCTACCAAAGTGGAATATTTTGATCCCTTCAACCAATCATATGACAGCTTGTGTCTATTAGATGAAGAGGAAGTTGCATCTTCGACTGTTGCAGATAATGAAAGACTGGAAAAAAGTGTGTTGGATGATGTTTATTTGCTTCTATATATAAAAGAGAAGTTCAACATTTCAAATAAAGCTTGGAGTGAACTCTCATTTATTTTTGTAAAGACTTTCCATCAACATACAGCCTCAAAAAAACGAATTGAAGGATTAAATGCTCATTGGAACCTAACCCCAACTCCTGGAGCAAGTGATGGTGTTCAGGTATCATTAGCAGCTAGTTTATGTGACCAAATTGAAAGACTTGTCACAGTCAGAACGTTACTTCCTTCAGAAATCTTAAAAATAAAAGTTAGTGGTGATGGAACCCGGGTGGGCAAACGGTTATAGTTATTGACAGTGACATACACTATAATAAATAAAGGAGCTGTTGCAATGACAGAAAGGGGAAATTATGTTTTGGCAATAGTCAAAACAAAAGATGATTACGATGGGATTAGAGAAAGTCTAAATGATCTATGTCAAGAAATGTCCTGTCTGGAATCAGTGACATTGCAGGATGCAGTCTATGAAATTGACATATTCCTTGGTGGTGACTGGAAGTTTCTTGCAACTGTCTGTGGACTTGGACCTGCAAATAACGAGTTTGCTTGTATATGGTGCCATTGTCCTCGTTTACAACGTTATGATACATCCAAAAGCTGGCCATTACTTGATAGCAAAGTGTCAAGAACCATTGCATCTATAGAAGAAAATAGGAAAAACAAGAGAAAGTTCAATTGTCAAAGGTCTCCCCTGTTTGGTTTTATTGAAATGGACCATGTAATTATAGACACACTCCATCTTTTTCTAAGAATCTCAGATGTGTTGATTGGAAATCTAATTAGAGATCTTCAGATAAAGGATGCTGTTGAAAAGAGGAAAGGATCTAAATGGTGCCAAAACACTGATAAATTTATTCAACATATAAACTCACTGGGAATTCCTTTTAAATTAGGACTTAACCCCAAATTCAAAAAAGGTGGAATACAGAGAACTAAGTGGACCTGAAAGAATCACACTCTTTCACAGGTGTGACCTAAGGTCTTTAATTCCATCTTTTCCACAAGTGCGTAAAATAGCAGCATTGTGGGCTGATTTCTTTGACATCTACAGGGATTTGAGGAATATGTTTTTGCCATCAGAGATTGGCCCATTCACTCAAAAACTTAAAGCTTGGACAGAAGATTTTGTCTTGTACCAGAATTTCTCAAGCTTTATAGCAACATAGCTAATTTTAATCAACAGGGGCTGGAAAAATACAATGATGAAGCATCAAAATGTTACTTTCAAGCAACAAATCACAGAGGACAGGAAGCACTTCACCAAATGATCCTCAAAAAGAATAGGATACAGAAGTTGGAAATTTTGGGTGCTAAAAGAGTAAAGATGCTGTATTGTTGCCGTAACTGCAAGAAG
>WIPJ01032749.1:368400-385814 GCA_018155075.1 Cassiopea andromeda | reverse complement strand
ACATAGTGCACTTTTATCCGTTTGGACCTTGCATCAATCTCTACAACAGAGACGTCGTATAGATTATCATCTTTCTTCTTTCTGTTTTCTCTAGAATTCTTTTCGGGGCGCGTGTAAACTTCGTTGATTAATCTCTTCACGGGAAATCGAGTTCTTTGTGAGGAGCGTGTCGCCATTTCTTTTGGAGGTGAACATGCGCAACTTCCCTGCGCGTAGACTTAAAATAAAATTCGTTGGTACAGCTTCACAGAAATAAGTTCTATACGCGAATAAGGTGTTCGTAGGGGAGGGAGATGTAGAAAGTAGTAAATCGCAACATTTACCTGATTACTGAGAAAGAATTCTCTCCCTCATTTGCACAAGAGTGCATTAACTGAAGAGCAGGTTGATATACTTAATGCATTGCTACTTTTGTACATCAAGGATAAGTTTAGCATATCAAATAAAGCTTGATGTGAGGTTTTTATGTTTTCTAGTAAACTTCCTTCCTACTACACTGTGAATAATCGCCTTAAATCTTTGAACAAGCAGTGGGTAGCATATCCTACACCTGGATGTGCTGATGGTGTTCGAATTGAGTTCAAAGAAAGTTTATTGATGCAGGTTGAGCATCTTTTAAGAAACAGGCTTATCTCTGGAAATATCTTGAAAATTAAACTCACAGGAGATGGAACAAGAATTGGTAAACATCTACAACTACTTAATACATCTTATTGCATTAATGAGGGAGAAATAGCAGCGACAGAGAAGGGAAACTATATTCTAGCTATAATTAAAACAAAAGACAATTACGAAGGGATAAAAGATTCCTTGAAAGATTTGCAAGAGAAAATGACTACTCTTAAAACAATTACGTATGCAGGAGCTAGTTTTAAGTTAGAATTTTTCTTAGGTGGTGACTGGAAATTTCTTGCTACAGTTGGTGGTATAGGACCCACAAATCAAAATATTGCTTGCATTTGGTTTCTTTGTCCCAGAGTACTAAGACATGTCTCCAGGGAATGGCCTCTAAATGGCAAGGAAAAAACTATCAAGGATGATTGATTCTATAAAGAAAGACTCCATAAGCAGGAAAAATAATTGCCAACATGTACCTCTTTTTGAATTCATTCCAATGGACCATGTAATAATAGACACATTGCATCCATTCTTTCATATATTGGATGTACCATTAGAAAACCTTATTTTGGCACTTAAGACTGTAGATGCTATTGATAAGAGAGTTGCTTTTGATATTGCTAAGCACAAGCACATGGACTGTTTCTTGAAGTACTTAAATTCACCTAACATTCTATTCACTTTTGATATTAGTAAGGACACAAAAAACTTCTGGGCCACACTTTAATAGGGCCTGAGAAATTATTTATTTTTAAGACCATTAGTGTAAAAGATTTACTTCCTGGCTTTAAAGATGCAGCACTTTTACAAATTATTTTCATTTGGTTCCTAGGTTTGCATTTCAGAATGAAATGAACATTCCCACCCATTGAGGTTCTTAATACATTTCAGGAAAAGTCAAAGAATGGATCAGAGACTTTCTAAAGATATATCAAACAAGAGATGTAATACAATACATGCATGCATTGCATTGTCATGTACCTCAGTTTTTATGAAATGATACAAAAATATATAGCATATTTCAATCACCAGGGTCTTTAGAAATATAATGACCAATCACCAAAAGACTACTTTCAATCCTCAAATCATTGAGATTCAGAAGCACTACAGCAAATGATTTTTTTAAAAAACAGAATACAATATTTGAAAGCAAAAAAAGCCCTTAGCATCAGTTTTTTAGAACTCATTTGGGAAAATGCCTAGCATTTCCAACTGCGCTGATAATGCTGATAACCATTTATGCATCCTGCTAAAAATTTGTATGGCAAAAATCAATGACCAACATTAACAAAGTCACAAAGTCATTTACTGGTGGCCTTAATTGCAACCAAAAACTAGATGTTCCTGCAACAACATATTGAAGTCACCACATCTCTTTCTTACTAGAACAAACCACATTTTACCAAGAAACGCAAAAAAGTCATAATTTCTTTCCAACTTGTCTTACAGCATGTGGCCTTTAATGGTGCGTTCAAATCTTACTTCAGGGCAATCCATCCTGGCTACCTGGAAGCCCCCAATGAAGTTGTAGCTTCATTCGTACACAAAACTGTAAAGATTTGTCTTTACAAGTTGCTCTTGCTGGCAGGTAAAATTAGCCATTGAAGTTTAACAATAGAGAATTCTGATCAATCATAATATATTCCAGTTTCCTCTTGCTTGACCTCAGTATCTTTTGCTTCCTTTCTGCTATTAGAGGCACTCATCCCTATCTCAAGGCTAGTAATAAGCTTTGTCAATCGCTGCAACTTTTTACTGGACGCCATTTTGTATCCTTGCAAATAGGAATGTACTATGCGTGAACATATGCGCAATCACATAATTATCAGACTTAGCCTCCACGCAATTGGCAGTAACGACCAAAGATAAGTTTCATATGAGAAAGGATAATGTCAACTTTATGCCCCATCATGCCGCTATTCGCAAAAACAGGACCACTAGCAAGGTTAGGGTAGTGTTTGATGCTAGTTGCAAATCGCACTCCGATGAACTGTCGTTAAATGATCGCTTGGAACGTGGTCCGAATTATATTCCACTCTTGTTTGATGTCATGGTGCCTTTTAGGATTCACACTGTTGCATTAATTGCCAATATTGAAAAGGCATTCTTACAGATAGAAATTAGGCCAGAGGACAGGGATCTTAGATTTCTCTGGTTTGAGGATGTTAGTGTAGATAAACCCACTGTCATTCAGCTGCGTTACGCTCATTTACCTTTTGGCCTCCGACCCTCGCCTAGCGTGTTGGGCAGTTTCATAAAAGCCTACTTGAAATCTTACGAACAGAGCAACCCTGAAGTTGTCAAGGTGTTAAAGCAAATCTTTGTTGACGACTTATCAACGGATGCTAATTCAGTAGAATCTGCGTTTAACATTTACCAGCAGAGCAAGGAAATTATGAGTGCAGGTAGTTTTAATCTCAGTAAGTTGAATTCAAATTCTAAGGAGTTGTTGCTCAAAATCGCGGGGGAGGAGAGTCAGGTTGGGGGGCTGGAAAGTAGGAAGTCGGAAGCAACCGTAATAGAAGATGAACAAACGTACGCTAAGGCATCTATTGGGAGTTCATCGACGGAAGATCAGGTCAAAATATTAGGTCTCATATGGGATACAAATTCATATGAATTCTGCTTTGATTTAACAGAAATAGTAGGGTTAGCCAGGACCTTATCCACTACTAAGCGCACTCTTCTAAAATTAACGGCAAAAATATTTGACCCCCTTGGAATATTAAGTGTTTTCACTATGGACATGGAAATGATGTTCCAAGAACTTTGTTTGCGGGGGGTACAATGAGATAAAGAGTTGCGTGGTGAAGACAGGTTAGAATTTAATTTGTTTCTCAGTAAGTTGAAGCAAATGAGTTTTGTTCGTATTCCAAGGTGCTACTTTTCCAATAATGACGTTTTTTATTATGAGAAGGCATATGCGTGCGTCGTTTACATGAGAACTGAATATAGTAACGGGTTCATTGTTACAAGAATCGTAGCTTCTAAGGCCAGAGTAGCACCAATTAAGAAACCAACAATTCCTAAGCTTGAGTTAATGGGGGAATTATTGCTTGCCCAGTTAATGAACACTATTCATGAGGTATTTGCTGATGAACTCCAAATCACAACTATGGAAAGAAATTGTTGGGTAGATTCCATGGCAATGCTCTGCTGAATTCAAAGCTGTCGTCCTTGGAAACAGTTTGTTAGGCATCGGGTTCAGCAAATTAGGGAGTTGTCATCTAATGAGGCCTGGGGGCTTTGTCCAGGGTCGTTGAATCCAGCAGATTTACTCTCAAGGGGACGGTATGGGAAGGACCTTTCACAAAACACATTTTGGTGGAAAAGCCCAGAGTTCCTACGATTGTCTCGTGAATCGTGGCCTAATTTGGTTAATAATGTTTCGAAAAATGAAGTAGCGTTCAAGGAACAAGCACGAGACGCACCAAACACTATCCACACTCTTGGAACCTCAGTAAAACGCAAAAATTTGTTAAATTTGGTAAGTATTATGAGGTTTCGCAGCAAAACAATGCTGTTAAGAACTATTGCATGGTGTTTTCGCTTCACAAGGAACTGTAAGAGCAGGTCTTATCATGAAGGTCAGCCAAGTCTCCAACTACAGGCTTCTGAAATAGAAACTGCAGAAAGGCAATTGATTTGGTCCATTCAAACGGAAGCATTTTCTGGTGTGTACCAATTTTTGTCTGGGGGGAAGAGTAACGCAGATAAGAAAACCCCTTTGCTTGTATCTCAGCTAAATTTGTTTTTGGATGAAAATGGAATCATCAGAGCATGCTCACGTATCAGAAATTCATCTGTCTCAGATTCAGTCAAATCTCCAATATTGCTGCCAACTAGGCACAGGTACATGGAATTGCTTATTTGGGAGTATCATTACAAAATACTGCACAGTAGCATTTGGGTAGATCAGTAGTCAAGCGTCTTTTTAGGCTATGTATCGTATGCAAATGGGTCGATGTTATTCCATACAAGCACACCATTGTCCCAAGTCTACCAAACAGTAGGGTTGAAAATGCACCAACATTCACCAGCACTGGCATAGATTTTGCTGGTCCATTGCTTGTTACAAATAATAATGATGGAAAAGGAGCATTAAGAAAAGCGTGCATTTGTTTATTTACGTGTTTTACCATGCGTGCTGTACATCTAGAATTAGTTGAAGACTTAAACGTCAATACGTTTTTAATGGCATTTCGCAGATTTTGCGCAAGAAAAGGAACACCGAAATTAATTACACTGGTCAACAGCCAAAAAAAGGTCTAAAGTTTTTCAACTGATTTAAGGTAATTTTGATGTGCTCATTCCAAAAATCATATTGGTTTTGAACTATTCACAAGTACATATGAAACAAACCATTCAGGATTTTGGACGAATCAGTGAGTTTGGTTACAGTCTTACTGACCAATCAGACGCCTGGATTTTGGACCAATCAGTGAGCTGGGTTACAGTCTTACTGACCAATCAGAGCGTCTGCAGTAAGGGTATAAATAACTGGTCTGACTGACACCAATTATCCGTTTCAGCTCATTTCTCTTAAAGATAGGTGTTCTCTCCAGCTTCAAAAAATGGCTTCCACTTCAACTTCAGCTAGAAGATCTTGTAAATATAAACCTGACCTCTTCTGTTACATCTGCGGGGAATTCACGCTTGCAGGCAAAAGGAATCAAGTGACATCTTTCATCAAACATGCCTACTATTCTTATTCTGGTATTAAACTTGGTGACCAAGATAAATTTTGGGCACCACACATTGTGTGCAAATCTTGCACAAAATATCTATGCCTTTGCACCAAAGGGAAGAAGAGTTCTTTAAAGTTTGGAATTCCTATGATTTTGAGAGAACCAACAAATTATGTTACAGACTGCTACTTCTGTGCTATTGATTTAACTGGAATTAACAGAAAGAACAGAAGCAGCCTGACATATCATGATCTTCATTCAGCACGTCGACCTGTGGCTCATTGTGAAGAAATTCCCATACCTGTCTTTAAAGAGTTTCCAGAAACCAGCGATGATGCTTCCTCTAGCTTTTCAGAAGATAATTATGATGAAGAAACTCCTTTGAATGATTGTGCTCCACAACCTCAATCACAAAATGAACTTAATGATCTAGTTTGTGACCTCAACTTACCGAAGTGTTCTGCTGAGCTTTTGGCATCCAGATTAAAAAACAAATCTTCTTGAAGATAGCGTTTGAATCAGTTTCTACCGCAATAGACATCAAGAGTTCCTTCCTTTTTTCTGTGAAGAAAACCACTTGGTATACTGAACAGATATTATTCAGCTTCTGTATAATCTTGGAGTGTCACAATATGAAGCAAAAGATTGGAGACTTTTTATTGATAGCAGCAAAAGATCTTTAAAATGTGTTCTGCTTCACAATGGCAACCAGTTTTCACCTGTCCCTCTTGCTCACTCAACTTCACTAAAGGAGAAGTATGAAGCAGTGAAAAACGTGCTTGAAAAAATTTCTTATAATGAACATCAATAGCTTATCTGTGTTGACCTCAAGATGGTAAATTGTTTGTTAGGCCAGCAGTCAGGATTTACCAAATACCCATGCTTCCTATGTATGTGGGATAGCAGAGATACAGCCCAACATTATGAAAAAAAGACTGGCCCGTGAGACAAGAACTGGTACCTTTTAGAGCTGAAAACATCATCAATATTCCTTTGTTAGATAGTGACAGAATTCTCTTTCCTCCATTACACATAAAACTTGTCCTGATCAGGCAGTTTACCAAAGTCTTGGATAAAAATGGTAGCTGCTTTACTTACTTGCGTCGTACTTTTCCAGGGGTAACTATAGGAAAGCTGAAAGCTGGTGTTTTCGATGGACCTCAATTTCATCAGCTCGTAAGGGATCCTAACTGTGAGGAGTCAATGAATCGAACCGAACTAGAAGCATGGAGCTTATTTGTTCTAGTTGTGAAGAACTTTCTTGGCAATAACAAGGCCCTAAACTATGCAGATCTTGTCTCCAATATGCTTATTGCATTTTAAAATCTTGGATGCAATGTGAGCATCAAAATGCATTACCTATTATTTTTGCATATGGATTGACTTCCTGAAAATCCTGGATCAATGAGCGATGAACAGGATGAAAGATTTCACCAGGACATTAAAGAGATAGAATCCAGGTATCAGCGACGTTGGGATGAAGTAATGATGGCTGATTATTGTTGGATTTTGAGGAGAGACCTTCCTACTACCCAATATTATAGGACTTCAACTAAGCGAAAATTTAAGCATTAATTTTTGAACAATCTTTATGTAAAAATGAATATAATTATGTAATGTGAAATTTATCCTTTATGGGAATTGTTTATAGGAATTAACTCTTATCATAATAATAAATAGTTATATTATTATATTTTTTATTTAGATCCTGCAATGGTATGATAAGTATTCAATAATTATTTTTTAAGATTATAAGGTTTCAAAAGCAATGCAATTTTGGAAAAATATGGAATATTTCAAAATTAAATTTGTTAAATAGTTTGACCTGATTGAGTAAAACCAATATGATTTTGGAATCAGCGTATTGAAATTAGCCTACATCAGCTGTAAAAACCTAGACTGTTATAATGCCAAGACGTTTAAGGCAGTCTCTAAGGAAGTTCGAGAAATCATTAATTTGGAAAAAATAAGAAGCCGCATGACCAACCAAGGCATATCTTGGGAAGTTATAAACCCCAAAAGCCCCTGGAAGAGAGGAACATGGGAGAGGTTGGTACGCTCGGTTAAGCGAAGTTTGCATAAGGTGGTAGGAAGATCGGTATTAAATTCGGAGGAATTACGTACTGTTCTGGTAGAGATTGAATCAAGGCCATTGACCTATGTCTTTGATGATGGTGAAGGAGTAATTAGACTTTTGATGATACTGGTCAACTTGATAATGAAATTGACTTTCGCGCAATGTCTGATATCAAGCCTGGTGTTAGACTCCCCACTTCTGACTTGGATAGGAAACTCGTAAACGATTTCTTCGTCGGTGCACTGCCTATAGCAGATGTAAACAACAAGCCTATCAACGTTGTGGTTTCTCAAATGAACTTGATAATATATGACTATCTTTATTGTAGTTTCGGCCCTGTTAAGAACGCAAAGTCATCACATCTTGTAACAAAACACAAAGACTACTCTAAGTCCATACTAAAATCGTCACTAAAAGCTCTAAAAGTTTTGAACGGTGATCCAGATGAAATTAGATACGTTGCAAAGGCTGTATGATTACAACTGCGCAAGGATAATGTATCATCAAATGTGAGCATTGACCATGACAAAAGAATTCAAAAGAAGCTCTGGAGTTACGTCAAACAACACATAAAGCTAAGTGCATCTCAGTGGCGGCTGTTGAGTTTCTCAGATGGGGGGCAATTGATAAAATGTGGGTGTGGCTCGGTTCAATTTTTGGGCCAACGCCCAAAATGTAAATTATCCATTATCAAAAATCCATTAAAGGAAATAGACTTCTATTGCCGATTATATCAGCGGAGACCCAATGTTTTGCCGGCGGAAGGGGCACAAAAGTATGTGGAATCAAAACGAGGCTCTCCATAGGGTGGGTCATTAGGTACTTCCGGGCAGTCACTTTGCTATGCACGAGTATAAGAAAAACAAGCTAAAGTTTGCAATTAGAATTATTCTTGCATCAACATCAACAGTTATAAAAGTAGCAAAATATTGCAACACAACATACAAAAATTAATATTTATAGAATATTTATGAACAAATTATCTATACAAGCAGAAGTGATGGAGAAACTGCAAAGTATCTGCATTTTGGAGAGAGGTTCTGTGAAAGGGGATCTCCCATAAAAGGCTGGTTGAGTGTAGCTGTCATTACAATTCACAAAATTCACAATACAGTTATTTAGGACACTAACCAAATTTTTCTCATGCTTTTTTACACATTGAATGGTGTAAATTGTTACTAACTGCATCAAGGAGGAATTCAATAGAGCATAGCTTTTTATGATACCATTTGCCATTAAAAATGAAAGTAAAAAGCTGTCTAGGTTCATAGCAAGGCGTAAGATTCATACTCATCAACATTACTATTCTTAAGATTAGCAAATGAATCAATCACATTCCTGTTGAAATCAACAGAATCCCTTATCAGGTTCTTTTCAATTGATGGCATTGCCAGAGCATTGAGCCTTCCCTCTGCCATAGTGTTTCTTAAAATTGTCTTGATTCTTTTAAGGGTTGAGAAGCACCTTTCTCCTTCACATGAAGCCATTGGAATAGTGTTAAATACCTTCAAAAGCTCCACAGTTTCTGAGAAAGTATCTGCAAGATTGCTCTCCATTAGCAACTGAAACAATGCCATTGATCCACAGGAGCTGCGAAACTCTTGTCAGCAATAAATAACTTTCAATTCTGATTGCGGCTTTATTCCATCAAAGAAAGGAAATGATTTTACTGCATTTCTCACAACTTCAGTTGGGAAGCACTGATCATACTTTGCAAATGATTGGCTGTCAAAAAGAGTAGTAGCAACAAGATGCTCACTGAATGGAAATTTACTGCAGCAGTGTGAGATAATGATATCACATACTTCACTAAAAATCCTCAAATTCCTCAAATTTTCTTCACTTGAACTGCTTAGGCATGGACTTCTTGCAGAAGAAGGAGTTGACTGGTTGTTTGTGAGAAAGTCAGGAATCTTGTCCCTAATGTCATTGATGGCATGGATAAAATTTTGTATGTTCTCCTTGATCATTGTTGGACATATTTGCCGTTTTTGCAGCTGTGCCTACAAAATGTCAACATGTGGCATCAGTTGGCTGAAAAATTCTAGAAATAATAAAAACAATTCTACTCTGAAAGTTCCATCTTGTCTGCACTGATCGTGGAATCCTCTTAGCAGCACATTCATCAAGGCAAGCAATTCTTTTGGTAGACCGATAAAAAAATCTGAGAATCCATTCAGATTGGCAAAGAATATTCTGATACTTGGAATTTGTGATGTAACTTGATGGAGAAAAAGTTTAAGTTGATGTGCATAGCAGTGCACATAGTGTGCATTGGGGAAGGCATCCTTGACAATGCTCTGAACACTTCTCTGATTACCACTCATGACTGGTGCACCATCATAGCTCTGGGAAATGAGTTTGTACTTGTCTTCAATTTTTGGGAGTACATCACCAATGCAGCTAAGCACTTGGGTTGATATTGTCTCAGCATCACCTTGGGGCAATTTTCCAAATGACCAAAATCTCTCCACAACTTTTCCATCAGCAATATATCTGAAGACGACAACATTTTGTTGATAGCTTGAAACATCTATTGTATCATCTGATATAACTGCAGCAAACTTGGCCTTATTTATCTCTTTTTTAATCTCATTTTTAGCTGTTTCATACATAATGTCAAGTAGTTCATTTTGAATAGTTTTTGATGTACCTCTAAATACATTTGCTAATTCTAAATGCTGGCTTAAAGCAGAGTTCAAGGCTGCAGTAAAGTTTATCAATCCACGGAATATACCAGGGTTGTCAGAATCTTGTCTCATCATGACCTCTTAATGCCAGCTCAAAAGCCCCACAGAACTTAATGCATTCCATTATTTTTGAAAGCACATGACAACTTTTTTTTACTTCAATATTGTGCTCTTGAATTGAAACACGATATGCTTGGTTTAGTTGTTCCTTTATATTGCTTTGATCAAAAAGTGCAAGTTTCAAATAATTTTCAACATGACTACTACACTTAACATGGCGCTTCACCTTATCAGATAAATGTTTCCAATCACTCACCCCGGCTTGAGTCCATGCCTTTTCGCGTAATGCCCCACCAAACAGCATGCAAGTGAAACAGTGAATTTTTCCAGATTCATTGCATCCTGTCAACCAATCATACCTTGAGTACCATGTTGATGTAAACCGACGAGTTGATTTTGACGTTATAGATGAAGACAAATCTGGTCTATCGGGGCCTAACCGTTTCACTTCTAGCTTTTCCTCAAGAGACAAGCGATTAAAGGGACGGATTTGAAGATTCCTAACTGTATTCATTGCCAGAAAGTGTAGCTATAATTAAATGCCTGCTTCGAGAAAACTGGTATGCTCACTCGCTTGCATCCGAGAAATTAAACGTGGTTGTTGTTGAAAATGGGAGGGCAAAATGCTTCTTGCCCAAAAACTATCGGAAACAGCCAATCAGAGATAATACTTCACACAGGGCTCATGCAAGAAATCTGTTGATGCGCATGCCTGCCAGGCTGTTTCAAGGGCAGATTCAACTTTGCCCATAGATTACATCATTGCAAGTGGTCTCAATCGTATGTCAGCAATAATGACCTCTGAAGAGAGGTGCTACACAAAGGTGTCCACAACAAGGACTTATAGCGGGTACATAGTTGGAGTAGAAGCAATGAACAATGCCAATAAGGTACTTTTTGCTGAAAATAAGATTAATGGTGTGGTTCGATTTTCTCTGGGGGGCATTGCCCCTTTGCCCAATAGCAAGAGCCACCACTGGTGCATCTTCACCTCCTACCTTTGATTCTTCGTCATGCACTCAGTTCTTTTGTAGTTTCTTCCGCTCAATAAATCCCTCAAAATCATTTGCAATCCCCTCATGGATTTCTGCTCTTAGTGAGCCTTCATTCCCCATGATATATCCCCTCCTTCTTATAATCAGGTTACAAAAACCATTAGGTGAATGAAAGCTTCTGGTTCACCATTCCCCCTCGAAAAAATATCTGCTTATAAGATGGAAGGGATGTATCATTCCTTTTAAGCGCTGCCCTTTCTTCCATCATATATTACAGCTGTATTCAACATTATTTGGGTATCAGGAGAAATTCCATCTGCATGGAAAAAAGTATGTACGGTTCTTGCACACAGAAAGGGAGATACATCGGATCCTACAAGTATCAGGCCAATAACGCTCGAAAGTATTCCACTTGAGATCTTTCCATCATGTTTACGTCACTCAATTTTTGCCTTTTTAAAGGCAAATGGTTTCATTGAAGTAAAATTAAGAAAAAGTTTCTTCTGCAATTTACAGGTACTTTTGAACACACCGCTCAAATGGCTAACGTCATTAATACAGCTAGAATTAAACAAAAGTCATTTGTCATCAAATTCCTTGATCTAAAAATCGCTTTTTGTCAAGTACATCATAACCTCATTCCCTCAGTTTAAGATGTCATCACATTCCAGATCACATCAAATGCTAACTCGCAGTCTTTACTCAAGTTTTCAAACGTCTAGCATTACCGACTCATTTCAAACACCCTTTATAAAAGTAGGCCGTGGTGTCCTTCAAGGGGATTGCTTGAGTCCATTAACTTTTAACTTATGCTTGAACACATTCATCCGCTATGTTTCTGACCAAAAGTTCAAACAATTTAGATTTAGTGATAGTTCCTTCCTTTCTATCCACTATTAGAGTTGAGAAATGCATGTCATTTCGAATATACAAATCTTTAAAATTATCAGTCTAATTCTGACCTAAGCTTCTATTAACGACTGCTCTGGCTCCTACGCAATTACTACTTTATCTGCATCTATAGGTTCAATTCAATGGTTCAATAAGAGCTATACAGAGGCGAAATTACATTATAAGTAGCTCTTAACACCTCCGACGATATAGGGTCGATTGACGAAATCTTGACAATAATTCGACAGGAAATAGAGGCCCGAGAAGTCATCAAAGGAATTTCAGCAATAGAAATGAAGAGATACTCGAAGTCAGTAAGAACAACGCCTATGGGAACAACGAAGGCATTTGTCGCAAAGTCAGAAAATCCAAAAAAGCAATTGTGTTCTCTTTTTGTAGCAAAGAACACTATTCCAACGAATGCAGTGAAATTACAGACTCGTGTAAGGGAAAAGCCATAATAAAAGCTGCTACAAGATGTTAAGCGCCACAGATTGTCGTCATACATGCAAATGCCATTTCTTCCATGGTAAACACAACACGGAATTGTGCACAAGTGCAAAAAAGAGTGACAATGTATCCGAAACACAGACCAATATATCGATCATGAAATCCAGTGAAACACAGCAAAAGGAAAGCACTCAACCGTTGGAAGTACACTTACAACAACTACATCAAGGGAGAAGACGAATGTGTTGTTACAAACTGTGAGCTTGTATGTTTATGGAGAACATCAAGAGAGGGGAATTGAAGCAACTGTTCTGTCAGATGGAGGCATTCAAAAGAGTTATATTGCTGAGAAACTCAAGAATCGACTTTTTTAACAGCAAAGGGTACTGAATCTATTAATTTAAGCACCTTTGGCTCAAATAAGTATACTAAGCAAAATTGCGATCGTGTTCAAGCTAACTTAAGAGCAGGAGATAATGTAGTTGTAATTAACGCACTTAGCTTACCCAACCTCTGCTCTCTGATTGCGGCCCTGCGTTGATATCAGGAATTTCCCACGTTTGGAAGGCCTAGTGCTCGCAGATACGTTTAGCAGCAGTGGTAAGGATGTTGAGAATACCAATTCTTTCTGATTCTTTTATTGCAAGTGACCAAGAGAACTTTGAAAGAAAGACTCCAGTTTGAGGCTTTATGTGTAACTTTAATCACGAAGCATAACTCATGCTCTTACGGCGTTTTTGTCTAACACACTAACTTCGATTAATTATACACTTCAGTCCGGAAATACAAATTTATCTTCCAATCCCAGTTCTAGATTTTATTTACGCAAATAAAATAATAACCAATAATAATCAATTATTTCTACTGCAAAATAGGGCTTGGCTCTGACTAATAACTAAAACTTTTAATAGTTGCTTGCTTCGTTGCCAATTCGAGGCATCTACAAAAATAATACTATATTGCTAATAATGATTAATAACATTTGTTTCCTATTACCGTGCGTTTCAAGGAATGCTGAGAAACCCAAAAAAGGAGATAGGAATCCTTATAGGCGCAGATATTATTATCATATCATATGATGATGATAATATATGATAAAAGTATTATTATTATGTTATTATCATATTACAATGATAATATGATAATAACATAATAGTATTGTTTTTACACTAAACATCAAATCGAAATAAAAACTTAACCCTATAAATGAGCACTGATCTTCCAGGTATTCGTGTTTTAACTTCTGAGTCTAGCTCTTCAAAAATGTGTTAATTGCGTCTGAATTTCGGCAATTCGTGTATTTATCGCGACGTTCAAAGTAATTGTAAAGATAGCAGTTACTGTGAAGCTTTTCTTACATGTTCAAGTAGCATTCTGCGAAGCTCTGTTACAAGAAAATGAAAGTATTAAGAATGATTTCAATTTCCTTTCCTGCAGTAATTATTCTGAAGAATTATTGCAATTCTTATCAAAGAAAGGGCATTTTCTGACAGCGTAGTACAGTAAGGTAAACAGGCCTAAACTAAAACTGGCTTGTGCCCACTTGTTTGTTTTCTTTATTGACATAGTTGCTAAAATTGTGCGTCATGGTTCTAATTATACTTGCGAGTAATTACACCGCTCCAACGGCTGCTAATATGCATATAATATGCACTTTAAAGGTGTTTCTTTATCTACAGAGGGGTTTGTACCGAAGAGTATCTAATTGGGCTGGTTTAAAAAATTCCTGACAGAGGAATGTTGTTCAAATACATTTAAGACATTTTCAAGTTGGCCAAGATGATTCTTTGGGCAGGAAATCATTTCTCTTTGATACTAACCCCTCTGTAAATAATGAGTAGTCCCTTGTTATATGGGTTATACTGTACACATTTCAAAGAATTGGGCCGCTGTAACTTGCACCATTAAAATTAATTGAAGCTTCTCGATGTGTGCCTGAATTGCCAACATTCAGAAGAAATTGAAAAGACAAGATACAAAACATGAGAACTAACCACTTTATACGCTTAATATTCATGTGGAACTTTATGAAATTGACCCTTACTTTTCTCTAAAATATACTCGCTCAGTACTGGCCATAGTCCTTTTGGCCACTTATCGAAATGGCCGCCTTGCCTCACTCTGCATCAGCAACTTAGACATCTAGCGCCTTTTGTGTTTCTATATCATTGCTTTTGTTAACTATGCCTTAATTGCTTTACAGATTAGAGTTAGGCAGAAGGGTCACTCCGTTCCTCTTGAGCTGATACTGTTTCGCGCATGCGTTAGAATGGGGTTGAATGCAAGTGGGGCTGATCAAGTGCGTTTTTGCACAGTTTTATGGCGTTTGACCGTAAACAGAGGTAAATTTTCATCGTTTCGTTTTGGGTGTATCTTTAATTCTGAACATTGAATCCGTGAAATATCAAAGAAACGTGTAGTAGAAGCATTAAGGAAGAATAGCAGGTCTAAATGTTGCTATTGTTCGGTTGTGAATTGCTTAACCAACTGAGCGGAAAATCATGATCTAACTTTCAACCGTTTCCCGTCAGATGAAAAACGGTAAATAAAAGCTTACGCAGGGGCCGCGCAACGACTTTGAAAGTGTTGGCCCAAACTAAAGGCAAATCCTTTTGTTCGAGTTTAGCCTTTAGAACAATTTCACTCTATACTTAGATGCCATTATGCAAATGAGGTAAATTTGAAGGCGCTACTCGTCCCGCACCGTTTGCCCTATTCTTCCCAAAATTCGCCCAGGGATTCCTTGTGTGCCGAAGTTGTGCATCCTGGAAAGGATTTTTTGATTTTGGGGCGCGTTTGGGAGGGAGAGGGGACGACAGTTTTCTGCTTTAGCAGTATGACATTTTAATTCCCTATTGTTGGGTACCAGAACTGCGGTCGTGTGTTGTTGGTGGATTGGAAAGACATACTTTAGCAGTATGCCATTGTCATTGCACTTTAGTGGAAGGAGCGGTCGCCATTACGTGATGTCTTCTGTAGCCGCTGATGGTTGCTTTCTTTCAGGTGAGTGTTCTTCTTGTTATGTTTCAATCAAAAGCACTTTTATTGCGTTATTGAGAGTTTTTGGCTTCGCTGCCGTCTGATTTGGTTGTTTGGATAGGGATTTTCTTCTAAAAACAGCGAGCGAGCGAGTTCCCGTTTGGAGTAGGCCTATCTGTTCTTCTTGATAAATTCGCGAAAGTCCTGTGTTATTTTTGAGTTACCTGCCAACAGGTGTCTTAGGTTTCTTGCCCCTTGCTTTTTAGGGCCTGTATTATGCACCGTTTGCGAAAGTGTTTTGTTGAAGGAGTACAACAATGTGCAAAAGTCCTTGACCTGTGGAAGTTCAACACCTCTAATACTTAAACGCTAATTTGTTTGTATATGGCAAAGATCTATGCGAGCTTCTACTGTTTACAATTAGGAAGTGTGCTGCTAGATAATATATATTTTTGTTTGGCTCATCCTTTCCTGTATTAGTACTGTTGTCCTCCGGGTTTGTTAATTTGTTCTGCGAAGTAAACAAAATGGCCGTAGATTTTAGTCCCTTCCTGACAGTTGATCAATTTGGGAGTTGCCTATTTTATGGGTAATTTGCATATTTTAGCTTGACTTCTGTCGATATTGGTGTTTATTTTGATTGGTAAAGCGTGTGGAACTGCAATCAAACTTATGTTGTAGCAAGGGGCCTTCGCCCCCCATGGAGAAACATGGCGTCGATTCCTTCTTTCTATGTAAGGCGTGGCAGTGACTGCCTGGAAAGGGTTATTGCATGAGAAATGCCTGTCCATACTTGATTTTTTTCTTGGATCTAGCTGTGTACTGATTTCCTCAATTAAACTGAGTTTGAATAGTGAAACTACTCCCAAGTGTTTGAATTCCTTGGTATTACTGCATGTTGAAGATATACCAAGAAAAGGTGGGGGTAGAGGTTACTTTTGGAGTAATATGTATGCGAGTTTGTACTATATTTTATTAGGAAAATTGCTGCTAGATAAGGGTAATTCCCATTGACTTTCTTCTTCTATAGAACTACTTATAGTTAGGAAGTTATAGCTTTTTCAAATAGGTAGCCCAGAGCTACTGTTTATGAGGAAGTGATGTCTTTGTCATAGATAACCCAGATAGTCAGGGGTAAGGGCAACTTTGTGGCTTATTGGATGTGCTTTTTAGGGGGAGTGTTTGTCATAGGGGCCAGTTCATGATTTTTATTTTATAAAATTTCTTACTTTAGAGTTTATGATGTTGATAATTGCTGGATTCTGGCTTATAAAATTGACCAGGGCATTCTATAAATAGTGATTTATTTGTGGGTTTCTGTCATCAGTGATTGTCAGTTCACTACTGAATTAACTTTGTGTACGGATTGTTGGTGTGTATCCATATACTAAGTGAGTGTTCAATTATAACTTCATAAACCAATTCTTTATTCTACAGTTTAATTTGCAGTAGGATAGCTGTGTTTGCATATTGTTGGTGTGTAGCCCAATATTGAATGGGATGTGATTTATAACTTCATGGCCTATTTTTGTATACTCAAGTGTCTGAGCTCATTTTCTAACTTTTGAGTTTTTCAGTGCTACTGCCATGTGTAGATTATGGTGTGCAGTCCAATACTAAATGTGATTTCAATTACAATATCATTAGCTACTTTTTGCAGTTTTGTCATAGGCAACACAGATATTCAGGGGTAGGAGTAATTTCTGGTTCTTATTGGATGTGTCTCTTTAGGATTAGTGTTTGTCATAAGGGCAATTTCATCAGCTTTATTTTGTACATTTTGTTTCTTTAAAATTTATGATTTTGATAATTGCTGGATTCTGGCTTATAACTTCATGGCCTATTTTTGTATGCACAAGTGTCTGAGCTCATTTTCTAACTTTTGAGTTTCTCAGTGCTACTGCCATGTGTAGATTTTGGTGTGCAGTCCAATAGTAAATATGATTTCAATTACAATTTCATTAGC
>WIPJ01032749.1:263637-365895 GCA_018155075.1 Cassiopea andromeda | reverse complement strand
TACTTTTTACAGTTTTGTCATAGGCAACACAGATAGTCAGGGGTAAGAGTAATTTCTGGTTCTTATTGGATGTGTCTCTTTAGGATGAGTGTTTGTTATAAGGGCGATTTCATCAGCTTTATTCTATACATTTTGTTTCTTTAAAATTTATGATTTTGATAATTGTTGGATTCTGGCTTATGAAATTGACCATGGCATTCCATGAATAGTGATTTAATTGTGTTTGAGTTTTGTCATCAGTCATATTGTCACTTTAGTGTGCTATGGAATCCTCCATAATTAAGAAAGCATTAGGAATGTTGTCCATGAGCATTAGTTGTTAGGTAATGACTGTTATGTCCTAGACCACTATGTGATTTAAGGTCAAATGACAGCTTTGTGTTTATGGAGGTGGGGCTACTTTAGGTGCATCATTACAAGGATTGTGCTTTAGGGTGAGACATTATGAATTCAAGGATTTCATGACTTACTAGAAGCACAAAAGTGATTACCAAAAGTGTCTTTTTTATCTAATTGGACTTATAGACTGCTTGGAAGAGTGGAAGGGGGCATCCTTTTTGATACTATATATTACAGAATGCTACTGTCAGTCAATACGATGTGCGTTATGATCAGTTAATTCATGCAATATTTCTAGCTTATTTGTTGTAACGAATGCCTCCAGTGTGTATAGGTAACCTCTAAGGTGTTGATATAATGGTAATGTTTTTACACACATCTTAGATATTGCCGTATGCTTTGTATCCTATTTTCCACACATTGCAATTTACATTCTAGGACACATGTCCTGTTTACAATCTGTGGTACTAGATATTATTTGATAGGGCTAGGAAGCAATGTGTTGTGCTGAATATTATTTCACTGGCCATTTTATAGCGCATAAGGTTTATTTTGAATATTTAAAGTCATATGTATCATTTATGGGGTAAGGGCCAATTGAGGTTTTTCATTAAATGCTTCTCACCCATGAGATTTCGGGGGGGGTGCAATATCAAAGTGTTTCAGTATAGCAGTACTGTTAATTAAACCAAATTTCTACCCTCAAATTGAAAAACATTTTCTCATCTCTTCTGTATTGGTGAGAAAAAATTTGTGAACACGCATTGTGTTGCTGTGTGCCCAAATACTCTGACTCTGAAAGGGGTTTCAATGATAACTCCATGTAGCAATTATTTACACTCAAGTGCTTAAGCTCATCAACATGCTTAGCATAGGTTTTGTTTGATATTCTGTTTGATGACTCCTCAGTCTGACATTCTTCAGTCTGTTATTTATTTCTCTACAGGATGTTAAGACATGCTTTTGGCTTAGCAAGAGAATGGTATTTATGTCTATTGTTTTGATGCAATGAATGCCGTAACGGAATTCTATTCAATCAATATTTTATGGTGTCCAGACCAGGCTGCAATGGAATGAACTGTAAATACTCTATTCTCTAAAGGACTTAGTATTTAGAGACTCTTCATTCCCTGTAATACTCCAAGATGTTATTGGGACTGTTTGTATTACTGCCTATATTGGCTGCATTTCCTTCGGTCCTTTAGTAAACCATGTAGCCTAGCGTAGGTTTGCGATCATTTTTACACAATCATTTCACCCCACTTCTGTCAACAATTGTCTTCTACATTCCAACCAGGCATGGCAGTGGGTCACATGCTCAGTTACAGTGATCTGTGATGCCATCAATCAACATGCTTTGCAGGATGTAACTTACTGTCATCACTCAACAACTCTCTCAGCATGAACAGGTTAGTGGAGACACTTCTTGTCTTTCCAAGGCTAATCTGCAGATTATCACAGTTGGGGGTGGAATTGCCCGCGTTTAGCGGGCACCCATTTAAAATCACTATATACTGATATGCGGATATGCAAATGAGGTGATTTTGGAGGTCCTACTCTTCCCGGGCCGTTTGCCCTATTCTCCTCAAAATTCGCCCAGGGGTTCCTTGTGTGCCGTAGTTGTGCATCCTGGAAAGGATTTTTTGATTTTGGGGCGCTTTTGGGAGGGAGAGGGGATGACAGTTTTCTGCTTTAGCAGTATTGCATTTTCAGTTGCAAAGACATACTTTAGCAGTATGCCATTTTCATTGCACTATTGTTGTGGACGAGAATTGCGTTCGTTTGTACATGCGATACATGTGGAGCTTCATTCTGTGTTTGATATGGTGATAGAGAGGCGTGCAGATTGATTCTCCTGTTGGCACTTTTTCTATAAGGTACGTTAGGTTATAGGACGAGTCCCTTCTTTGTATTGAGCTTCGATTTAGCGTGTGTGGCCTTCCTTACTTGGCGTTAAGATTGGGCGACCATGACGCACGGTTTTTCATAGTAGATAGTCAACGAGATAAAATAAGATATTTTGAGTTGTATCTATGCTTTTAAGCAGTGTAGGTTTCATTATTTTCCCCGTATTTCAGTGCCGTGCGGACGTAGAGCACTTTCAATATCCGTTGGGTTTGGGATTAGAGGCCATAGTTTGGCGGCCTTTGACCTTTATAGCCATATTGATATTGCTTGAGTTCCAGTACCTGAAATCTACTGCCAGGGACTGGAGTTATTGAGTTGTGATTATTTTATGAATGGAAGTTGGGGGGCATGGGGTTCCTTGAGGGGGAGTGTGGTGAATTGTTTTTGAGAGCATCTTTTATTTGGGGCTACCATTTCATGAACCTACTACAGCAATTCTTGGTGTGTATCCATATACTAAATGACTTTTCAATTGTACCTGCATAAGCCAATTCTGAATGTAAAAGTGTTTGAGCTGAATCACTAGGATTTGGTTTGTTGTGGGGCAAATTTCTTTGCAAATTGTTATTATTTAGTTCAATGCTGAATGGGATGTGAATTATAGTTTCATGGATTATTGTTCTATGCTTAAGTGGCTGGGCTCATTTTCTAAGTTGTCAATGAATTATAGATTTGATGTGATGTGATTTGTAAATTTTTAATGTATAATTCAATACTGAATGAGATGTGACTTATAATTTCAGGACCCAATTATACTTATACTGAAGTGGCTGAGCACATTGGCTTACTTCAAATTTATTCTTAAGATATTTATAGGAACCAAATTTCTGAACTTTGAGTATGTAAGTAGGTACTTTTAATTAGGAAGTGATGGCATTGTGATAGGTAGCCCCGATAGTCACAGGTTAGGGTATGGATTCTGGCTTATAAAGCTGACTAGGACATTCCATGAAGAGTGATTTAATTGTGTTTGTGTTTTGTCATCAGTCATATTGTCACTTTAGTGTGCTATGGAACCCTCCATAGTTATGTAAGCATTAGGAATGTGGTTCAGGAGCATTAGTTGTTAGGTAATGACTGTTGTGTCCTAGACCACTATGTGATTTAAGGTTAAATGGCAAGCTTTATGTTTAAGAAGTTGGAGCTATTTTAGGTGCATCATTACAAGGATTTTGCTTTAAGGTGAGGAATTATGAATGCAATGATTTCATGACTTATCAGAAGCACAAAAGTGATTCTATCAAAAGTGTATTTTTTATCTAATTGGAATCATGGACTGCTTGGAAGAGTGGAAGGGGGCATCCTTTTTGATACTATATATTACAGAATGCTACGGTCAGTCAATATGATGTGCATTATGATCATTTAATTTTTAATAATCTATGGATTTTCTATTGATGCTATTTCTCTTTAAGAGGAAATTTGTTCAGGGTTGGCATATACAGGTGATAGGATGTTCATGCAGCATTTCTAGCTTTAGCATGGAGGGGAATTGTTAGGCATTACAGTGCACTGTTATTTGTTGTAACTAATGCCTCCAATGTGCCTAGGTAACCTCTACAGTGTTGATGTAATGGTAATGTTTTTACACAAATTTTAGATGCATTGTATCCTATTTTCCACACATGGCAATGTACATTCTAGGACACATTTCCTGTTTAAGATCTTTGGTACTAGATGTTACTTGATGGGGCTAGGAAGCAATGTGTTGTGCTGATTATTATTTCACTGGCCATTTTATAGTGCACAAAGCTTATTTTAAATATTTAAAGTCATATATATCATTTATGGGGTAAGGCTCAAATTGAAGAACTTTTTCTCAGATTTTCTGTATTGGTGAGAAAACATTTGCAAACAAGCATTGTGTTGCTATGTGCCCAAATAATGAATGGGTTTTCAATGATAACTCCATGTAGCAATTATTTGTTAGGTAATGACTAAGGCTGGATTTATTTGGATTAACTTTATGAACAGATTGTTGGCGTGTATCCATATCATGAATTAGTTTTCAATTATAGCTTCATAAACTAATTGTCTATATTTATGCATTTATTATGTGCTGTAATAATGATTAGATTGTGACTGACAATTCCATGAAGCCATTATTTACATTCAAGTGATATTCCAAGGTGTAATTAGGATTGAATGTTGTGGCACAAGTCCCTGTTTTTACTATGTGATGTAGTATTGAATGGATTGTCTATCAAAATTCCATGGAGCCATTATTTACACTCAAGTGAAGGGATCGATGTTATAAGGTTTAGTTAATTGACCCAAAGTGCACCAAGTTGGGACTAATATATATGTAATGGTTTGATACTACAGACAATGTTGAACCTGTCATTTATTTTTGAACAGGATGGCAGGGCAAGATATTTTCATGGCCAACAACTGGTTTTTGTGTCTATTGTTATAATGAGATAAAGATCACAACAGAATTGTACTCTCATATCAATGCATTTTAATCTGCACAGCACAGTAGAACAGTTGGGGCTGTGGATCCTGGAAGGACAATTTAATTTCTCCAATGCTACTGACTGTTGTTTGAATGAACAGTAAAGCATTCCATTTTAGACTCATTACTCATTGGTCTATACTGCAAAACATAATGGAAAGAACAGTTGATAGTGTATTGTCTTGCAGAGTTATATTGGAAACTGTATATTTTATCATTTATGTCTTAGTCAGCGCTTCTCAATTATTTTTTGCAAGGTTTTTACGATGTGATGCAATATTGAATGGTTTGTGTATGACATCTTCATGGAGCAATTATTTACACTCAAGTGAGTGGACTGAGGTTATAAGGTTTAGTTAATTGACCCAAAGTGCATCAAGTTGGGACTCATATGTAATGGTTTGATTCTATGGACAACTGGTTTTTATGTCTATCGTTATGATGAGATGAAGATTACAACATTCAGTATATTTATCATATCAATGTGTAATGATCTGCACAGCACAATATGACAGTTGGGGCTGTGGTGCTGTATTCTGTAGTAGATGGCTTGCTCTCCAGGGACAATTACATGTCTGCAATAGTTGTGACTGTTGTTCAAATAGATGCTACAGAAGTCCATTTTGGAATCATTGCTCATTGGTCTATAATGCAAAATATAATGTACAGAGCAGTAGATATTGTATTGCCTAGCATAGTTATATTGGAAACTATATATTTTATCATTTATGTCTTACTCAGTGCTTCTCTATTGTTTTTGTAAAATTCCTTATGGACAGGGAAACTATGCTGTGTACCCATACTCACTGTAACTACTATTATCACCTATAAAGATTTTTTAAGTATACCTGTTACCTAGGTGCTTATTACACTCCTTTAGCATCACATCCTGTCCTCAAGGTGTGAAGCCCCACTATTTTTAGGAATACTGGTGATTCCTGTTTAAATTGTTGGAATTTTGAGAAATTTATATTTTGTAGATATACACATTCTGTATGACCAGTTACTACACATATTTTTCAATTTTGTTCATTCTGCTGTGTCCTAATACTGTGACACGTGCTCTTTTAGTAGGACCCCATACCCTCTTCCACTGATTTATGATGGAACCTATCCTAAAGGAATACTCAAACAAAGGATGCTCCTTGACATGGTGTTTGAGCCTTTTATGAATGCATCCGGCAACAGTTATTGATACTACATTATCTATATTTATTGCACACTTGGCTCATTTATTATTTTTTCACACTACATGATACATTCCCTCCTTTTTCCCTCCTTTCTTTTATTGAATCGTGTAGCCTAGCGTAGGTTTTCGATCATTTTTTCACTATCATTTCTTGCACATTTTATCAACAATTTTTCTCTGAAATTCAACTACACCCCTCAGGGTGTCACATAATCCTTCACAGCAACATGTGTTGTCATCAATTCATGCATGCAAGTGGGGGTACTTCTTGTCTTTCCAAGGCTAATTTGCAGTTATGCACACGCAGCGGGCATTATATAACAGCTATATTTATATATTTTCATGGTATTTCATGTAGGAAGTATAGCGCAATACTCTCAAAGTATCTGAGGTTAGCTCATTTTGTGACAATTGTTACATAATATCTGCAATTTATCTTTATCCTTTACAGACAAGGCTTGGTAAGATAGGAAAGCTGTTTTCATAGAATTCCGAGATAAAGGTAGAATGGGGGACGGGGGCTGAAGCCCCTTAAAGAATTTTGAAGCATTACGTTCTTTAAGCCTCTTGAACAAGCTCTTCTTACTTGCGAACTACATCCTTTCTAGATATGCAACAACACATTTTATCATTCATTTGAGAAGCTTGAATTCCTACAACAGAAAGTGTAGAGAAGAGAAAGCTGAAGAAATTCAAGAGGGCAAGTTGCAGTGTAAAGATGGCAAGGAAGTCAGGGAGAGAATCCGCTAGAAAATATTTTAAATACGCACTTCAGCTCTCAGAAAAACGCCCATCTAGATTAAGAGGTTTGAGTCCTATTGTGGAGACTAAATGTTTTCTTTCTTACAAAAAAGTTGTGTCTAAGAAATGAGTGCTCTACTACGAAAGTCGATAGGTTCAATTGCATTCCAGTAACTCAAAATTCGAAATTAATCATGTATAAAATGATACAAGTTGCATTAGGGCTCCTCCTCAACAGTCAATATTCTTCTATTGACCAAGATTTCTAAATATTTTGGGTGTAAAAGCAACATTTTCATTTTTCACAATGCCAGCGCAAAACATCTGAACCTGAAAACTATCTTCTAAGACAGTCATAAGACAATCTAAATATTGAAAGTAATTTTAATTTTCTCTTTTATTCCTAATTTTCGTTAACGATTTACCCAATTTGCAAAATACGATCAAGAGCTATCTTCTTGCAGATGATACTAATATTAACGTAAAAAGTGATAGTATTATCTATTAGTACTACATGGATTAATGCATAGGTGTAAATTTGTTGTCACTTGATATATCTAAGCCAGTCATGGCGCCAGAAAAGAATTGCTGGGGGGCTAGAGCTGTCAAAGTGCCGACAGTGGGCGGGATCCAAGAATCTTTGCAGAAAATGCCTATCGTATTGCCTCCTAAAAGAAGTGAAAACAGAGAAAGAAGGTCCAGGATTTTATGAAGTGCCGACGATGCATAGAAATTTAGGTGCCGAAAGGGGGATAGCAAAAGTTTTTGGGGCTGTAGCCCCCCAAGCCCCCATCCTTGATCTAAGTCGTATTTTATCATTTTTCATTCCCTTTTCAAGTCCATCAGATCCGATATCGTAATTAGAATCGGTAGAAAACACATTAAACAGATAAAGTTACATAGAACTTTTGTGACTCCTTGTTGATTAAAATTTAAATTGGAATTTCCATCTATGTGAAATGTTTAAAACACTGGCAAGAACCTGCGACAGTCTCTTCAGAGATTAGAGAATTACTACCAACCACCACCTTGATCAATTTTCAGCAATTCGTTGTTTTCGTCTTTTTTACAATATGACATTATAGTATGGGACCAAACATCTGTTTCGTACATGGAACCAATATTTAAAGTGCAGAAAGCAGCTCTAAAAGCAATTTTACATTAACATCCTAGATTTCATACACTTCGGATATTTAAAGCCCTCATACTCCTGAGACTGCAGGACATATTTCAATTCAAAGTGCTTATTTTAGTATTTGAATCAATCAACAAAATAAATCCTGTGTTCTTTCATAATTGCTTTTCCTCCAGATCAGCCATTCATGGATATCACACAACGCATTCTTATTGAGGAGATATCTTTCTCACTCATACAAATAGCCTGCAACATGGTCTGAAGTCAATTTGATATAAGGGAGCAAAATATGGAACGATCTACCAGAAGATTTAAGAAGTTACCTTATACGTATTAATTTAAAAAGCATCTTAAAAAATACATTCAAAGTTCTTTAAAATTTTGAAAAATATATGGTAGGAAAGTAATTGCACTGCTATTGAGCAAACTGTTACTTATAGCTAAGGGGACTCTCCTCATTAATTCTCTAACTACTGGGAGAGTCCTCCTTCAAGAAACTCCATTACCATGTAGATTAGACAATATTGAATATTATGTATTGTAGTATTATGTTTTTTAGTTTGTGTAGTACTAATTATCGTGCTGATTGTACTGTAATGGAATTTTGAAAATTATCAACTCTAATCAAATAGAGAGCCTAGTTGAGAGGGGCTTGATATATGTTTTGAAAGGCGACAAACTTCTTTAATTCATACTGTGCTATTTCTAAAATTGCAAAGGTAATCAGGTTTAAGACGTATAGGTTACAAACATTACCATTTTATTGAAAAATTGCTATTGAAGCGTTTTCCTAGGTTATATTCTCGCTTGAAATACCCTTGAAAAGCGTTGGAACAAGGGAGGGATAGACAGCACTGTGGTCGGAGCATGTTAGCCGCATCATCAGAAGACAATGAACGCTTTCGTCAGAGCTATATAGCATCTCCAATATCCTGCTAATCATTTCCTTTTCCCTTCTATGGAATAGCTCTGGTCGTCGCTATAGGGGGTGCGTGGGGTGCGGCACCGCTCTGGCCTCAAAGGCTGTTGGCAAATTTATAAAATATCTGTTTTTGTTGGCAGATTTAGGATTGCCGGTGGTGTCAAAAAGCATTAATATTTATTCGTATTTTGCCAATAATACCCCAATTTCCATTGTAATTGATATTTCATAACATATAATGTAGCTACAGTCAGGGCGGATCCAGCAAAAATTGTGACTGCCGCGCAAGGGTAGGGTCATAAAAGGCCGGGGTCAGAAAGTCAGAAAAGAGGAAGGTGAAACTGTGCAGATCTTTATGCTGTTTTGACGATAGGTAAGCAGGCTGCAGAGTTCTGAAAGAATTGCTAAATAATGAAGCATGAATCAGTGAATTAAAACCATCTTTGCTTATATACATAACATTGTTGCTCCGTTTGAAATACATTTATATACAATATAATTTATCCTTCCAAAATTTCTCAAGCCAATAATATCAGAGATCAGACGCAAAAAAACGACAAGAATCTTAAGTTTACAAGACATATTTAGGATAATTCTCTATCCATCTTCAGTTGTTATACTAAGTTGTTAAATGGAACACACTAATAAACGTTGCAAAATCAATAGAAGGTGTAACTAAAATTAATAATTCGAATAATCAAGAGAACGAAAATCGTGAAAGGGCTAGAATGATAAAGAAAAATTGTAATGCTGGACCTGTTTGTTTAAGTTGGGCCCCTCCCACAAAATATGTAAAGCCTCTTTAACTTTAAGTTGATTAAATGTTTTAGCTGAGTCTATGACTTTAAAGCAGCTCTCATCACAAGAATCTTTGCATGTTTTAGAACTTTGCAAGTGTTTATAAACGTATGAATTTTTATCTGTGAAAAGATGCTCTCGAACTCTAGTTGAAATGTGTCGGCACGTTTCACCAACATATACGGAATTACATCCCGCACACGTACGTTTATAGACAACACAAGAACGGTGCGATCTAGGCACAGTCTAACTTTCATCAGGTTTTTTATCTTAAAGGAGGAAAATGCTAATTTGATTGTAAGATTACTGCAATATCTTTTAATTAATGTGCGAACTTTACGCTGGGCAAAATTGGAAAAGGGTAGATAGGGTAGCTTAAAGTAGAGAGTATTATTATCATCACATTGTGCAGAATTACCATTATTGTCAAGATATGTTTTAACTACCCTATTTATTAAATATTCAGGAAATTGATTTCTTTTGAAGATGTGTGTGAGCTTTTTGACATCATTATTAAATGAAAAGAGAGAATTATTTCTTGTAAGCTCTATCCACTAGAGTACGGATGAGCCCTATTTTGTAAGAGAAGGAAGTAAAGCTGAAGAAAGTAGTGAGCAATCCAGTGAAAGTCTTTTTCCGATAGTTTGAAGTTTTGAGACAAGAAGGATCATTATTATCAATGCACACATCAAGGAAAGCCAGAACCTTGTTGGTTTCATTTTCTATAGTGAATTTGATATTCGGATGTTGTGAGTTAATAAAGTCAAAAAATAGTTTAGCATCATTCTCATTGCCGAAAACACAAAAGATATCATCAACATATCGTCGATATAAAAGATTAGAAGGACCTTGATAGTTTTTAAGTCATATTTTTTCATGATGCCCTAAGAATAGGTTAGCCAAGACAGGTGCGAGAGGAGAGCCCATAGCAACACCATCGATTTGGTCAAACACCTTACCATTAAACAGAAAATGAGTTTGAGAAGTAGCAATTGAAATCATCTTGACAAGTTCAGCCTTAGAAAATGTTAACTTAGTGTTTCCCTCAGTGATGTAAGAAACTGCAAGATCAATGGACTCTTTAAGAGGAATGTTAGTAACCAAACTAGCAACATCAAAAGAAACCATAAATCTGTTAGAAAGATCGATAGTGTTGAGTTCCTGGACAAAGGAAAAAGTGTCAGAGATAGAGTAAGTGCTGGGTAAATAAGGTTGCAGAAGATTGCAAAGATATTTGGCTAAACGATAGTTATAAGTGTTTATGGAAGATACAATAGGCCGAAACGGTGGTACTTCATTAGGAGACTTTATCTTGTACATTTTAGGCAAACCATAAATAAGTGCTGGTTGCGAACCTGATGGATAAATAGAATTGTATGTGTCTTTATCAATTTTACCTTTCTTTTTGAGCTCCCGTAGAAAACGCTGCAATTTGCTCCCTCTGTTTATAGTAGGGTCATTGGAAAGCTCCTTAAATTTATGCCTATCATTTATTATGTCATTTATACCCTTAATATAATCTACCCTATTTAGTACAACCACTCCGTTCCCTTTATCCGGTTTAAGAATAACGATGTCCTTATTTTTATGAAGATTTTTAACACTTTATGAGTTTTAATATCCTTATTCGATGGCTGAACTGAATTGACATATAATTGCGCGATGTGAGAGAGATCAGATTTCAATTTGCTATCATTACTTTTATCAATTAAACGGCTTTTCATAGATTGATATATGGATTCAAAAGAGGCATAAATATCTGTTTTGTTGATATTTGGAGGGAATATAGAATGTGACAAACCAAATTTAAGTGCTTCACTTTCATCCTTAGTTAATTTATGCGAAGAGATGTTCCTGACAGTTTCTGTAGAATCAAATGGCAAAACACAATTCTTCGTCAATGCTTTATGTTTCTTCTGATGTTGCGAACAATGCTGTTAACCTCCTGATCAATATTTCTTTGCAGAGCTTTGTTGAAAATGTAGAATTCAATGCCAGACAGCACTTTCTTGATCTTGTTCTCGATCTTATCCTTCTCATATTTTAGCTTTCTCTTTTCTTTGGACCTTTTATTTAACGCACTTTTTAACAATCTTTTCCTTATTGCAAAGACATCATGCTTGTTGACATTTGGTAGTGGAAAACATACAAACTTTGAAAATACATTGAACCTTTGACAACTTGTTAAAAAATGCTATCTACTTTAAGCTACCCTATCTTCCCTTTTCCAATTTTGCCCAACGTAAAGTTCGCACATTAATTAAAAGATATTGCAGTAATCTTACAATCAAATTAGCATTTTCCTCCTTTAAGATAAAAAACCTGATGAAAGTTAAAGACTCTGTGCCTAGATCGCTCCGTTCTTGTATTGTCTATAAATTTACGTGTGCGGGATGTAATTCCGTATATGTTGATGAAACGTGCCGACACATTTCAACTAGAGTTCGAGAGCATCTTTTCACAGATGAAAAT
The DNA here is from genome assembly GCA_018155075.1 of Cassiopea andromeda. Classification (NCBI taxonomy): domain Eukaryota; kingdom Metazoa; phylum Cnidaria; class Scyphozoa; order Rhizostomeae; family Cassiopeidae; genus Cassiopea; species Cassiopea andromeda. The sequence goes on along the minus strand of WIPJ01032749.1, from coordinate 353,936 downwards.
TCATACGTTTATAAACACTTGCAAAGTTCTAAAACATGCAAAGATTCTTGTGATGAGAGCTGCTTTAAAGTCATAGACTCAGCTAAAACATTCAATCAACTTAAAGTTAAAGAGGCTTTACATATTTTGTGGGAGGGGCCCAACTTAAACAAACAGGTCCAGCATTACAATTTTTCTTTATCATTCTAGCCCTTTCACGATTTTCGCTCTCTTGATTATTCGAATTATTAATTTTCGTTACACCTTCTATTGATTTTGCAACGTTTATTAGTGTGTTCCATTTAACAACTTAGTATAACAACTGAAGATGGATAGAGAATTATCCGAAACATGTCTTGTAAACTTAAGATTCTTGTCGTTTTTTTGCGTCTGATCTCTGATAATATAATTTATAATCTCAATATCGAAAAGTTCCTTTCTCTTAGGGAACTGGCTAGCTCAAATGTCCTTCCTCGAATAAGCCCCCTTGAATAAATCCCCACTTATGAAATTTGGCTTGCAAGTAAGCCTCCATCTAACAATATCCCATGGGTCTAATTCCAGGGAAGCTTATTTGCAAAAAAATACCTTATTTCAAGAATGCTCTCACAGAACAATTGTTATGCAGTAAAACTTCCTTTGAATGTAGATAAAAAAACAGAAGCAAATGTGACTCTCATGGTGATAATGAAGAAATGGAATGGTCTTTTTGTGATCTTTAGATTGAGTTGATTAAGAACATTGTAAGCTTTTTTATAAGAAATAAGTTTATAAGAAGAGGAGGCTCAAATGGTTAAAATCTTAAGTTAAATCGGAGTAAAATCAAGAGGCTCTAGTCCCAAAATTAAGAGTTTTTATTGGCCAAAAATTGATACTCGTCATCATTGCATTCAAAATGTTAAAGATGGAATTCAAATTCAAGCATACAATATTAAAAGCGAATGTGTAACCCTTTTTAGCCAGTTTATTTCAGATAAAGTTAAGAAAAGTTTAAGAAAATCTCAGGCTCAATTTCGAGAAAAGTTAAGAAAATTGAGGCTCAAGCAAAACGATGGTGTTCATATAAAAAAACGTGTATGACGTTGAATTATCAGCCATTGAGGAAAAGGCCAAACTTTGAAATAAGCCCCCCTCGAATAAGCCATCTCCTTGGAATAAGCCCCTATCCAAAATTCATTTCTGCAATTAAGCCCCCGGGTGCTTATTCGAGAATTTATGCTATTGTAACAAATTCAATAGTTGTATAATAACTCTCAACATTCGTGCTCACTATGCACAAGCAATTCTTTCCTAGGTACAAGTGAAGCAACAGCTCACCAATACCAAATACCAGAGAAAAATTTTTTCTGTCATGCAGCTTTCAAATAGTATATAGAGCCTTTCAAAGTCAGTTCCTGAAAAAAACACGTATACATTAGAGAAACGCCTTTTCTCAGGACTTCAATCCCGATTAACATGCATTGTAAACCCACAAAGGTCGCTGCATTTATTGTTTTAAGTGTTTGTTTGCCGTACAATCTTCTCGTTCTATCGCACAATGTATTTTTGATGCCTTACCATTGTAAGTTATGCCACACAATAGACCATGAAAAACATATGACAGGCTCAACAATAAAGTCTCTGTGCAGCACAATCGATAAGGAATGTCGCACAATAAGATAAATTGTCTCTGAGCATCCCATATCTGGAGAGGGCAAGCAGACAACAGTAAAGACATTACGCCATTCCGCTATACCTCTACAAGAGAGATTAGTTGAAACTGAGAGCACCTAATACTCTTCTACCTTTAAATAAAGCATGTCTCAACTCCTAAATCCATTTCTTGGTGAAGTGCTGTATTTATAAATACAGTTTGAGAATTTCTGACTGCCTTCCGAAAGGCGTGTTCAGCATCCAGGATCCTCCACGGGCTACAGTACATGCATTCTCATAAGAAATCGTTGTTAACAGGGTGCTCTCTTTCTTTTTGGTAAACTGGAAGCAGCTTCTACTCTCCTGAGTATACACTGTCACGCATGGCTCATGTGTGGTTACTCCCGAGAAACTGTAAAGAACAACGTACAAGTGATCTTACTGGCGTGAGATTGCTTTTTGTAAGCTTTTGGACAGCATATAGGCAGGACCAGTATTCCAGTTGCATGATGGCATAAGGACTGGTTTCCATATAATCATAAGCATATTTCCAAACAATCGGAAGGAGCCTGCGATGCATCGCCGGTGCTTCGGCGATGGTTCGCTGGCAGATAGTTTCTAATGGAGACACTCTTGTTCCAACGAAAATTTTGTCCTCAATAATAAAGTTATCAGAAGGGTTGAGAAAGTAAAATAGTTGGGGATTAACATCGATGAAAGCCCAAATTGGGAAGAGCAAAATAAATCTGTCAAGAACAAGCTCCAAGGGGGCATAAGATCATTGAGAAAGTTGAAGGACATCCTACCTCAATGAAAGCTTGAACAAGTGGACAAAGCCCTCTTAGAAGACCATCTTTGCTATGGTAATATTGTTCGGAATGCTCTTTCCAACGCCAAACTGTCCAAATTGCAGATATTACAAATAAGGGCAAGGTAGCTAATAGAGAATGCCAAATACAAAGATGGGTGGAACTGAAATTGGCTGGATGTAAAATTTTTCATCTCCTTCGATCAAGGAGTGAAAACTGAAAAAATTCTGCATGGTCTGTGTCCTGACAATTGTTGTGATGAATAGGTCGAGCCGATTTCGACGTTTTCTTGACATAAACTGAGCAAATTGATAACTATATTTAATTAAACTAACAAGTAAAACATATGTCCGTAATTTCTTGTACGCCTAATTGCGAACTTCAAAACTCTTCGACCTTGTTGTCGAATGATTGTAATTTGTTTTCCTTGAGTTCCTCTGAACTCTGATTCAAATCAACCATTAGCTCAAAACCAATCTAATCTAATCTAACTAACTAGAAGCTGGTGCTGCAAACATAACGAGAAGTCAAGAGAATTTTTCTCATGGACTTAGAGTCTGAAATATGCAACTTTGCAGATGATACCACCCTATATTCATGTAGCACGTCTTTAGACGATGCTACGATTAGGCTTGCAAGTGATTTCCAGAAATTAATTACCTGGTTTACAGATAACGGAATGCGCGCAAACCCTAGTAAATTTCAAATGATGTTTCTGGGCCACAAACGTGCAAATAAATTATGCCTAAATGTTAACGGACAATTTATTTTACAAAATAAAGAAGTAAAACTCTTGGGTGTAAAAATTGATAGAAAACTGACTTTCGAAACACATGTCAAAGAAGTATGTACTAAGGTAAACCAGAAAGTAAGTGCTTTTCGGAGGGTTAGACCATACCTGGGGATACAAAAGTCTCAAGTCCTCTTTAACTCTGTTGTAATATTGAATTTTACTTATTGCCCCCTAAGTTGGGTATTTTGTAGCAAAGCTGCAAATAATAAGATAAATAAAACACACAAAAAGGCCCTGAGAGTATTATACGATGAATATGAATCTACATTTGAACAACTCTTAGAGAAAAGTGGAACAAAAACGATACACCAACGGAATTTACAATTCCTTATGACCGAGATTTACAAGACATTGAACAATTTAAACCCTGCATACATGGCGGAATTCTTCATAAAAAAATGATTTACCGTACAATTTACGTAAAAAAGATCTGTGTAAGCTCCCAGCCGCAAAGTATCTAATGTTTGGAACAAGCTCAATTTCATTTAAGGGAATTCTGCTATGGAACGCTCTCAGGGACAATGGTAAAGGGACCAAAACCATTCAAAAATTTAAGAAAGAAATACGCCACTGGGATAGCTAAAATTGCATGTGCCATATCTGCACATAGGCAAGGAGGAGCGTTAATTTATCCAGTATTGTCTTTAAAATTTTTTTAGTTAAGTTTTAAATATTAGGTTAGCAGTTGGTTTGAATTAGTATTAGTATTTTTTGTAAATTACTTTATTACCATGTATTAACCAACTTTAAATATATGTGAAATGAAATGAAATGAAGTGAAATGAAAAAGAGAAGGAAGTCACAACGCACCGCAGGATTGCGCGGGTAACCGAATGCATGGGTTGTCAATTCCTTCACAAAATACATTCCCTCGAGTTGATACATAACAAGATCAACTCAACTACAATTATAATACGAAAAATACTCTACTACAAATAAATGTCAAACTAGTCCATAAAATATAAAAGCCCTTTTAATTAGTATCAATTAATGAACTGCGTAAATGATACTATCTATCAATTAATTAACTGCGTAAATGCCACGTTTGTCGATCTTAGAAAGGCATTTGATACTGTAGATCATTCACTTCTTTGTGGAAAGCTTGAGAGATATGGGGCCCAAAATAATGAACTGCGTTGGTTTGTGTCCTATCTTGCAGGTAGGAAGCAATTTTGTAGAGTGAATGGGACAGACTCCCAGGTTAATGCAGTTGACATTGGAGTATCTCACGGCTCGTGTCTTGGTCCTCTCATATTCCTTGTCTATATCAATTCTAAAGCCATAGAATTCTTGTCTATTCCTAAAGCCATAGAAAGCTGTACTGTTGCCATGTAAGCCGATGATACTGGTCTATACTATCGTGGTGCTAGTTTAGCTCATCTGAATGAGACCATTAACAAGGATTTTGAGCGCCTTGACAATTGGCTTAAAGGGAACAAGCTATTTTTAAATGTAGTTAAAACGGTTTCTATGAATATCCTATCTCGTCAAAGCATCAGAAGGTATTAGGCGAATTAGACTTGAAAATACTTGACACAAATATTCAGAACGTAAAAGAAACAAAATATCTTGGTCTTCAGATTGATAGGCATCTAACTTGGAAAAAGCACAAGGATACAATCTCGCGGCAGGTCTCCATTGCTTTAGGTGTACTGAAGCATGCAAAAAAGTTTTTACCACAGAACATCTTGAAGAACTTGTATATAAGCATAATAGAGCCACATTTTAGATATTGCTCCTCTGTCTGGGGGTGTTGTAGCACAACTTATATAAAAAGACTCCAAAAGCTACAGAATAGAGCAGTTAGAATGATTACTAACAGTGCATTCGATACTCCTGCCAAACTACTATTAGCAAACCTTGGTCTAAGATCGATCAGCGAACTTAACGAAAATGAGTTAAAACTAATAACTTATAAGTCCCTCAATGACCTTTCTCCAAATTACCTTAGATAACTTCTAATTGGGAATTCTCAACAATCTTGTTGAGCCCTAAGAAACACTGATAGAGATTTGAAGTTGCCACTAACAAAAACTAATAATGGGCAAAATGGATATTCTTTCAGAGGAGTAAAATCGTGGAATGGTCTCTCAGCTGGTGCTAAATCGGCACCATCTCTGGCATCGTTTAAATCTTATTTGTAAATAGTTGTTTTATATATCTAGTTACATACACCTTTTAGTTTCGACTTTTTAAAAATATTTTCAAAAGGTATCAAAAGTTTTAAAGGTATAACAAATACCTTTTCGCCTTTGTCTGCAACCATCTGTATCTTTGTTGCTCGTATGTTTCCTTCAGTACCTGAAATGAGCTTTATAATTTTACAGATTTTCCAAAAAGATCGCTTAGTTTGAACATCCTTCAATATTACGTCACCTACGGAAACGACTGGTTGTTTGCCATTTGCATTCAATTTATTTGGCTCCAAAAGTCCTAAAAGATACTCCCCTTTCCATTGTTTTGCAAACTGATTTAGAAACCTGTGATGGTACTTGGCTCTAGCTGATAGAGTTTCGTATGTACTTACCACTTCTTTGTATTTCTTGTTTAATTCGGAGACAATTCGTCCGTATACCAGATGTGAAAGTGTAAGAGCATATTCTATTCCGTCTTCATCTCCGTATAGATATGTCAATGGCCTACAATTTATTATTTTTCTACTTCGGTTAAGATTGTATTTAGCTCAAAATAATTAAGTGATGCAAGACCGACAATTTTAATTAAGCAACGTTTTACACTACGAATGAGACGTTCCCATGCTCCACCCATCCATGGATTTAAAGCAACAATAAACTGCCAATCTACCTTTCTATTTGCCAAATACTCGAATAATTTAGGTGAAAGAACTAACTTTTTTATTTCCTTTGACGCTTATTTAAAAGTTTTTGCATTGTCACTTAACAATGTTGCTGGCAAACCTCCACGGGCACAAAATCTTCTAAAAGAGCGAATAAAAGCTTCAACATCTAAGCTTTCAACACGTTCTAAATGAACTGCTCTCGTGGAAAGGCAAGTATATAAGCAAACAGAGCATTTCATTAAATCTCCATTCTTCCCTGCTACTATTAATGGTCCCACAAAATCTAAACCTGTGTGAGAAAAGGGTGCATTATCATCTACGCGAAAACGAGGCAAATCAGGAAATCAAAAGGTAAACCTTCAATCCTTTTACAAACGACACATGGCCTTATTACCTTTTTTACCGCTTCCCTTCCTCTCAATATCTAATATCGTGTTCTGACATGATTAAGAGTTTCTCTCATCCCATTATGAAACACTTATTTATGACTTTCTCGAATGACTAGCTTAGAATAAAAATGGTCTCTAGGCAACAAAATGGGACGTTTGCTAGCATCTGAAATAGAAGCATTATTTGTACGAGCCCTGCAATGTAAAATATCATCAACATCTAGAAACAGATTAAATTGTGAGACGTAGGTTGGAGGATTAGATCCTACTCTTCCCTTATTTTTAATATACTCGATTTCTTTAGAAAAACACTCCTACTGTACTACACTTAATATATGGTTCTCTGCACAGCGTAATTCAATCCCTTCTAATGGACCTAACTTCGGTTTTGGTTGGCTATAGCTGCTTTCAAACTCGATACAAATCTCAGATTGCATGCATAGGTTCGCAATAATTTTCTCTTGGTACTAAACCGCTCAATACTTAACACAGATGTGGTTATACCTGCTGAGCTTTGCTTACCTGCCAGCATACGAGTTGGCACAATACTTACTTTCTCTTCCAAAGTGATAGCTGGGTCAATTTTTTGGTTTGATTCTAGCTGGGGCCATTCTAAAATGGGTAATACAAGAAAATTCGGGCCTTCCCATCACACCGCATTAGCACCAATATCCTTACCATAATTACCTCTGGAAGGAAAATCTGCGGGGTTCAAAGAACCTGGGCAACAATGCCATTCTTCTCGTTTTGATGTTTTCAAGATCTGGTCTACTCTATGTCTAACAAATTGCTTTAAAGGCTTGTTGTTCTTAATCCAAAATAATGTTTCTACTAAATCTACCCAATAATGTGTCTCTATAGGACCTTGGCCTAACGCTTCCTGCAAAGTTTTCTTTACGGTGTCCACTAAACTTGACATTAAAACAGAACACATTAACTCTAAGTGCTGGATTGCTTGTTTCTTAATTGTTGAAACTTTTGCCTTTGACGTCACAAATCTTACCTGTACCTCCCCCGTCTCATACTCTACACGCAAATACACTACCCCTGCGTAGGCACTCTCACTGGCGTCGGAAAACCCATGTATTTGTACCTTCTGTACTTTCTTACCTTTCACAAAATAACACCTTGGAATTGACACTTTCTACAAGTTTCTTAAGCCTGATTTAAGCCCTTCATACTTACTACGCTCATCACCAGACAACTCTTGATCCCAGCCCTTCTTATCTAAACAAAACTTTGGAACATTACCTTTAGGTTAATCGTAAATAAGCTGAGACATCCTAGGGGGTCAAAGACTTTAGCCGCAATTTTGAGTAAGGAGCACTTCGTAGGAGGTAACGACCTAGCAAAATCAATTACATGTTGCATATCAAAATTAATACTGTCCGAATAACTATCCCAATTTACCCCTAATAATTTCGCGTTATCATTATGATCAGGAGGGTTAACCACTGAATCTAAACAGGATAGGCTTTCTTCAGAAACCTGCGTTTTGCACTCATGATTTACAGGACTCAGTTTAGCTTCTAACGATCTAATTGCACTTAACATCTCTTTGTCATTAGAATGCCATTTCCGAAGATTAAATCCACCTTGGTCTAAGATTTCCTTCGCATCTTTATAAACTGTCGATGCCTCCTCAGATTCATTGGTACTGAGAAGTCATCTGCGTAAAAGTGTTCTAACATACTTAAAACCCGCGGGTGACTTTCCCTGTATTTATTTATGTGTTTCCTGATTGTCTCCCCTAAAATGGCTGGACTTGATGTTAATCCAAATGGGAGGCGTTTCATACGATATTGAACAATAGAAGGAGCGTCACTACTCACATTAGAGAGTTTACGATTCGCTACGTAGGTCACTACGGCTACTCAAAGGGGTCTGTGCACTAGTTTGATAGTCCCTTAGTCACATTACTTGTTACGAATCCCAACCTGGTGAGTACTACGGAGCATTGGCGCTAAAAATTAAATTCGTGTGTAAAATGGCGGAAGAACTTGTATTGATGCACGATGCAGGACTATTGAATGACGAAGAACTGCTGCTTTTTGATTATGCCAACAGAAAGAGGAACCCTCATGGTATGCTTCCCTATCGGACTTACGATCGTTTTGTTTTAGAAGACACGGATGAAAGTCAATGTTTAGTAGAATTTCGGTTCAAGAAGGAGGACATTTATAACCTTGTTCTTGCATTACGTCTTCCTGAAGTGTTTAGATGTACAAATGGTGTTGTTGCTGACTCTGTCGAAGCTCTATGCATCTGCCTGAAACGTTTATCGTATCCTTGTAGGTATGCAGACTTAATACCTAGGTTTGGTAGGCCTATACCACAGCTTTGTATGATAAGCAACCGGGTTATTGACTATATTGTTGACACACATGGACAGCTCTTGAGGAGTCTAGATCAGCCTTTTCTTTCAAGAGACAATTTGCAAGCATTTGCAGATGCAATTCACCAGAAAAGCGCCGCCCTGGATGTCTGCTGGGGTTTTATCGATGACACTGTCCGCCCAATTAGTAGGCCAAAAGAGAACTAACGAGTAGTTTACAACGGACATAAGAGAGTACATGAAATTAAATTTCAATCAATTGTCACACCAAGTGGCATGATTGCCAATTTGTATGGAACAGTGGAAGGAAGGCGACACGACAGTGGGATGCTAGCAATGTCTGGTCTGCTGGACGAGCTGGAGACATATACTTTTTCCCCTACTGGCCAGCCACTTTGTACATATGGTGATCCAGCCTACCCTCATAGAGTGCACCTACAGTGCCCATTTGCAAGGAGAGCTGTACTATTACCTGAAGAGCAAGCTTTTAATCAATCTATGAGCCAGGTTAGAGCATCTGTGGGGTGGGTATTCGGAGACATTGTGAACTACTTCAAGTTTACAGATTTCAAGAAAAATTTAAAGATTGGCCTCAGTGCTGTTGGAAAATTGTATGTTGCTTGCGCACTACTTCGCAATGCAATGACTTGTCTGTATGGAAACAGCACATCCACATATTTTGGTCTTCAGCCACCAAACCTGCATCAGCATTGTAACAGGGAGTATATTATTTCAGGTCAGCAATAAATGGCAAAATTAAATTTGCCAGAATATTCTTTATTTAGTAGCAGATATAGCAGAAAGAAACAAGGATGAAACTGCTAAAAATATTGAAATATATCTTAAGTATTGCATTAAGGGTATAACAAGGTTCCCACACTTACTTAAAATCCCTAGAAATCCTTAAAGAATGAATCCTTTAAATTCTTTAGCAGGTGTGACTAAAACCTAACGGTGACCTCCAAGCCTCCCCCTGTCTCCACCTGGCTCTATAGCTACAGACGTTTCCCTCAAATCATCTGCTTGAAGATGACCATGAGAGCCTCTACCGACACCACAACACTGTCTTCTAATGTCCCTCACATGTTTTGGCATGCCATCCATGCATACTGTGTGCTTGGACATGATCCTGGTCACCTTACCAGGCATCCATTGCTTTGTACACGAAGGTGGAGAAGGTTTCACCCAAACTTCTTCACCAACTAAAAACGAATTCCCAACATCTTCATCTTCGGTATACAGATTGACATCAAATGGCACCCTCCAATGGTACTGAAAAAACAAATTTGAAGGGACAGAGCTCTCCTCTGTCCCCTTCCGAGGCGTCACATTGTACCAAAATGTAGCCTCCTCAGGAGTAATTCCTCCCCTCTCCGCAATCCTCTTGATTGTCCGATGATTCCTCTCAACAATTCCATTGCCACCCGGGGCGTAAGCAGCCCGGAATCGCAGAGCAATCCCCCACTCGTTAGCAAACTGAGCAACCATTGCTGACCTAAACGCCGTTGAGTTATCTAGCAATAACTCACCACACGGCCCTCGCTCAATAATAACACTATGTAATTGAGCAATAATATGCATTGCAGATTCAGTTTGCAACTGTCGCCAAATCACAACCCTCGATGAACCACAATCCACCATTGACAAATACAATTGGCCATTAAAGTGAGTAACGTCAACTGCTACTCGGAACCAATTGCTATCAACAGATAAATCACCTGTTGGCACTATATTCTCACCCCGCAAAGCAGGGTCAATCTGCTGGCATGCCTCACATCCAGCTAACACTTGTTTCACCTGCTGTTGCATCAGATTATAGTCTATCTGTCGAGCAAGGAAAAGAGTCCTATCAATACCCAGATGGTGAGGCAAATGTGCTGCCCAAATGGCATCCCCAGGACCCTCACCTGTGGCAATAGCTGCAACTACACTTACAGCCTCCTCACCGGTCTCACGGTACCCAAGCCATCTCTTAGGTACCCTAGTCATGTGATCAGCTTTATTTTCCACTGAAGGTACAAAATGAGCTGTCACGTTAAGACCATATTCAGTGATTATATCACCAATCACTCTTAGATGACGCTTGACAAGCATCTCTGCAGTGCCTTTTGTGCGAACACGATTGCGCTTTTCGATGACACTGGTCATCCAGCTGAAAACCATGAGTGAGTCAACAGCCAGCGTAAAGGTCTTGAAACCCCACGCTATGGCCATGTTCACACCACGACCTACAGCCTCAAGCTCGGCAACAATAATGTGTTGATAGTCTGACTCTTTTCTAAGCCATGACGTATCCTCCACAATGCTACCATCAACCTCCAGGGCCACACCCAATCTGAGTGAACTAGCATCAGTCCACACGGTTACTTCACCATGTTGGCTCACTTGCCAAACTCCTCTAACTGGGTCTTCAAGACGAGTTCTTCTTAACAACTCCCTCATCAATTTGATGACTGACTCTTCAACAGGAGAATCCCAGGACCCACTACTTCCTAAACGCTTTAGGAAGCTACAATGAATGCATAGCCACCCGGCTACAGGGTAGTGACCAACCAACCTGCCACATAATAAAAACAACCCCGCTTAGTCAATCCCGTCATATTGAGGTCGATGTCAACAAGAGGTGTCCTCCTCGACATATGCAGGCATCTGCTGGAATCCTTGTTCAAAGCAATACCCAGCAACCGACCTCCATCAAGGTCCTCTGGCTCCTTTGTCTCCAGTCCATATTTGGTAAGGTGAGCACGGACCTCCCCACACCAACTATAGACTCCTGCACCACTATATCATTGATATAATGATCAGTTCCACGACGAACCCTATCATTCAATGACAGCACCTTGCGTAGAATGGATGTCATAATCCTCGGTGCACAAGACAATCCAAACCCCAAGCGTGTCAGAGCGTAATGAATCCCTTTGTACAGTACAATTTGGTACTTCCACAAGTCCTCAGAAATATGGATCTGCAGATACGCTGACTTCAGATCAAGCACCTTCAGTTCACCCTGCAACTGCCTCCATTTTCTCAAAGTCTGGTATGACACTCGACAAAGTCATTCAGCTCACGGTAATCCATGACTGGACGCACTTTGTCCTTGGTTGGCTGAAATACAGCTAACAAAGGAATAACACCCCTAACAGGTCCATCCCACCGCTTCAACCAATCCTTGGAAATCCAACTTTCCAACTCAGCGCAATAACGCTCCCGCACATGTGGTGCCTGAGCACTCTTGTACTCTGACAACCGAGTCTGAAGCCCCTCAGGTGACTTGCCTGATCACCGCCAACAGACAATCCACCGACCATCAATGAATTCAGCAGTAAAATCTGGGTCCTCAACTCGAAGTGATCTATGATTGCTTTCCAACCACTTTTGGTCCACCTTACTTACCCCTGTGCTAGCAATAGCACAAGCCCCTTCACTTCGAGGAGCCTCACAACAGTCCTTGGGGGTAAGGTTTACCCCATCAAACTAAGTATTTGGAATCTGACCCCCTCCTAACAGTAACACCACCCATGTGATCGATGACATCACCACCAAGAAGACAGTCAACACCAAGATTACCTAGCTCACTCATCACTGGTGCAGTCACTCCAAAACAGTGCCCCTGCAACCCAATATAAACCCGACATTGACCTTTCACATGAGAGGCCTTGCCATCTGCAGTCAATACTGCTTTGCCCGGTTGCAATTTATAACCCTCCACCACCCGCGGACTTACTAAAGTCCGCTCATTACCAGTGTCAACAAGACACAGGGAATGACAACCATTCAAGATCGCACTAACATCTGGCATACGACTACAGCTAGTCCTGCCAGCTGCCCCAGACAGCTTCAGACTGTCCCGTGACGCCGAAGCACCACTCAAGATTCCATTGGATCTTGAAGTTCCATTGCAGAGGACGGGCTGCCCCGGTCTCCGCCCTCTGAATGAAAATCCTGCCTATCTAAGGCACCAGCACTTGATGGGGGCTTAGGACAGTCCTTTACCAAGTGCTTTGTGCTTCCACAGTGGAAACATGCGGCCTTCTTTACAGAAGCCTTTTTAAGGGCATTCCCCCTATTCATACATTTCGTGGGGCATTCCTTCATACAATGCTCCCCACCACAACGATAACAGCCAGAGCTGCTACCCTTCTGCTTACTGCAAGCAGCAGTGTCGACAGCAGAGTGGGTGCGCCCCTCTACTGCCCTCCGCAAGACTATACGGTCTCACACACGAGTCAACACTGACCCAAAATCAGCTTATAGGCCTGTTCATGGGTCACCTCCCACTCATATATGGAGGCTGGTAGTCCCTCATAAAATGTGACCCTAAAGGCCATATCATTGAGGGTCAAACCCACCCTGCCCCCCATTCACTCCAGGTGACCCAGGTAGATGTCAACTGTTTCACCAGCTGAAAGCCTACAATTGACGTACCTACGCCATGCCTCCTGTCTAGGCATAGCATACTCGGCTGTCAGCACAACCTTCACGACCTCCCACTTTGAGGCCTCGCCCACCAACATTCTACTATAGACCCGCACAGCATTGCCAGCGAGCATATAGGTTAAAAGATCTGTGGGTGCCACATGCTCCACCACACATAGCCTCTCATAGGCTACAAGCCACTCTGAAATCTCCACTACGCCATCTCCACTACACCATCACCTGCAAAGGGAGAGAACTGGCGGTGAAGTCAATCCAAAATTGGATCACGGGCCTGATTAAGGATGCTAGCCAACACACTAGTATCAATTACCATACCCTGCCCCACCACTGGGGGTGCCTCAACTGAAATACCAGCATCAGACTGGCCGGCCCCAGATGGGCCAGGGACTCCCCCTTGGAATCCCCCAAGGGGCTAGTACCCCTCTCACCCTCCATTGACATAAAGTCAACAAAAAAGCCGGGATAGCTTGTGATTAAAAACTAACGGTGACCTCCAAGCCTCCCCCTGTCACCTCCTTCACCACCATACGAACTGTAACAGACAGTCCTAAACCGTAGGAATAATACAGCTATTATTACCTACGGTTTAATAGATATTCGTACACAGTTGTACTCTACTTTAAGTAGACAAACGTACACAGTAGTACACAAGAATAAGGAAATAAATAAACGACTTCCCTCTATCCTGTAGCACGTCTCTCTCGATAAACTTTACTTCCACCGACCACGAACACGTCTTGCCTTCACGCTACGAAAGTCTTCCTGTTTATTCGAGAGAGGAATGACAATGCGCGCCTGCGCATTTACCATCTTTCAGAAGGCCAAGATGTCAGCCACATCACAATATCGGAGAATCACACAACAGCAGGGTTGCCACTATTTATTCAGGAAAACTTCTCTAATTTTACCTGATATTTTCAGCTTTGACCCAATTTTTGGCCAATCAAAGTTCATATGGTTGCACAGAACAAAATTATGTACAAAAAGGTAAAATTTGGTGATTGCCACATGCAACTAAATGTGTGAATGAGTATCAGGAAACTGAAAAAATTCCTTTTCTTGAAAAATCTTTCTTTTTCCCTAATGTACCCTGATTTGATTTTTAAAATCCATAATTTCCCCTGTATTCCCTGATTTGGTGGCAACCCTGCTTGGAGATCCTTACTTATTATCAGATTTATGAAACTATTCTTAAATGTCCTACAGAGGTATAGTTTTTGATCACAGTTGAAATATTTTTGTAGAGGAGAATATGGAAAGATTTGATCACTGGATCACAAAAGCTTCTTATAGGAAATTCTTATGTTATGTTCTGCAATTTTGCTTATCAAGTTTTGATAGAGTTGATTTTGTGTTTGTTAGTAAAGAAGGACCAAACATCACAAAAACTTCCTCCAATCTTTTTATTCATTATGGATTTTTGTCATAGTCAAGTTAAATTCTCCATAGAAATTGCTTTAGAAACTTCCTTTTTTGTCCTTAACATCCTTAATATCAGAACTAAAAAAGGTGTGGGAACCCAGTATAAGTATGTAGTACACTATAGGAAATATAAATATATCTACTACAATCATTGCTTTTTCTCTATTGAAGTCAATAAATGTATTTGCTGCTGCAACTGCTTAATTATTTCCTGTTGTTGCTCAATTATCTTTCTCATAGAGCTTAACAATTCCCCATCCCTCTTCTCCCTTTCCTCTTGTTGATTTGCAAGAATAGCCAACTCCTTTTCTCTCAAGATAACTTTATTCTGCTCAATCACCATGGCCTCATTGTGTTTCCTTTCCTCAAGTGCCAAGTGCCAAGTGCCAAGTGCCTCTCTCTCAATTCTACATCTATTTTTCAGCTGTTCTTCTCTTGCTTCCTTTTCTTGCAAATATTCAACCATACCATTACCTGATCTTCTCTTCTTTGAGCTTTCTAGGTTCTCTCTTTCCCTTGTCTGAGATAGCCTCTCCATCGATCTCTTTCTGACAGATTCTGCTGTTTCTCTCTCTGTTTCAGATAATTTATTTTTGACACCCTGGGCTTCCATTATTTCCTTCTCTGCAACTTCATTCAGCTCAACAATACTTTCAATAGCTTCATCAAGCTCATTAATCTCAGGGCTAATTCCACTGGCTCTTACTTCCTCCCTCATGCGTTTTTGATAAGCTTTTTTTAATTTCTCATATCTCTCTCTTACACCTCTTTGATCAGCATGGAACCTTAATTGTTTAACTATATTCAAGGCTTCAGCAACCTTATCCCATGCCTGCCCCCTTTCCCTGGAGCCAAATTTGAAAACAAATGGTCTAGCCACTAGAATTTCTCTGGCCATCATAATATTATGCTGTTTTGTCCAAAACATTTTTGGCCTACAGAAATCAATAAGTTGAAGATAGCATAAAAAGGAACACAAGCCTGTGAACATGTAAAACTTCATTGATAATTGCCTTTGATATACATCAGAATTCAAATTGAATTGTTTGAACTTCAAATTAGCCTGAGATGATAGCAATTTAAGATAACTAGAGGCATATAAGTGGTTCAATATCTTTGTAGAAGAGTGGAACACCTTCCTAACAGAAGATTGAATATCATATGTATATGCTATAAGCAAAAATTGTGTCATTTTGATCTTAGACAATTAAACAAAATTTTACTTTGTGTTATCATGCACATTGTGGTGTAAAAAGCAACCTATTTGTTCTATACACTTACAGAGGAAACTGGTGTCATTTATCAAGTTCAGTTATCAGTGGATTTGGGTTTGTTTGGAATAGAATCAAATGAATTGACTTAGAGAAAGCACAACCAATAATTTTATGAAAGTTAGTTGTATTATACGAACACTTGGACGCGTGAGATTTGGCTTGGAGTGGATGGGGTCTGTGAAGTGTTTGCTATTTTGCACTTCGTTTTGCATGCAATCTAAAATTAATAAATCGAAGAAAATATCACCGCCCAACCAAGAATAACATGGAGAAATTCGACTCGACCTAAATTAAAGTTAAATAAAACAAACAAAACCAAATCTTGCCTGTTAAATTGCAGCGTAGTCGTCGGTACGTAGAATCGCGCCAAAATACGTAGCAAAGTGGAGTAGTACGTGCCGAGGATTCCCCTCCATGCTTGAGGCGCGCTTGAATCCAGACCTCTTTGAGTAGCCGTAGTGGCCTACGTAGTGAATCGTAAACTCTCCATTATCATACCACAAGAACCTAAGAAAATCCCTGTCGGCTTCCTTTATTTCTATCTGATGAAATGCCTTCTCTAAGTCGGCTGTCAATGCTACCGTATAGCTCCGGAATCTTAACAAAGTATCAAACAAATGCGGCATATAATTTGGACCAACTTCAAATCGATCATTAAGTGTTAAAACGTCATTACTCCTCTTCGCCCTACCATCAAAAACAATACAAACCTTTTTTGTGTCATGGTCACTGCGAATAACACAATGGTGCGGAATTTACTTACAATTAGCCTTGATTTCTGTGCCTTCGGGAACTTTTTCTATTATACCACTTTTCAACTGCTCCTGTATGATTGCATCATATTCTTGGCATAATTGTGGATCCTTTTGTAAGCGCAAGTATACGGATTTCAAACGTGCATCACATAAATCATAATCAGATGGTAAAGGCTCTGAAATATCGTCCTTCCAAGGAAGGCTTACCTGATAATTCTTGCCAGTAAATGTTATATCAAACTCTTTCCTCTGATTTTCCTCATTCTGTTCATTCTCCTTTTCAATGCCAACAGTTTCTGTCTTCCAAAATTGCTTCAAGGTTTCGATCAGCTCATTGTTATTGTCAACTACCTGTACAAACTGTTCTGCCTGTTCCTTAGTGCTTTCATTCATCAAATGTTGACCTATAACTTTACAAGAAAAAAAATTTGAAACTGTCTCCGAATCCCCTGGGGCTAAATCTACGGGGCCAGAAATTAACCATTCAAGTTTGCTGCTTATTGCGACAGGGTCTGCGCTTCCCTTTCTAATATTGCCTGTTACTACTTCATAGAAATAGTCTGCACATAGCAAAATATCTACACTATCTGCTTGCATCTACACTATCTGCAAAATCTAAGCCTTGCAAATGCGCGTATTGCCTGTACTCTACTGGGGTGGCAAGAGGAGAGCATATTACGGAATGGGTTAGGGCTGTTACACTTAAAATTTTATCGCCTAAATGTAAGTTAAATCTAACTTGACTACAATTTTTCCATTTATAATGCTTCGACCCAAAGGTTTTCAAATGAAGTTCTTGTGTGCTTTCTTCAGTTAACTGCAGTCTGTTCTTCAATTCTTCCGTGACGTAGGTCTTCTGACTGCCATTATCCAACAAAATTCTTGCCATAACCGTATTCTCTCGCTTTTCTCCGAAAACGTTTGCTCTGGCGGTCTGTAACAATACTGTCTGCTTGCTTGAATCTAACTTGACCGTCACTGTAACACTTTCACTTCCACTTGTGTCTTTTCCCCGTTTTTCTTTCTCGGATTGCGATTATTGCTTCTTGAGGCAAATTAACTGGTGATGCTTATCATTGCATTTTCGGCATCTTCGATTGCTGTTACAGGAATTCGCCCTATGTCCCTGCTTCAGGCAATTAAAACAACATTTCTGCTTCAGTAAGATTTCCTTGCGCTTGTTTGGATCCTTAACCCTTTAACATTGATACGACAAGTGCTCTCCTTCACAAAAAGCACCGATTGCTCGAAATCGACTGTTCCTTGGCGTGAAACGATGATATAGCGGCTGGAGTTTGTTTCGGTCGATGAATTGGAGCCTTCTTCTCTGTTTCTCCAACATACGAACATGTTTCCCTCGCTTCAATTTCCTTTCGTATGATATCGAGTATGCTCTTCATTGACCATATGTCTGACTTTGTTTCCTTGGAAACTTGTAATGCAACATCTTTTGGTATTCATTTCATGATGATCATAATAAGCAAGCTTCCATAATTTTCTTGACTAACTACTAGCGATTTCAGACCACGTATGTGAACGTTAATATCGTCGAAAATTTCTCTCAACTAAGCGACTGTGTCGGTCGGGCTGTACTGCAGGTTTAATAATTTCTCCATATGTACTTGAATTATTTTCTGCTTATGACCGAAGCGTTGATATAGAGTTTCCTTAGCAAGATCGTAATTGTCTTCCACGAATTCCAAACCCTGTACCACCCTAAATGTCTCTCCATCTAATACATTCACTAAATAGTTAAACTTATCGACGGCAGTCCAGCTATCGTTTTCATCAATAGCGCTCTTGAAACTCTGCCAAAACGAATAGAACTTTGTAATGTACCCATTAAATCTTGACAAAGATATCTTCCGTAGCCTAACTCCACTATTTTGACTGGAACTACGCGAATTATTTGAAATGTTTAGTCCTTCTACTTGTGGTCCTTGTGGGGGTCGTATAGGTGAACTGGTCACAACCACGTTCGGTATATCGGCAACTCTCTCGTGTGATTTTGCCTCCTCTGCTACCTTCGTAAAGCTATCGATTATATTCAATGTTTCAGTTACACGTGCTGTAACATCTGATGACTCTTCTATAATTTTTTCTATCTCTGAAATCCAGCATTTTGCCACAAGTCTCTTCAATATTCTCTAATGCTCGCAATTTTCCTTGCATTATACTCTTTATCGATGCAATTTTCATTAGAACATTCTCATCTGCTGTGGTTGGATCCTTGTTCGTCAAAATGTTATCCGCTTGATTGTCGTATTTTGTAATACTGGAACGAGTGCCTCTTCTCACAAATGTGAGTCACAAACCTTCGTCTTCTCCCGTTCGAGTGTCTTCTCTTTCGTCATCACTGCCCATACTATAAACTACTTCGAATTAATTGCTCTGCCCCACGTTGGGCGCCATATATTGTGATGAATAGGTCGAGCCGATTCGAAGTAAATACAAAAAGGTATATGACGTTTTCTTGACATAAACTGAGCAAATTGATACACTTTTTAGTTTAGACCTTTTTAAAAATATGTACTTTTTTTTTCTTGTAAGATTTTATCATTTACTTTGTAAATAGACGGCCCCTTGCAAACCAGCTTAGCTGAATGGGCCACCGTCTGTAAAGAATTGAAATAATAATAATAATAATAATAATAATAATAATAATAATAATAATAATAATAAAATTGATAACTATATTTAATTAAACTAATAAGTAAAACATATGTCCGTAAATCCTTGTACGCCTAATTGCGAACTTCAAAACTCTTCGACCTTGTTGTCGAATGATTGTAATTTGTTTTCCTTGAGTTCCTCTGAACTCTGACTCAAATCAACCACTAGCACAAAACCAATCTAATCTAATCTAACTAACTAGAAGCCGGTGCTGCAAATATAACGAGACGTCAAGAGAAGGAAGTCACAACGCACCGCGGGATTGCGCGGGTAACCGAATGCATGGGTTGTCATTTCCTTCCCATTAACAATCTTCGTCATAAATTTGTTGAAAGATCCATGATTTCTGAATATGAAACGAGAAATCGTAGAGATTTGCAAATTCCCAAAATTAGGCTAGAATATGCAAAGAGAAGGTTGTACTTCTCGGGTGTCTAAAACTGGATTGGTATTCCTGGCAGCATCTTAGAACAAGAGACACTCGCTCGTTTCAAAAAGAGATTTGGAAAGTACCTTCAGATCCTGCAAGGCCCAAACACGACCCCTTGGTAGAGCAGCAATTTTATTCTATTTACCTTCCGTTTTGTCGGTTACTGTAACTACATGAGTCTATTCTTTTTTCTTTTAAATCTTGCATCGGCGATGACCTATTGCTTTTTGTATTCCACGTGACATGAATAATCCAATATCTAATAACTTCAATAACAAAATGTTTACTTAATGTTTTAACACACACTTCTTAACATATCTTTCCTTGGTTACAAGCCACCTGGTTACTGATTTCCCTTTATATTGAAACACTCATCTGCCATGGATCCCCGATGAATCGCATGCAACTTCCGATTATGTGGTAACATGCGTACGATTAAATGGAAACCAACCATAACTTTGGCGTAGCATTTTCTTATGTTGTTCTTAGTCATCAAATCTCGATAAAAACAGGTTAGAGGTTTAGCTCTTCCTTCTCAGCATGGAGATCAAGGAGGAAAATAACCAATATTCTACTTTGCAGCATGGCGCTTTCCGACGTTCAAGATTATTGGCTTCTTTTCACATTGAAGCTTCACACTGGGCTGGCGGTGTCGGATGGGCACGTCCACACTAGTTTATTAGACTATTCACCTACGTCATTTTCCAAAGCTCTTAAGGGTGTGTTCACGAAAAATATTTCGGGGACTTTCGCCCCAAGACTCTCCTCTATCTTATCTGTCCCTAGCATATCACAGAATTTATTTGATGGTGGTCTCATTGACAAAAGTAATCAGTTACGTCCCCTACTTACAGCACCTTGGAGTCGCTCCTTGAGAATTGTTTAATCAGTGACCACACCTTCCTTAGGAGGATTATTGAAAGACCACATCCTTCTGCCAGCAAATTTGGTCTTGCAACCCCTGGCTGAAATGGCTTGCAGCGCCTCTAGTTAGCTCCCTTCCGAATTTTTAATAGCAATAATTTCTTCACCTAGAGCACGAACAGTCCTCACGTGGCCCTCACAAATTTCTACCGCAGAAACACTGTGTTAAAGCTCTCAACTGGCTCATACCTTAAAACATGGGTATCAAACTCTGGCCTGCGGGCCAAATTTGGCCCGCCGTGTAATTTCATTTGGCCCTTTAGGCAATATCAAATTAACATTAGAGCTGGCCCGCCGGTATTATTGGAGCTGCTTTGACGCCGCATTCACCGCTAATTCTATAAATCCCATAATGCTCTGCTGTTGTTTTGGCACACCCGCAAAGCCCTCTCCTTTGTGTCAGTAACGATCTGTGTTCTTGCTCAAAGTTTCGACTGAAAGCCGGCCGGCTCCACCGTCTCTCCGTGCCTCTCTCCCAGACCTTCTGCGGTCTCATATCACAACAGTTCTACTGTGATACCCCAAAAATGGCGAAAAGGAAGGGAGAAAACAGAACTTTTTTGGACAGGTGGGAGACAGATTACCTGTTTACGTATGTAAAAGAGAAACCTGTTTGCCTCGTGTGTGGAGCCAACGTGTCGATAATAAAGGAGTACAACATTAGGCGACACTATGAAACAAAACACGAAGACAAATACAATGACCTTGACATGACTCAAAGAAGCCAAAAAGTAGAGGAGATGAAAAAAGGTTTAGTTTCACAACAGAATATGTTCAAAAAAGCCACAGCACAAAGTGAGGCTGCTGTAAAGGCAAGTTATATCGCGGCAGAAGAAGTAGCCAAATCAAATGAGATGAGAGTGACGCTAAATCTGAATTAAAACAAATGAGGAAAATTAACATTAATCGCGTTATTATTGGTTATCTAAATATAAATTCGATTAGAAATAAATTTGATGCACTGAAAGATATAGTCTCACAAAATATTGATATTTTAATGGTCGCTGAAACAAAGATTGATGAATCTTTTCCAAAAGAGCAATTTTTCATGGAAAGTTACTCTTATCCATTGCGGTTGGATAGAGATGGTAATGGCGGTGGTCTCTTGGTATATGTCAGGAGCGATGTACCATCCACTGAACTGAAATCTTTCAAGTTTGACAATGATGTGGAATGTGTTTGTTTTGAAATCAATCTACGGGGTAAGAAATGGGCTATTTTCAGTATCTATCGAACACCATCACAATCAGAAGCTCACTTTTTTGAAAATCTTGGCAAAGGGATTGATCACTACAGTGAGAAATTTGAAAACTTTTTGCTTCATGGTGACTTTAATACAGTGGAAACAGATCAACATGTTCATAATTTTATGAATGGTTATGCGCTTAAAAATTTGATGAAGGAGACAACTTGCTTCAAATCTGAAAATCCTAGGTGTATCGACCTTATCCTAACCAACAGATACAGGAGTTTCCAAAATACCACTACAGTTGAGACAGGGCTTTCTGATCTCCATAAAATGGTACTAACAGTCCTGAAAACAACATACCAAAAAGCTGGGCCCACGGTTATGAATTATAGAGATTACAAGAATTTTTCCGAGCAAACTTTTAAACAAGATCTCAGAGAAGAGTTAGAATGTATCAAATCATCTGATCTAAATTATGATTCCTTCCAAAACTGTTTCGAAAAAGTGCTTGATAAGCATGCCCCAATGAAAAAGAAATATGCTAGGGCGAATGATTGTCCCTTCATGAATCGAGCTCTCCGTATAGCCGTTATGTTACGCACGAGATTAACGAATAATTACTATAAAAGCCGGACAGTTCAAAATTGGGAAGCTTTTCGCAAGCAACGCAATTTATGCGTAAAATTATTCAGGACTGAAAAAAGGAACTTCTACAAGAATTTAGATATTTCTCAAATAACAGACAATAAAAAGTTTTGGAATACCGTAAAGCCTTTCATTTCAAATAAAAACAAGGCTAAGGTAAAAATTACTTTGATTGAGGATGACAGGATAATTTCTAAGGACGAGGAAGTTGCAGAAACTCTAAATAATTACTTTGTAACTGTTACTGACTCTCTTGGTCTTACAGAAAATAGTGAGATTATCACGAGCACAGAAGGTGCAACGGATCCTATAGACCAGGCTCTTATTAAACACTCCAACCACCCTAGCATTAGGAAAATCCGCAGTCTTGTGTAAAACGACAGCTTATTCCATTTTGATAATGTTTCAATTGAAGAGATGAAAACGGAAATTTGCAGGCTCAACCCAAGTAAGGCAACAACTTTCAAAAATGTTTCTCCAAAAATTTTGAAGGGTAGCTCTGACATTTGTGCTGAATCGTTGCAAATAATCTTTAATGACGGTATGGAAAATTATTCGTTTCCTGACAAGCTAAAATCCGCAGATGTCTCTTCTCTGCACAAAGCAGAGGCGAAAACATCAAAGAAAAATTATAGACTTGTAAGTGTACTTCCAACGGTTTCCAAAATTTTTGAGAGAATTATGGACAGGCAGATAATTAAATATATAACGCCATTTCTATCAATTCTACTGTTCGGGTTTCGCAAAGGTTTTAATACACAGCACGCCTTGATTAGGATGCTTGAAAAATGGAAAGTCAGTTTAGATAATGGAGAGAATGTAGGTGCAATCTTGATGGACCTTTCAAAAGCGTTCGACTGCATTGAGCATGACCTCTTATTAGCAAAACTATATGCTTATGGTTTTAGCCGTGAAGCCCTTTCCCTTGTTCACAGCTTTTTGGAGAACAGGCAGTAAAGAGTGAAAATCAATGGATCTTTTAGTACATTTAAATATCTTGCCTTAGGCGTTCCACAAGGATCGGTTCTTGGTCCCCTTTTCTTTAACATTTACATAAATGATCTGTTGCTCTCCATTCAGGAAACTGATATCTGCAACTATGCAGATGATACAACTATATATACATGCCACAAGAATATTGACAATGTAATCCGGAGCTTGGAAAGTGATTCCACTGTAATTATCCAGTGATTCACAGATAACTTTATGAAATTGAACACAGACAAATGTCATTTTATGATACTAGGGAAAAGTTCAAATCAAGATGTTACTGTTAACGTAGGTAGCAGCGTTATTGGAAATACCGAGGAGGAAAAGTTATTAGGGGTAATGATTGATAAAAAACTAACTTTTGAGACGCATATCAACAAGTTATGTAAAAAGCTGGGAATAAGCTTTTTGCACTCTCTCGTCTGTCTCCATATATGAACTCCAACAAACTGCGAATCTTAATGAGAGCCTTTGTAATGAGCCAGTTTCAATACTGTCAGTTGGCTTGGATTCTCCACAGTAGGCATTAGAATAACAAGATTAATAAGATACACGAAAGGGCTTTAAGAATTGCTTACAAGGATTATGTTTCTAGGTTTGACAATTTATTAGAAAGAGATAAGTCGGTTACTATCCATACGAAGAACTTACAAACCCTAATGACAGAATTATTTAAAACGCAGAACAGTATGAACCCTCTTTTCATGAGTGAGATCTTCAGAGAGCGAGAAAATATGTATAACCTAAGAAATAACAAGGAATTTGTAATACCAAGGATAAAGACCGTAAATTTTGGATCTGAGTCCATCAGATACAGAGGTCCTCAACTTTGGTTTTCCCTCCCTCAAGATATAAGGAATACTGAACCGCTCTCATTGTTTAAATCAAAGATAAAAAGGTGGCACGGTGAAGAATGCTCTTGCAGACTATGTCGACCTTTTATTCCAAAAGTCGGATTTTTATGATTGGGCTTTTTATTTTCTACATTTTATGTCATTTATTGTATTCAAGATATTTTAGCATACTATTTTTATAAACTGTGTATTTTTGGGTAGTTGGCCTTAATTAGCAATTTTAGTGTTTTTTACTATACTTAGCTATGTACCAGCCAACTATAAAGAAATTGATTATTATTATTATAAACCGACCATTGAATGAGGGAGAGTTTGTTAAAAAGTGCATGCTGAAAGTTTGTGACCAAGTGTGCCCGGAGAAAAAGCAGGCCTTTTCAAACGTAAGCCTGAGCAGGAACACAATGGCTGAGCGCACATGTGATCTTGCCACCAATTTACCTGACCAGCTGATGGAAAAGGGAAAAGATTTTGTTGCTTTTTCCCTCGCCGTGGACGAAAGCACTGACACGTCTTATATTGCACAGCTGTCAGTCTTCATCCGCGGTGTCGACTCAAATATGTGTGTTACGGAGGAACTGTTAGGATTTAAATCCATGCATGGCACAACCATGGGGAAGGAAATCTTTGAGGAGGTTTTGCAAATGTGTAACTGAAATAAACCTGCCGTGGGATAAACTTGTGGGATTAACTACTGATGGTGCGACAGCGATGAGTGGCAAGAAGAATGGACTGGTGGGCTGGATTTGTGAAAAGATGCGAGAAGAGATTTGTGCAGGTGAGCTGTCTGTTTATCTGTGCATCATACATCAAGAATCACTGTGTGCCTAAGCCCTACAGATGGAACATGTTATGACTACAGTAACACGAATTGTTAACTTTATAAGAGCAAAAGGTCTGAATCACCGCCAGTTTAAGTCTTTTCTGGATGAATTTGGTTCGGAACACACTGACATGCTGTATCACACAGAGGTGAGATGGTTAAGCCGCGGAAAAGTACTGAACAGATTTTTCGAGCTTCGTGAAGAAATATGTCAGTTTCTGCAAAGCAAAAGGAAGGACAGAGCAGAGCTTTGGGAGCAAAAGTTTTTGTGTGAGCTGGCCTTTCTGTGTGACATCTCAAGCCATCTTGATGGGCTGAATGTGCAGCTACAGGGGCGAGGGCGTATCATCAGAGATATGTACACGTCAGTGAGAGCTTTTAAAACTAAACTCTGCCTGTGGGAGAATCAGCTGCTGCAAGGAAACACTGGCCATTTCCCCTGCTGCGAAACCATAAAACCGCAGTTCTCTACCGCCATCTGCGCACAGTTTGCTGAAAAACTCGGTGTACTCGGCGTTGAGTTTAGCCGGCGATTTGGCGACTTTGATGGTCAGAAATGTAGATTTGAACTGCTTAGTAATCCCTTCGCAGTTGATGTGGAAAAAGCACCAAATAACCTCCAAATGGAGCTAATTGAACTCCAGTGTGATGACATGCTGAAGTCAAAGTATGATGCTGTTGGCGCTGCTCACTTTCTACAATTCATACCTGACACAATGCCTCAGCTCCGCAGCCAAGCTGCTCAATTGCTCTCCATGTTCGGCAGCACTTATCTATGTGAGCAGCTGTTATCCTCAATGAAGATGACGAAAACGTCTCACAGGATACGTCTGACTGATGAACACCTTCGTTTGATAATGAAGGTTGCCTCAGCTCAAAACCTGAGCCCCAACATTAATGAACTAGTGTGCACGAAAAGATGCCAGGTATCTGGATTGGACACATCTGATTAGATCAGTGTGTCACAAACTGAGCTGTTAAAATGCCCGAATGGTTGATTAATTAATTGTTACTTTATTTTCAGATGTATTAGCCGTGTTATGTTATGTTCATATAGTTAATATAATTGCCTCAGAAGGCTGCAAACAGAAGAGGTATTACATTTTTATTTAAATTTTATTTAGTATGCCATTGTTGTTTGTTTGTTGTTTTTAATTTTGCACTAGTAAGCGTTGCTTGTTCCATATTCATGCACTTTCTTTTGCTACTTTAATGCTTGAACGTTTGATTGATTTTGTTATTTTATTTTATTTTCAAATTTATTATTAGCCTGTGAAAGAGTTTATATCAAAATGCCTCAGAATTTTACCTCGAATTTGTCAAGTTAGTCTTGCTGGTTCAGAATTTATTGCAAAATTGATATGGGTACCTATTAAAAGGATACTTTATTCAACCTTGGCCCGCGGCTTCAGTTCAGTTTTAAATTTTGGCTCACTCTATATTCGAGCTTGACACCCCTGCCTTAAAGCAACATTGTATATTGGGTTCAAAAAACGTGGCAGAACGTGTACATATATAGAGTGAATAATCAATGAAAATTGTAATACACGTTTTTTACAAGAAACCTGGCTGAATGCCCAGAAGTAAAATCGTCTTACTTTTGGCAACATTTCAGTTCTATAAGTTTCTTAATTTAACCACTAAAAGTGTAGTGAAAGCGTAAGAAACTCCTATTTGTCTAAAGCTTCTTAGCGTTTACTTTGTACTTCCAACTGTTTCTGAAATTTTTTGGGTGTCGGTTTCTTACAAAGAGCAGCGTGTAGCTCTATAATTGAACTTGAGGGATTATCTTGACCTAAAAGAAAGTGAATTCGAGGACTTGGAAGAAGTGTTGTAAACATTTCGGTTGTTAAAATGTTCAGACTATACAATTCATTCAAAATAACGTGAAATTCGGTTACAACGAAGGAGCATGGAATGACAGGCATTTCTCTCATAGCTGACGGGAGAATTGTATCTGTGTGATGTGCGACAAATCAAATAGCCCTGGAGTGGAAAAAATCATAGCTAGTGGTTAGGCGTGCAGACCTCAGATATTGGAAACTGTTCAACTTTATGAATTTATAGAATGTCTATGGTGCATGTGAGTATTTGCTACCTAGCTTTTACTGTAGCACATTACTTGCGTTGGCGCACTCGGGTTAGGCCGATGTCGTCTTCTTTTGTGTGATTAGTACATACTCTTTTAATGAAACGTTTTTCCATACCAATTGCCCAAAAATCAGGTGGCTTCGGCTGTTCTTGTTACCACATGCGCTATTCGGTATCTCAGAAAATTTCATCCAATTGACCTCATCACCCTTTTTTGACTTGATCATGACAGAAAGTAAATACTGTAAGTTCTCTATTTAACCCCCTTCTATCGGGGGGGGGGCCTTATTGATTTGAAACACTCCGAAAGAGAAATTGTTGGAGATGGGGGCTTGTAAGAGAAAGGAAGGGCTAAACAATGTTGAGAAATATATACAAATTCTCAACATTATTCTTAATATTTGGTGATTGAAGTATTACCTTCGAGGCCACCGCGTCATAAGCGCCGGCTTTTGATTTTTGCATAGGAAGGGGACTCAAAAAATTTAGAAAACTGCACGCCATGAATGCACTTTGCAAATATATACAATATAAAATATTTTACTGAAGATATCAAAAGAAAAAGCTATGCAATCAAACAATGGATATCACCTTCATCATCATCACGAACATCATTTATTTGAGTGAACTGTATTCCCTTTGTCAAGGGATTGCTAACTTTTCTTGCATGATTTGGTGTAATATCTCTGTTTTGCTCTACCCTCTATACTCATTCCATTTCAAATCAGTGTAGGTATGAAATCATAGAGCCAGATTTTGCCAACTTTTAGTAGAGTTGTAGGGATGATAGAACTTTGTAGAAATATCAAATTTTAGAGAAAAAATCAAACTTGTTCAAAAGCTATGACCATTTAAGTGTTTGACCACATATTGCAATAATGATACTAAACCACCATTTTGAATTTTTACAACTTTCTTGTGGATTTAAATTTGCTGTTTTACTGGATTTAACCATCCAATCATGATGAACATTTCTTCTGGTAAAAATAAAGGTGCTAATTCTGAAAATGTTCTCAAAATTTTCATGAATCCTATAATTTAATTGACCCAAAAATTAATGCTCCTCAGATTAATGAAAAAGTGCCAAGGTTTTGGCACTAATTTTGTTCTTTGCTTTGTCTTAAAAGTAGAGTGCTATTTGAACCCTTTGGCAAAATAGTGTGCATTTCTTCTTTCATTTTGCTCCCAAAATATCCATATGAAATAATAGCAGGAAAGGTGTTGCATGACACTATGATGTAGATATTGACAGTCTTTGATGCCTACAACATGTTTTCAGCAGATACAAAAGTGAAGTATCCAGGTATTTGTTTTTGAAATTATGTGTAGATACTGACTTTTCCTGGTAAACAGCCAGTGAAGTTGATGAACTGCCTCACTACAGGCTAGGGTGCATTATATGTAAATAGCATGCCAAAGGTATGCCAGGACAGTTGTCTGGTGTGCCAAAAACTGTGACTGTCAGCACCAACCTAAACTAATTGCAAAAGAAACTCCATTCCCTCCAGTTGCACAAGCTACTGCTCAGGAAGTTACACCTGCTGATTTTTTGTCATTAGTTTCCAAGCCAAATACTGACAAAAGAGCTTAGTGTATACCAAAGATCTTTAGGCCTAAGTACATAGAATGCACCTTGAACTGCAGGTAGCTATCATACTGAATACATGTTAAGATAGCAGGTATCTAAGCCTGAATGCTCTCTGGCTCTTTGTCTTCCAAAAGGGGGACAATGACTTCAATTTTCCTGCAACATACTACCTTAATACTGCCCAAATAACAAGTTTGGGTTTGGCAGCGATTGGTACCATTAAGTGTGCTTTAATATTAAAAACAACAATTCACCAGTCACTATTTTCACAAAATGTTCACTGATTTATTCTTTTTATGTAACATGTTAGAGCTCATGTAAGTTGCCTGAGCACAGTGGGTTGAGGGGCAGATATTTCATAAAGTTGAAGTTCTTATCCATAATGTCAATTTATGAAGAAAAGAAAAGCTAAAAATTTATGACTCACTTAAAAAAGTATCAAAATGTCTTTCATATGTTGAAAGTTATTAATATGTAAAGTTAAACATTTTTGCTAAATGCTGCATCCTGACTTGAACCATGAGCATTTCATCCTTAGCCATTACATAGTTTAAATAACTTTTAATTATCTTCAAATCATATAAGTTTGTATAAAAACAACTATCAGAAAAGTGGTGTCTATGTCACATTTCCATCAAAAAAGTAGTTTGCAAAAAATTGCCAAGTAGGGACTTTCAAGGGTGTCAGTTTTCAGATAGTTTAGTTTATGGGGAAAATGAAATTACCCATTAGGAATGTTCCTTCTTGGTATTTTTTACATATTTACTGAGGAAGAAATTGAAAGCAAAGCCAATGTACTGACTGTTTTTGACTTGTCTCAGTTCTGAAAAATATAATATTTTGTTGTGAATATAATCAAGCAGGGGTGGGCTGAAAGAATATATTATTTCCACAAACACCATTTTCCAAAGCAATTTGTGATAAGGCCAATCCAAAAGTTCTGGAAATGACACCTGAACATTTTGATCAAGTATATCTCCCACATAGTGCCAGGTATATCTATGATACTATACTCATTTATTATTCCCCCTTAGGTGGTAGTATTGAAAATGAAGAACAGTGCTTTCCAATTCTTGTTATGAATGTATAACCAGTCAAACCTTGTTTCGGATGTGGTAGGCAGAATGTATCATTTTCAAAACCTGTAGGTTGGGATTCACAGTTTACCTAATCTACCTGGTGAATTGTCTATTTACTCATTTTTCAAGCTACTGAGTACAGTAGCAACAGGAAAACCAACTTGCTTGGGCTGGAGATTGGAATTGACCAAAGATAGGCCAATTTATTTCCAAGATAATTTTGATCAATATAAAAAATGGTGTAACTGTAGGATTTATAAAAGGAAAAACTGTTTTTTTGACTTCAAAGTATCTTCAAGAAGGAAACCAGAAATAAGATACTAGTCCATTTGACTGCCAATTCATAGTTCAGTTGAAAAGTTATATTGACTCCCACATTGGGTCAATTCTGGTTTAGCTAAACATGATAAAACTGACTTATTGGTAGCATTTGGGGCATCATCAGTGTCAGTGCTTTTTCCCGCTTGATGCTCATCGTGGTGGCATGAGCATGATGGTGATAATTCTATTGTTTGTAATTTCAATGTGATGAAAAGACATTGTCCCCACCAGTGGCTTGGATTGCTGGTGATATCTCAGAATGAGAAAGGTGGTTAAAGGTCTAACTGATTCTTTTTGGAAGAAAGCTATCACAAAGTTAGGGAACTTTTTCTTTGCAACTGATACAAATCCTTCAGAACTTGTGATAACTCCTTCTGTTGCAAAATCTTATGCCAAACTGCATTTTTTACATATATTGAGTAAAGAGGGGTAAATCCATTATTAGAAAAATATAGATTTTAATTGTAGGGATTAATAAATGTGTAATACTTTACTTTGTTTCTGCTATTGCATTATGTACAAGTACTTTGAACTATTATGAAAGTATTTTCTAGGTCAGTTTGTTATGTTGACCAAACGGTTTGTAGTTTTTGGCAATAGAACTAAAACTTTGAGACATTGTTGTCCCTAATTTTCAACATCAAGATTAGAGTTATGTTCAAGTGGTGTTGCATATCAGTCAATGATTGAAAATTACCTTAAAATGCTGAAATAGTTTTGGATAGTCCAATTTTACAATTAGTTGCATACATATGAAATTGTTCCATATGTGACACCATGTTCAGAATCTACTACTAGTAACAAATCAGTTCTCTTCATGAATACTGGAAACAATCAATTTTCTACTGTAAAACAGCATCATATACTGTATGATCATATCATGAGGGCAACCCTAAAGCTCACATTGTATACAGCATATTGCATACTTTTTGCTTATTGAAAAGCTTGAGTGTTCCATTTTGTGGAGATCAGGAGAAAAGGGAATTGTGTACTCTCACTTTGCAAATGGAATTAAGGTTTTGAAATTGTTTCAGTTCATATTAAAATCAGTATGTAATACTGTATTTCTTTAGTGTATGATTGAGGGTTCTTGAAAGTGAATACTTTTACTTATTGTAGTTTTCAGATCTGGAAAGTTCTGGATGTGACAATATTTCATCAGGAAGTATTTCAGAAAGTACTAGATAGAAATTTTTCATAATTTCACATCACCTTAAGAATGTAAAATACTGCACTTATCTGAAAAAAGTAGTTGCCTAGATGAACTCTCTTTGGAACAAATAAAAAATTATTAACAACCTTGACAAAATGATGACAAGTGACATAAATTACTGTCATTTCTCTATTTATGAATTAACTCATCGAAATTTGTAGATAAAGTTATGGTTGGCAAATAAATACAAAGGTAATAAAAATATAACTGCTTGCAGAAAATTATGCCTACATGGGTCTTCTTTCCAAATATGAGCTATGTAAAGACAAAATTCAATGTGATATTTCACCCACAAAGGGGACAAAGTTGTGGATTGGCTCGATAACATGGAGACAAACAAATATTTGATTCCATCAAAGATTTGAATTGGGAGCGTCCATCATCAGAAAATTTCACATTCATTATGGTGCTGTGTAGCCTTTTTACACTTAAAAGCTGTTTTTGCCAATTGCAGATTAAGTGCATATGATAAAGGTTAGTAAGTGTGTTTTTCTTGTAGGGCATCAACAGACCTTTACAACGAGTGGTCTATCACGTCCATAGATTTACTGTTCTGGAAGCTATGTTAAAATTTCTTTGCAATTACTTTCTCAGCCAATTGTGCCGTGTTTTGATAGAGTCCTTGAACCTAGGCTCCATGCCTGAGCCAAATGTAATGCTTGCCAGCAGTGGTGTAGCACAAGAAGGGCGCTAATTAGCACAACAGGACTATGCACAAACTACTCAAAAATTTCAGCATGAAGCATCAGTTAAAATTAGATATATGATTTTGACATTAACTTAAATCATTGCACATGCTTGACATATGACACTTCTATATCACTTATCTGGATCAGTATTAAAATTATGAAAATTGCAATATATGAAAATTTCTCCATCTGGAAATGTGAATTATAGCCTTCTGAACATTTTTGCAAAATATTTTTCAGTTATTCAAATCTATGTGTTATCAGCTTTTTCAAGAAGAAAGTACACTACTTATCACCAGAGCACGCTTCTCAAATTAATTCTCACAACATTATTCGAAGGGATGCTTTGATGGTCATTCCTTTATTAGCCAATCAAGATCTGATGCCTATGGTGATCTAACTATTTCAAGTGCTTTGCTATTCAAACCTTCTTGCTTTGCCTCCTGAATCCTTTTATTATAATGCCCTGTGTTTTCTACTATTTTTAATAAGAAAATTTGATTGAAGTCTCATTGCTATTCCAACAGATTCCCCCATGTTATATGTTGATTTTGAGGATGCTCCGAGCTCAATGACAGACATAATAGACCTGTCTTGTAATGCCTGTTCCTTTTTTTCAATACTATCATTCTCATGGCATATTACATAGGCTTTCCCTTCTTTCAGCATCTGGTTTTGCTTTGCCTGAATTTCTTTTTCAGGAGTCTTTCCCTTACCCATAAGGCAGAAAACCATCATAGATCATTATCAGTAGTATTTGAAGTCCACTAACTAGTTTGAGCAGAAAGTCCTTCTTCAGCTCAACACATCCAAATCTATTGGACCTAATGGTATACCTGCTATAGTTCTAAAGTCCTGTGCCCCTGAACTCGCCCCTGTTCTCAACAAGCTTTTCCAACTTTCCTACAATCTTGGTATCTTTTTCTTCATCTTGGAAACTCGCCCAAATATTCCCTATCCCCAAGAAGGTGACAAATCCTTCAAACTATTGCCCTATTGCAATCACTTCTCTCATCTCTAAGACTATGGAGATCATTATCACCAAACAACTGTTTGCCTTCCTTGAAACAAACAGCCTTCCTTCTGATCATCAATATGGGTTTCGACAAGCAAGATCTACCGGTGAACTTCTAGCCTATGCTGTTTATGCACGGTCCTCTGCTCTAGAATCCTAAGGTGAGAGTAGAGTGATCCCTCTTGATATTTCCAAGGCCTTTGATCTCGTCTGGCACAAAAGTCTTCTTGCTAAACTCCCACTGATTGGTCTTCACCACACCCTCATTAGATGGATCTCTAGCTTTCTATCTGATAGTTCAATTGCAATTAAGGTCGATGGCTACCTCTCTAATCCTCATTCTATCAACCCAGGTGTACCTCAGGGCTCTGTTATCTCTCCTGTTCTGTTGATCCTCTTCATAACTGACCTACTTTCCATTACATCTTCCAGTATTTTCTCCTTTTCTGGTGACACTTATGTAAGTTTATCTTTTTCATCCAATCCTCAAAACCTTGCCTATTCTAATATTTCACCATGTTGTAACACTTCAGCCTCACTTCTCACCAATGACTTGACAAATGTGGAGAAGTGGGGTACTGACAACCTTGTTCAGGTCAATGAAGAAAAGACAAAACAGGTTGTCATATCACGTAAACATCACCAAAACTTCCCCCTGTTTTCATGAATGGCCATAGACTGGACATTTCATCTTCAATCACTCAACTTGGTCTTTCTATTTCATCTAATCTCACTTGGAAACGCCATATCAATTCCATAGCAAAGCATGCATCTCTGAAATATGGCTCTCTTTCTAGAGACCGTGGCAATTTATCACCTTCTCAACTACTAACTATATACAAATCCCAGATTCGTCCTTCTCTGGAGTACTGCTCTCACGTCTGCGGTGGTGCTCCTAAATCTTCTCTCCATCATCTTGACAGAGTCCATTCTAAAGCCATCCGTCTCATCAACAATCCAAACCTCACTAATTCTCTACAGTCTCTCTCCCATCGTCATCTTGTTGTAGATCTTTCCATTTTCTACTGCTATTTTCACGGACATTGCTCTCAGGAAATCAAGAATATTATTCCTGATCCAGTGAGGCATGTTCAAACTACCAGAAGCTCTACCTGTTACACCCTTTCCATGAACTCTATCTCACAAATCATCTTTCATTTCCAGAACTTCTCAATTGTGGAACTCCTACAATTTGTCATCTTTTAAATCTAACATCAACAAACTTGATCATGTCTCCCTTTCTACTTAAACTTCCCCTCATTTTCTCAGTTTTTCCTTTGGTGGGGCTTCGTTATAGTCCCTAAAGCCTTTCCCCGGCATTACTTTCTAAAGAAAAAGCACAAGGACAGTCTGGTGTGTGTTCTGTGCAGTACTTGACTTCCAAAACATTAGAATAAAGAAAGGTCTTCTGTGTTATGTACCACATTGTTATAAAAGCTAATAGTCTGAAGCAAGTTGAATCAAGCTAACTGTCTAGATTCCTTTTTCCAACAGTTGTTCAAAATTAAAAATTTTTCCAATATTTGCTCAAAATTTACAGAGTGTTAAAACATTTGTTCAGAACTAAAATAAGCACGTTGTTAGATACTGCAAGGAGCCAGTAAAGTTAATATAGTGCCTGAGCAAGTGTGCTTGAAGTCTGATTCTTTGCATTCTGGTTCCATGAAAAACTTTTAAACACAAGTGTAGGAAGTTGAGTGAAAATGTGATGGACATACAGTTCAAGTGTGATGGATGTACATAAATGTGTACAAGCATCAGAGTGTTTTCATTCCAATGTGAAAGAGTCTGCAATTTTCTTCTGATATACTGGTCAACTGCACTGAACTTATTTATAATCCTAGATAAAATCGCTGTTTGATAGCATGGTTCAGCTACAGGACACTTTAATTGAAATTGAATACTGTTGTGAAAGATATACATTGTTTTTGCAGTTAAAATACTAAATCAGCAAATCATGTATGCTCAAATTAGGTTAAAATGAAAGCCAAATTATATTTCTTAGTCCTATTTCTGATTGTACAATTGAAAATAGGTGAAAAATATGAGTAGATCACTATTTGAATGAGATTTCTTGAAGAGATGTTTTTTTGTGAAATTTTGTTCTTTGCCTACCTCCTATAAAATGTGGCATATTAAGAGCACAAGAGGGATTCCTATTTATTTTCGTTACGATTGTAATGACCCTAAGTTATCTATTGATAGCCCAAGCTTAAGATGTCATCCATCATCTAGTGGTTGATGCTTGCATGGAATTAATGCAAATGGTGCAAGACTTAAGAATCATATTCAAAGAGTAAATAAAGAAAATAAAGTCATATTCAGCCTTGCATTCTTAATTCTATACTGCCGTAAAAGTCTGCTATTAACTTCAAGTTTAGTAGTCCAGTTTCATTATTACTATCAATCAGCTTTGGATTATGCCATGTAATATTGTGCCATATGGATCCTTTGAGGGAGAAAAAATTTGTTTTGATGGATTGTTTTGGAGGTCTTTGTTCATTGCCATTTTGCATTTTAGAACTTTGAAAAGTAGCACCACAGAATAGAGAATAGGCAGAAGGAAAACTCTGGCTGGCACCTTTGTTGTTTTTGCTGCACAGATTTTGGGAATGCTCTTTCTTAAACTAGTTTGTATTTTGAGACATCTGACAATTGCGGAGCACATAGTGTGCAATGGAAATTACACTCATTGAGATATGTGGTTGCAATCCTTATGCATCATACAACAAAGGTTAATTTTGAGCAAGTGATGAATGTTTCAATCATAAACTAGCTATATGGAAGGTTTTTCAGTTTACAATACATTCTTTTTATTGAGCACATTTGACAAATTTAGACCAACAATTTTGCTGTCATTTCAACCAATGTGCAGTGTTACAAATAGAAAATCTTACTGTTTTTATTTTGCGTTTTACGTGGTATCAGCTGAAAAATTCCAGGCAATACTACATCTCTATTGTGGTAGGTTGCATTGTTTAGTTAGCTTCTTCAGAGATCAACAAGGCTGCTGGTGATGAAAGTGATGAAATCCAATTCCAAGACCATGGCTTACCGATAGTCTTCATAGCTTGCAATAATGATACAAGAGTACTCCATACATAGTTATATTTTCTATGCACCATATAGCTCTAAATGCACTGAATATATCATTAGATAGGAGAAATCAACCCTTTGTGTGGAAAGTCTGAATGCGGAACTTGTGCTGTAGAATCCTAAGTATGAGAGCACTATCACATGTGTGCCTGAAGATAGATTTCCCCAAGAGGGATCTAGGTACATGTTTGATTCTTCTTGTTCCTAACTTCCTGCCAATTCTGAATTCAGTAGTTTCTACTATTTAGGCAATGGTATTCAAATGTACAGCATTTTGGCACGTGCTGCTGTTGTAAAACAGAATTGCAATGCAATTGCTAGATGAAATATTTGGCCCTATAATCTCACAGTCAATTTTTGAAGGCCCAATTGTATCAATATGCTTATCTGTTGTCTTCCTGTTTTGATAGAGAATTCTTACATCTTTTTATCATGAAGCTCACTATCATATTTGCTCAATGTGTTGCATTGAGTATAGAGATAATTAGGTATGTGAAAAAGAACAAAAATTGAAATAATTTTCCTTTAATGTGAGTGGGAGTGACCACATAATACATGATTTCAATGGAAACCCCAATAATTTCAATGAAATGTAGCTTCACTAGGATTATCTGAAACTGGTTAACTCTGATTAAGCTATTAGGAATCAATTAGCCAGTAGATTGCATCTAGCCGTGCAATGGTCCTCTATTCATAATTAGTAATTCAAAATCTGAACTGAGCAAATTCATGGAACAAAATAGTCTAAATCTAAAATATTACAAGCATACATTTTTCAGAATATATGAACCTTGCGAGATGGTTCATCTTTCAGCAGATTGCCTTTCCTTGAAAGGATGCACAAAATAAACAGGCAAACTATTTTTAAAGAGATATGTTAGGATATTTTGAGTGATCATGGACTGCTGTTCATAATTATTCTAACACACTAGATACGTAAATGCATCTGGGTTTCTTTGGACGAAACTGTATTTGATTTTAAAGCAAGCCTGGGAGTTCTAACAGATGAGCTCTTTTACTGTTTTCACAGCCTATTCTACCTTATCATTGTTTTTGTAAGTGACAAAGAAAGACAATTCTCTTTGCTGGTGCCAGTGGATTGAGAGTAGGAATAATCTGTTGTTGATCCATCAACATGTCAGAAATAGAGTAGAAGTTACTCACTAAATGTTGCAATTTATCATTCCATTTTTATAGTATAGCATATAAGGTATTTAGCATCAAAGCTGCCTTTCCCTGAAATCTACAATCTGTTATTTCAACAGTCTAATTTTAAGCTACAAGTAATTTTGCAGTCATTCTAACAGAAAGCAATTATGAATTGTCATCTTGATATTTGTCAAATTTGCATTTCTGTAGCATAGCAACTCTGAAAGGTAACAAATGACTTCTGGTAGTTGTAATGTATTCAACAAATATGGCTGAAAATATTCTACACAGTTCTCACTCAAGTTTGTCAAGAGCATGTCAATTAGATCTTTCCCTGTTCTGCTCAGCATCATTTGCCTGCAACCAAACAAAGTGGCAGATAGTGTTTGTGGAAAATATAATAAAATCGCAAAATACAAAGTGATTTCATGTACACAAATGGCACCTACTTACTTTGGGATCTGGAACAAGTGGTCTTTCTTAGGGCAAATAGTTTCTAGGGCCCACTATGGGTAAGTAGCGTGGGTGAATAAACAAGATGGTAGAAACTAGCTGTACTGTAGCAATAGTTTGATAATAAGAGACATCATTCCATTACTTATGACATTTCCATTCTCGATATTTCCAATTATTTAGACAAAAACATGACAAGTCCAGACATTTTGCACCCTACTTCCAGGGATCCATTATCAGTGTATTAAATTAACACGTACTAAAATTTATAGGAAAGTAAATGGTAAACAAAATAAAAATGGGGGAACCTAGGAGAAAAAACTAAAGGCTAATTCACAAAACCAAAGCAATGGGAAGAGTATGACATGAAATCCACGGTAAAATATAGGGTAATCAATTAGAAAGGTGTGAGTTGGATAGAGGATATTTGGGAACTCTCATGAAAGATGAATTGATGTTGTTACTGCTGCTACTAATAATACTAAAGTCCTCAGGGGATACAGGGTGACGAGTGGTAGAGAGATGAGTGTAAGCAGGGCAAGAATTGTTTTTAGTCCTATAACCTGTTTTGGCAACTCCTATGTGCTCTCTGCAGGTTACACGAAGTTTTCCCATGGTACCAAGCGTTGCAGCTCAGGCACTTATAGCAGTAAACTACAGATGAATGTAGGAGTGTAGGAATGGAGTCATTAAAGGGGAAAA
This sequence comes from Cassiopea andromeda, assembly GCA_018155075.1. NCBI lineage: Eukaryota > Metazoa > Cnidaria > Scyphozoa > Rhizostomeae > Cassiopeidae > Cassiopea > Cassiopea andromeda. The sequence goes on along the minus strand of WIPJ01032749.1, from coordinate 315,390 downwards.
ATGAGAAATGCATATAGGGGTAAAGAAAACAATCTGCAATTTATAATCTGTTTTTTCTACCCCTAAACGTATTTCTAATTTTTCCCCTTAACAACTCCATTCCTACACTTATAAATTCATATGTAGTTTACTGCTATAAGCGTCTGAGCTGTAACACTTGGTACTATGGGAAAACTTCGCGTAACCTAGCTATATGCTGCAGAGGGCATATAGGAGTTACCAAAACAGGTTATAGGATCAACAACAATTCTTCTCCTGAGTACTTGAGTATTGTTAGAAGTGGCAGTAACAACATCAATTCATCATTCATCAGAGTTTACTAATCCTTAGAGACCGTCCCACCCTTAATTCCCAATTGTCCTCTATCCAACTCATGCTTTTCTAATTTATTACCCTATATTTTACCATGGATTTCATTTTATACTCTTCCCATTGTTTTTGTTTTGTGGATTAGCGTTTAGTTTGTTTCCTAGGTTCCCCATTTCTATTTTGTGTACCATTTACTTTCCTACAAATTTTGGTACACGTTAATTTATTACACTGATAATGGATCCCTGGAATTAGGGTCTGAATTGTCTGGACTTGTCATGTTTATGTCTAAATAATTGGAAATATTAAAATTGAAAAATGCCATAATTAATGGAGTCATGCCTCTTATTATCATTGTATTCATTCTGTGACTTGTAGCAGTAGTTGTAGTTGTTTATCATTCATTGGTGCTGCAAGCAGGGTTAGAACAGCCCCATACATTACTTACCAAAAAAATTTCGGACTGTCAAATGTTGGACATTTAAAAATTCCTAACTTTGGCCAATTTCAGACAAAAATTTAGGCATATTTTGGACATAATTCAGTCATAACTACTTAATTGAAACTTTCAACAAAACTAGTGCCCACCTTTGATGATGGAGGTCTGATATTGCTCCAAATTTAGCTCTAAATATACATAGATCTATGGTGGATTGTTACATTTGGCTCTATTTTGAAAGTGGGTAGGGGGTTGGAGATTAGTTTTTAAGTGTTAGTAGAGTCACAATGTCAAAGATTACAATACTGTTGGGGTTTTATGGATTTAGGACCTTTGCGGAATTTCATTTCATTTCATTTCAATTTTACATTTTTTTAGGATGGTTACCCTTCAGCATAGCTGGTTTTCAAGGGGCCCTCCTTTAAGAAGAAAAACTATATACAAGCTAAAATACAATCCCATAATATTACAAAAAACATAAGTAGCACAAAGTTTATAGTGAAAACTAAATCATTTTAAGTGTATGTCTAGGGATGAATTGTTTGGTATGTCTAATCATTGCTATAGCCCAAGTCACTTTCGATGTAACTGCTTTTATATGGCCTCTGTATTTAAGCTTATCATCGATGTAAACCCCTAGGTACTTAATAGAAGGCTTTTGTTCAATTGGTTCCCCTGATATCTTGAAATTTGCTCTTAAAGGTTCTGCAGTAATTTTATCATGCATAATATATCTTGTACCTATTAGCACTGATGTTGGTTTGGCCACATTTAAAGATAATTTAATACGATGTAGCCATACCTCAAGATTTCCCAAGTCAGCATTCAAGGTACTGGTTATGTCTTTGACATCATTCGTAGTATGGGCTAGACTAGTGTCATCCACATACATTGTAACTTTAAATCTAATCCAGATCCAAATGAGGTGTTCATATGGCCATCATTTGAATCAATGCGGATAATTTCCTGTTTGATTTTTGCTATTCTTGTAATAGAAAATTCTTGCAATGATTAGGCCATGTTTGCCTTCTACAGGACTGTATTTCTAACTAACAATTCAAAACAAAGCAAGAGTATATAGGATTAAAATAATATCAAGCTCAAGCAGCAATATAATGTGAAGGATTAAAGTTGTCTGCTTGTCCATAATTTCCAAAATCATCATACTCTCCCCCCCAATCAGACGAATTCCAGATTTTCTGAAATGTCCGGAGAGTTCTTGATTTTTGCGTTTGCAATAGCTGCTGCATCTTGAGTACTTTGGGGGTAAAGAATCATTCTCATCAAAGTTGTCTTCTTCTACATTTGACTCTTCAGCATAAAGTTCTAACAAACAAAGTTTTTGTAGAGGGCGTTCAACTGTATATACTCGATTATTTGATACTACTTTCAACACTGCCCCTCTAATTACACCGTCTTTTCCTTCAATTAATCGATCAATGCATCCCATCTTCCACCTGCTTCTTGATATGTGTTCTTGTTGAATAAGAATGATGGCTCCAGACTTCAGTAACTTCTTTGGTGTCTCTGAGTTCAAACAATAATTTTCACGAAGACTTGAAATATGCTCATGATTCCATTGTTTCCAAACAAATGCTGTAACTGTTTTTGCATGTGCTTCCATCTATGAATTGCATCAACTTCAAATTTGCTCTGAGGCTGCTCCCATGCTATCATTGGTATATGACGTCCATGGATCAAGTGATTTGGAGTTAGTGTTTCAGGTCCAAATTCTTCCTCTAAGTAAGTTAGTGGGCGATTATGTAGTATAGCTTCTATGTCCAATAGAGACCCCTCAAATTCTTTAAAGGATATCTTTGCACGGCCTAGTATTTTCATCAAACATGACTTGATAAGGCCAATAAGGCGTTCAGAAAATCCACCCCACCACAGTGTTCTTGCAACATTGAATTGCCATTTGATGCCTTTAGATTCTAGGAAATTATTTGCTTCATCACTGTTCTTAAGTTTCCTTGACCACTTGGCAGCTGACTTGTAAGTTTGAGCATTGTCTGAGGCTATTCTTGATGGCATACCCCATTTGGTAATGATTGATTTTAAACTTTACTTGAATGTTGTCAGTGACATATCTGTAACTGGCTCTATATGAACAGCTCTGGTTGTAGCACATGTAGATAAAATTATGTAGGCTTTGATGGTCTTTTTGCCATTAGAGCAATAGAAAGGCCCTGCAAAGTGCAACCCGACAGTTTCAAATGTATGTCCTGATTTAACTCTACACTCTGGCAATGCAGCTGTAGCAGCTGGTGGCAATGGCTTAGCAGAGAGATTGGTACAATGTTGACAACTCTTTATAACCTTTATGACTTGAAGTCCTTTAGGAATCCAATACTGGACACAATTTTGCTAAGGTCATAGATACTCCCATGTGCAAAACTTTGGTTGCTAGTGCAGTAAATACATGATCACGCGGTAGAAGAACTGGCCAAGCTTCAGTTTCTGCATGCTCTAGATGACCATGACATTTAAGAATACCATTTTCGTCCCTTAAATTCAGTTGGTCCTGCAGTTGCTGAAAGTTTTCACAAGACTTAACTTTAGCTTGCATTTCCTGAATCCACTTGAATTCTGCTTCTCGTGTTTCTTCCATATTTAGAACCTTGCAAGTTTCTCTGTTTTTCAATCTTGCATTGTTCACTAAACAGTAAACCCATGCCGTTATTTGAATGACTTTGTGCAAACTATTATAGTGTTGAAGATCAATTATTGCTTCTAGTCCTTCTTGGGTTTTCTCTGGTATTAATGCTGTAGTATTCATGCTTTGTTTTTCTGTTTCACTTTCCTCAGTTGTAACTAATTCATTTGCTTGTACCGACATAGATGGACTTTTCATGGTCTCAAATATGGAAGTGTGATGCCGAGACAGGTGAACATTTCAAAAAAAAGCCTTTGCTACCTTCTTGAGAGAACAGTTCAACTGGCCATTTCATAAGATTGCACTTTGATGTAATATGTAGAAATCTAGTGTAGAGTGCATTTGCAAGCAGGGTATGAAGTGCAAACAGCTCAAAAAAGGAGTGGTAGGCCTCCAGTATTAAGTGCTAGGGATAAGGGTTGTTTTCTCAGTCAGTTTAAGTCTATGAGAACAAAATCCAAATATTAATGTAGGGCTTGTTGCAATGGAGTGTGAGCTGCATCAGGTAAGCACAAGTACATTGTCTAGAATTTTGAATAAATCTGGAGTTAAATATGCTTGGCTGAGGAAGGTATTCTCACTGCCAGAGACAAAAAAGAGAGTTGCTTATGCAGCTAAGGCCCTAAAAATACTACCCCTATGTTTTGGACAGAAAATGTCCTGCTATACTTAGATGCAGTCTCATATGTCCATAAAAGAACCATTACCAGGAAGCTTTGGCACCAGTAGCCAGGATGTGGAGAACATGTGGCAAAGGTCTGGAGCTAGCAGCAAAGGGAAGTACAGATCTACAGGGAGGGAATATTTGTCGTTTTGTTGTAGGAATGTCTTTTGGCGCTGGAGCTGTAGTAGTAGAGGAACATACCAAAATGAATGGGCAATATTTTTCTGAATTTATTGAAACTACATTGCATAGAGCCCATATTAATCACTCTGCAAAAGCAGAGAAGGAGAAATTGTTGTTTTTGCAAGACAATGACCCGATTCAAAATAGTGCAAAAGCAGCTGAATCATTGAAAGCCATCGGTGCAGAGGTGCTAAAGATCCCTTGAAGATCTCTGGATCCAAACGCCATAGAGAACTTTTTTCATAACGTCAAGAGGCAACTTAGGCAAGATGCGCTAGATAAAGAAATAGTCTGCAAAGATTTAGGTGCCTTAAAACTTAGGATAATAGAAACAATTGGTACTTATGATAAAAATATAATAGATAGAACAGTTATCAGCATGCATAAGCCTCTAATTCAGATCATAGAAAATCATGGTTGCCGAGCAAAATATTAAGCATTTTACTGTAATTATATTAATGTTTGCAGTGTAGGTGGGGTAAAATTATAAAAAAGACACTAAAGGGATATTTAGATGGGTTAATACTACTAAAGTTGAAAAATAGTCAGGGTCTCTAAGTATAGGAGAATATGATCTAGGGGTGCTATGTCTCCATGTTGTGGGAGGCCCTGATAATGCACACAAGTAAAGTCCATTGTTATAACTTATTGTATGCTGGGACATTAGAGTCACATCTTGCTTCCTTTAAAACAACCTTAAAGTTAATAGTGAATGGATGCAGAGAAGATGAATATGTGAAAGTATAACCTTATTATGTATATAAAGGTTATGCTTTCACAATGCACACTGCAATAGAGTGTGCTCTAATACAAATTATACTTAGCAACAACAACTTGCGGAAGGGATAACTAGAGGACACTTTATGGTATAAACTGTGGCCAAAACCATGCCAATTCAGCCGTTTGTCATGAACAAGGAGAATGGGTAAGTACACCACAAAAAATGTACCAAATATTTTTACGTACTTTCATGATTTTACATGAATTTATTAATATCCGTACAGCAAAATATGATGCAGTACTGGATACTTTACATGCTTTGGACACTAAAGAATCACATGACGCCATCTCTTTTCACAGTTTACATTGTAAAGTGTCAGGTTTTTACTATTTGCAATATTTCAATGCATTTTGGTTGTGGGACTGGATGTCCACAAAGTATGTACATCTTGTACACATTGGTCATAAATAGAATGCCCAGTGTGCTGAATTACTGAGTATGTAAGCTCATGTATGAGCCATAACGCGTCCAGAACGTAGCGTGCATAACAACAACACACTGCGTGATATAGGTTGCAGTCTGTTGTTTTAAAGCTGTAAACAATGAAGCACAATATAGGTAAAAACAAAGCTGCCGAGCGAGGGTGGAGCAACTATCAGTCAGCATCTAGTAGAAATCTCGCAAAACAAAAACCACATGGTGTGACTGTTGTTTGAGAGGAGATAGGAATCTGATGAAAGAAGTGATACTTCCTCCATCCTACGTCCATCATTTCTGTCTCTCTCTCATCAATAATGGTGCCTTTGATAACAACTATGAAAGGTTTCAATGTGGCATAAACTGGCGTGTTGCATTGTAATTTAGATGTCTTGAGCATATGAAGTTGTGGGCACAGCAAAGTCACCTTCCAACAACAAGAGCGTGTCATTCCAAGCAAGATGGCTGGAGTATAGTAAAAATCATTCAGAAAGATGACCTCTGTTTCTTCCATCCCTAGCCACGCATATGAACAAGTCGCAGGTGATACCAACGTTTTATTACTAACTTGTAGGCAGTCAAGAATGAATGTTTTGCCACAATTTGCGGGGCCAGTAATATAAAGATACGACAAAAATATTGTGCTTAATCCCATCGTTATATAGAATGTGTTTTGCACACTCCAGTCACTTGGCACAATTTGGAGTCAATGCCTTTTGAGGTAATTATGCTGGGGACTTCCAAGTTAGTCAATTGTTCCCTAGGAGCTCTAGCATTTTTGCAAGATGTGGCCTTAGCTGTACACTTTCGTATTGCTGGCAATGTCTTGGGGGCAGCAACTGACGATAGGTGATTTTCACTCCTAAGGACCTCTGCATCCTCCTTTGTGACGTACTGATATGCAATGTAATACCTAACATGGCCGTAGAAGTGTACCCCCACATTTTTAACCTCCTGCAAATACCTTTTTACCATGCTCCAGTGCTGAATCTTGTTCAGAAGGACACACATGTGAAAGTGGACGCCTGCATCCTTATGGTGCTCCATCCAACATGCCCACTGAACAATGAAGGCTGCTGCTACAGCTTGAAATGCTCTAATAACAGCTTTGGCAAAGGACTCGCGGTCGAATCATTTAGTATCTGCTTTACTGTATGTTAGCAATTAAACCTTTTTTACATTGTTATGATTTAGTGTAGCCATTATTATTTTCCAGTATCTACTTATTGTGATCGTCACTTTCTGTACCAAGCTAATAGCTTTCTAACACCAAAAAATATGTGAATATTCCTGCTGTTTGCTTACTCTGATAACGGAATATTGCTGACACTTCACCAGAAGTATGTCAATCAATGTAATACGATTATTTCAATGCGTCTTTTCATTTTGGTTTTACATGCCCCAAAAATTAGAACATTTTATAGGGCGTTAATTATAATATCTCTTTTTGGCAAAAATACCCACAATACACAAGCAAAAATCATCATAAATAGGTAGATAATAGGAAGATAACACTTAAGTACACAATTAATTGGTTACTAATCGCATCTAAGACATCATTATAAAAATAATAACAGTATATGTCTTAGTTTCTGTTGTAGCCTCGTTTCCTGTGGGAAATATAGGCTCTCCCATCTTGTTAGCTCGTTTGCTTTTACTGCACCACAGAAAAGACTTTGAGGAAAAATACAGTTCTCAACTTGATCACAATTTCAACTCTCAATCCCATATGATCCCATCTAACATCAACTTCAATTACTCATGGCATATATACAGTAAAGCTTGATTATTAAATTACTACACTACTGCGGTATTATACAACGCGTTCTGGTAACCCCCTCAGTGGCGCTAAGTCCTCAGAGGTCACCAGAGGCTATGGCGCTGATGAACTGTGCTGCAAAGCATACCGCAATTAACGAAATGTAAGCAATAAATCAAATTGATAACAGAAATAAAATAATAATTATGATAAGTATATGTGCTGCACGGCTGCAGGATTTCCCAATATTTCCAGTTTTTCACAAATTACAAGTGTAGTCAGTATTCAGTTGCCTTTTTGGGGCTATGTTTTTGCAAATTCTAATAAGTTTTGAACACATATTTCATGATACACAGGTTGCTGATTGCATTGTTATCAGAAAATAACAGTCGCTTTTTAGAACAATTTTAGGTATGCAGAGAGATAGAAAACTGGGGCGCCACCCAGAATGACATTATAGAGGCATCTTACACGATGTTTAACACCATCGTGTTCAGCACCATCGATTATCCCATGAGTGACAAAGACATAGCAAATATCACGTTAATAGAAAAATTTTGATACCAGACAATACTCACCAAAAGTCCTGGGACACTTTGCAAATTTTTAATCTGGATGGCACATTCTTCCCCCTCCTCCCCCTACAAATTGTTGGTTGAGAGGAGTACATGCAGTAACGGAAAAAGTTTTCATGCACAATATTGCCAAATGTCTCAAGAACAAACCAACATCGTTTCAGGGGGAAGGGGGGGGGTGTGTAGAAGGTGTAGTGATTGAAATGCTTAGAAGGCTATAGTTTTTCATAATATTTTGAAAGTGTCCCAGGCACTTTTGGCAAGGATTGTAGCTTGATATCAAGTATAGGCTCTTCTAAATGGTTGATGACACGTTTATTATAATCTAGTTTTGGATGTCTTTCAATGCTTTTGATCCAGGACTCCTATAGCTTCGCTAGCTCTGAAGGTATTTGTGTGTCCCAGACTAGCCTTTGAGACATACTTCATGATAAACAATCTTTGTCAGGATAGGTGCTGGGCTTCCTATCCCTATTGGATCGGAGATTGATGATGTTGTCTTTAGAATTCCTCTTTGAGTTAAGCTGTGCTCACTTTCTACACCATGTGAGAATTTTATTGACACGTCATCTGTTGTAGTGTTCCAATGAATCCCTAGCACTTTAGTTCTGGCTGCTTCTTCTGTAGCACAAATTTCTTTTCGATAAGGGTCATTGGATTTCCATTTGTGCATTTGAAATTTAGCTTCTTTCAATCTTTGCTCTAGCTTTTTTTTAGTTTAACAAGCTCCTAAGTAGAATTTGACACCCCAACAAAATCATCACAATACAAACTCTGTAAAACTTCATTAACAAATGCTGGATCTGTGTCATATTGCTTGATATGGTGATGAAGTGTTGCATTGAGCAGGAAAGGAATTGGTCCTTCTCCAAATATGACTACTGAAGCATAGTTGTCTTGTTTTTGGGCTTTTGTCTTTTATATTCTCTACCCAATGAAATTGTAAAGCATCTCTATCTTCTTGTACCACTTCAATTTGTAGGAATGCTCTCTTGATGTCACCAATAAGTACTGACTTGTGAAGTCTCACCCTGATTAGTATGTCATATAGCAATGTTTGCAGAGCTGGTCCAATGTGTAAACAGTCATTTAAAGATTTGGCATACTGTCTCTCTTTAGCGGAGGCATCATATAGGGTTCGAACTTTCGTAGATGCAGCTTGAGCTCAAACAATGCAGTGATGTGGTATATAGTGAATGCGATCTCCATCAGGTTTTTCTGGAACTGGCTCAACAATTCCCTGCTCTTCTTGCTCTTTTATGATATTGTCATGTTTCTCTAACAGTTCTGGTTGCTTGCTCATTTGTTTCAGTTGGTTCTTGACTCGTTGCTCAGCTAGTTTGCAATCGTTTAGCAGAAAATAGCTTCCTTTTTTCCATGGCAATTTAATGCAATAACATCTGTCTTCATTTTGCGTAATAAAATCTTTGAAATCTGCATAAATGTCTTCATCTTTGATTCCTCGGACATCTAGGTCCCATAATCTTTTTGAGTCTTCTTGAATAGATGTTTCTTTGTCAATAACTAGATTGATGTTCGTTTTAAGTTCTTTGGATTCACCTAAGTGTCCCATCAATGTCAATCCAAGTGGTGTTTCCTTTGCTATAAGCTCTCCCTTTTCCCCCTTTTTGATGTTCCATATCTTGATGTAGGCATAATCCTTTACCCCCAGTATTGCATGTATTGGTAGCATGTCTTTCACTGAAGTGTCTGAGAACTGAATGTTTTGAAGATGTCTGTAATTTTCTTTTGCTATGTCTGGGTGTACATTTTGCACTGCAGGTACACTCTTTTCTTTTTATAAGAATACCTAATTTTTTTCTGAGCCTCAATATTCTTAAAAATTTTCGTTTTTGAGCCTCAGATTATTCTTAAATTATTCTTAAATTATTCTTGCTCAACACAAGGTGTAAATTCGCCTTAAGATCAAAGAAACATATTAAATCATTTTTGATGTGTTGATTCACCATAAATTTCAACGAATTTTAAAACATATAGATATATATATAGCGTCAAAGTGGCAAATGTTTTGTTTTGGGAGGAAACTCTTAATTAAATTTGATTCGATTATCAAAATATTTTAGTTTTGATGAAGGTTGAGCCTGGCAATATTCTTAAATTATTCTTAAATTTTAGCAATTTTGAGCCTCAATATTCTTATAGACTTTATTCTTATAAAAAAAAGAGTGTAAAACACTGACATTTAGCCTTACAAATTGTGTCTTGAATTTGGTCTGCGACCATTCTCCTAGTCCTTGGACCTCAAGCTCATAAACTGGGCACTGAACATTCATGTCCCCATTTACTGTCGTAATAACACATGACTACTCTTGACATGCTCTGACATCCAGCTTTCTAGCATGCTCTTTCTTTACATATGACTGACCACTGCCACTGTCAAGTAGTACACAACACAAAATTCCTCCAATGTTTGCTTGAACCATCTGGTAAGCAACTGGGCCATTTGTAATATGAAGACTGGGCTCCTTTTGCAATGGTTCTGATTGCTTCAAACATATTGAAGTGTGATGACCTTCATTGCAATACATGCATTTTCTGGTACTTCTGCAATCTTTTGAAGCATGTTTAGTTCCCGTACAATTAAGACATCGGTGGCTATGTCGCAAATATGTTTTTCGTTCTTGAGGGCTTGAGAGCTTTGTACAATCTGCTAATTGATGCCCTGTGTCATTGCAGTAGACACAGCTTCTTGTCTGACTCCTTTTATTGAGGATGGTTGAACTCTCTGGTCTCGGTTTTGCTGAGTGGAATCATGGCGAGTCTCGTTTCCTGTCTCTCTTTCTGTCTGAATTGATGACATTGTCTCAATGTCTTCACAAGCTCGTAAATATTCCACAATGTCGTTAAGACTTTGTTGAATTCCAATTTCGTCCATTCACTGTCTACCTTCATAATTTCATATCTTGCTATTCTGGGTAGCTTCATGATTATTTCTTTGACCAAGCACAATATATGACCGTTGTATGCCATTTACTTGAATGAAGCATAATTTGTTGCAACTGCTTCATAAAACTGTCTTAATTTTACAAGATTTGATATGCTCAGCAATGGTTGAATGTCATGTATAGCCTTAATGTGAGCACTTCGTACCTTAGTGTCACTTCTATACTCTTTAGTAATCCTGTCTATAGCGACTTTGTAATTTTCTGATTTTGTAGGAATCCCCCGTATTACTGCTGCTGCCTTTCCTTTTAGGTATTCATATAAATAAGAGAACTTAATGATGTTTTCTAATTCTATTTCAAACTGCTCTCAGAATTCCAACCATCACGGAGGGTACCCATCGTACTTGGTGATCGGCAATTTGATCAACTTTGCATTAGTAGATGTTCTTGCTTATGGGGGATTGCAAGCAGTTAGAAGTTCTTCAACTGATTTCATATCTAACTAAACATCTAGGTCTACATTATTCCGATAATTTAATACTGCTACTTCTTGTGGAGTGTTCCTAGCTTGGATCATTAAGGATTCTAGTTCTGCATTATGCTCACAAAGTGCTCTAAGTCTATCATTGATTCTAGAAATTGTTCTTTCAAGTTATACCTTTTGCTATCGTTCCAAAATTTCCTTTAAAGTATCATTTATCATGTCTAAAGTGATTTTAGTTACCTCTTTCTTTTGCTGCGTCTCTTTTATCTTTGCCTCTATTGATCTTATCCCCCAAAGTTCGGAAAAGTAATTCTTGTTCACTTGCTGCATTGGTTCCGCTGGATATCCTTGGGGTTCATTGAGGCCTACTGCGCCCATCATTTCGATGTGTTCATCGTCTTCCATCATTCTGTTTACTGGCAAATGCGGCTTGGTTGACCACTATTGTGTGGATAATTTCCTATTTGATTTTTGCTATGCTTGTAATAGGAAATTCTTGCAATGATTAGGCCATACTTGCCTTCTAGAGAACTGTATTTCTAACTAACAATTCAAAACGAAACAACAGCAGATAGCATTAAAATAATGTCAAGTTCAAGCAGCAATATAATATGAAGGATTAAAGTTCCCTGCTTGTCCATAATTGCTGAAATCGTCACAATCAAAAATCTCTTCCATTGTAGAGATATTGATGCCCAAACTTGAGGAGCATGCCACAAATTGGACCTTTATCTTATTTGATGAAACATTGTCAGGCGAAAGTGATGGGTTCTTGTCTTGATGAAAGTTTTGCCTGTCAAAATTTTGCCTGACAAATTTTTGCCCTATAATGTACTATGTAATAAAATGGCCAAAAGATAACCTTTTTAAACATTTTGTCATTCATACAAGGCCCAAATACCCCTTTTTGATTGGAGATAGAATCTAAGGATATTTAGTCTGATTCTGAAGGATTCTTAAAAACTATGGGCTTGAAGCATCCTAATCTTTGAGCATCAGTTTTCATTGATGAAAAGATATATTAAAATTTTGTAAAGAGCTTGTAAGGTCCCATATCTAGGAGTTCAAAATATGCTATAGATAAAGAAATGTTAAATTTTTGGCTAGACCCCTTGTTCATTTTCACCCCCCATATCGGATTCCCTGTCCCACAGATACATGTGAAAAATGATAAGCAAGGTGTTAGGGAAATCCTTATAAATATGAAATAATAAAATGTTGTGCAGAAAGTACTCAGTGAAGCTATTAATGTTACAAAAACTGCAAATATGCAAAGCAATATGGCCTTGATAAATTTCAGATGCTTTAAAATATCGGATACTAAACAGTTTAGGTGTTTTTGATTGTGGACATGTTTTTGTCCAAAATAAAAATGTCCAAAATTTTTATTAATTAATGTAACTTGATTAGAGATTTCAACAACATTGACAAACCTGAAGCCTATATGTAGAGAGTTCAGGACAGATCAGTATGAATCGAGTAACACAAACAGAATATGGAATGCCTGTATAGAGAATTTTGAAAGCTGCCTTCAATATGAAGCTGTAACAAGAAGAAGAGAAGGTCTGCTTTGCTGGCAATTGTATGTGCAGAACTCAAGGATATTTTGAAGACATTGGATGAAGGTACTCCAAGCAGATATTACACTGAAAAGGCTGCTCTGTGTGCATATTTTGAGAAAAAAAAATCAAATTTAACAGCATAGTGGTACAGACTTCTGCATGAAACCTTAGAGTTCAGCAGAGACTCATGGTCACTCGATCACGAGATTGAAAACAGCAGGTGTAGATAGTTGTTATAACGTTAAGCTTTTTGTTCTTTATTATATTACAGGCAGTGGTGTAGAAGTAAATCCATAGCCGGGGCAGGGGAGGGGACCCTCTTGATAGCTAGCAGTGGCGGACTGAAACAGATTGACACAACTTATGGAATTGGTAAACTTTTTTGAAAACATCTGATGTATGTATTCGTTCAAAAGTAAAAGATTAAAATATTCATATTAGTTAGTGTTCTTTTTAAGTTGCTTTTGATTATCAATTTTCATCTACCCTGTGTTGTTTGTGTTTTGACTCCCCTGACCCGTGAGCACCTTGGTTGTGTATTTATTGATTTGCTATTTCTTGATCCAGGCTGCAAAAGGAGGCTATGATTCAACTCAATCTGTTTATGTATGGTTGCATTCCAATTATGCAATCCCCACAAAAGCAGTTGGTTTTTTGTACATGAAACAAATTGGCGAATAGTATTGGTAAAACTTGCATCATAGGATGTGTGGTCATAAAAATCCCTTTGATTTTGGAACGACTTTGGGATTCCATAGTTTTTGTAAGTTGATCAAAAAAGTCAAGTAGTTAGTTGAAATGTCTACCAGTGACTTACAGCAATGCAGCCTCCCAATGAATCTTCACAACAACAATCTTGTTGCCAAAGCTGATACTAGTACAGTGAAATTGTTCAATTTATTCAAGGAAATTAGGATTTATTTTGAAAAACATGCCTTTATTAAAAGGCATCAATTATTGGCTCCCGGTGAAAGATTTCGATTCTTTGAGCCGTTTCTGGAAAGAAGATTCTGAGGGAATTGAGAGAAGTAGACTAATTTACTGGTAATGCCTATCCTACTTAGTGTGCCTTGCTAGACTCTAAAGGGCTGCTCAACTCAAAAAACTTTTCTCATCAAATAGAAGTAATTGGGCCTCCCGATTTTAAATGTGTAATAAATTTTCTCATAATATCCACCATTTGAAAGTTATAAGCAATTTAATACAGGTAATTGATTTGCGTTGTTTTATGAATGACTTCTCAGTAGTGCTTGGTTAATGTCATAAATATTCTTGGTCAGTTATTGTTAAGTTCTTCAGGAGCACCAGTTGAACCCTCAGTCCCCATCATGTGTAAACAGTGCTACTTGATTTGGCAATTCAACAATGGTACAACCTAGTATGGGTTTCAACAATTCTGGGGCCTTTTGACTATTGAAGTTCCGCCCAAATCTGGAAAGGACTTGTTGAAAAGCCAGGGTGAAAAAATCGGAAGCCCGAGTAACAAAAATAGTGTTAAGTGTGACGTTTCACCTGAGAACAATGGCGCACATCTACGTCACTATATACTTTTCCGAAAAAAATAGTTGTTTGTTTGGAGATTGTCAACTGTGAAAGCCTGTAGTATGCAGAAAATGAGAATTTCGAAGATTAAACTTCACTGTAATGCGTATCTCACCACTAACTATCAAGTAGCATGAAGGGCATGAAAAAATTTTTGGGTTGAGGATCCCTTAAATGTTCATGAATGATCCCTTAAATGTTCATGAAAGTCTGGTTTCACGTACTATCCTACTTGCTAATTTTATAATCTTCATCGCTCCAATACGTTGTTGTTCCTTTCCCTTAGGGGTTACCACATTCATAATTCCTATTTGTAAAGTTGTAAAAATTCTAGTTCCAGAAATGTTGTTAGTCATCATTTATGTCTGTCCAGACTGTCAGACTATATTGGAAGTAATGTCTGTTTAGACCACATTGTCTATGTTCACCACACATTCGTTGAATATATATGATATTTTTCAATTGTGATAGCCTTATCCTGGAAACCCTTCCTGTTTATTTGGGCTTAATACCGGCACTGAATTGGGCATGCTCTTCCCAATGGCTGGTGTGGTCTCAATAATCAAGTAGTGGAATAAAAAATACTGACACCCCTAGAAACTAGAGGAAATATCTAATTGACTTGGCAAAATACCTAATCTCATAGAGAAAATTTGTTACCATTTGTTGTGCCATTTGTTGATTCTTTTTTGCACAATTGTTCTAAATGAGCTAAAAATTCACAAACACCTTTCAAAAAGGTACTTGTTTTGTTGCCCAGTATGATAAATCGTTACAAGCAAGCTATATTTAATGTCAAGTAACGCGATTAGCATCCTAGCAACTAACTACTGAACAGCAAATGTCCATTGTATGCATCTGCAAAATGTATCTTTTGTCGTCAGTTTATCATTCATCACTTTCCAACTGTTTAAAGTAAATTAAAATTACGAACTCATAAGATATTGACCAGAAAATGGTATTATATTTAAATAGACTGTTTGTAATTTGTAGAATATGGGTCCATAGCTTTGGCATTGAAGGTTTAATTTAGCTGTTGATATGTTTAATATCAAAGTTATCGCATATGATATCAATGTTGTTCTCATTTTAGTGTCTGATTTTTGGAAGTTGTGAATGGATTGGGTAGTAAACACCTGATGAGAAAAAGTTATAAGAACCCCTAGAGAAGCCATTGACTGCCCATCTGGAAAGTGCCTGGACTAGAATGCCAGTTAACAGGAAACTAAGTTATAAAACTTCAATTCTTGACTGTAATGAAGATGCTACTCATAGTTCGCTCAAAAGGCAGCCTCATCTAAACTGGTCATTCAGTTCCAGGAATGAACAGATTGGAAATGATGAAAGAGCTCAAGATAGTGCTAGTTTAAAGTATCCACATAGAAATATTCCTAACATTTGTAGTTTAGATCATTTGTCAGAGGGCTCTGTACTCACTCTTCAAAGGCAAGACACCAATGAGCAACCAACTTCAGTTTTAGAGCAGCAGAGTACAACTCGTAGTGTTTCCCATCTAGTTAAGGGATTTGAAGCAAAAGTTGGCAATCATTCATATACAGAGAATAGCTCTTTCTTGACGCCAAGTTGTGGGCCGTATGAAGATAGTTCAGGATTTGATATTGAGAAAGGTAAAAGAAATGCATCTAGGCGTAAGTTCTCTGCTCGCAAGAGAGGTAGAAGTAGTAATGACAAAAATGCTACTGTTCTTCAAAAGTTAGGTATTACCCCCTTTGTGGGATCAGATAATCGAATTGAAAAAAGGGCATTTGCCCACTTTGATGTCCAGAGTGTACTTTTTGATATTGAGAATGCATCCTCGCTAAAGATACTTTATGGGGATCGAGGAAATAGACCAAGAAACATATCAACTGGGGCTTCAGCTGCATCAATGAGAAGTAATTCAAAAGGAACAGGAGATTTATCACCCGTGGAAAAGTCAAAGATACCATTGTTGCTAGATACAGGTGAAGGAACCAGTAATGACTTAGTGGAAAATTGCCCATTTTTCCGTAATGAGATTGGTTGTTCATCCAGTGCTAATGAAAGTGAAAAAGAGTTATTGCTGCAGAAGCTGAATAGGGGTATTCCCATGCATGTGCGGAAATCAGTGAGTAAAAGTAGAACACCCTGTCTTGGATTGTTTCATACCACAGACAATGAGATGTATCAATTCTGCACTGGGTCATCTGAAATTGACCAAGATCAATTGAAAAGGTTGACATTGCTCGAGTCTGTGGAGGAAGAGTCTAAACTTGCTTGTTGGGACAAGCCAAAGACTGTCAATGAGAAGAGAGTCTTCGATTTTGAGCACATTGATTTAGGTGCATTATATTACAAGAATTACTTTGCTGAGAAAGGTAATTTTGATCGTATTTTTTCATTCAATTTGCCCATGCTATTGTGTGTTGACGCAATGGATCAATGTATCCCGGTAACACTTTCCCTGATACTCTTGGATTTATAAAAGATGTCCACCCAATTTTTCTAAAATTTTCCAGCTATGGTATTTTTATTCCAGCTCCTTGCCTATTAATGTTTTCTAATAAGATATCACCCAAGGTAATTTTAGAGAACATACTTTGGCCTTCAAGTGAAACTTATCATTAAGAAGATTGTGCGGATTGCAGTTGTTGTATTTTTTAGTGCTGTTTCATTCTGTGAACTTGGGATTATTGCTTTTATATATTTTTGTAACAAGAAACTATTGCCTTTTCTGTAACATTTTTTTGTCATTTTCCAACTCCCCATACATCCCAACCCACCACATATGAGTGTTTTAGGTATTTCCAGCCCCCTCGTCGTTCTGTTGGGGATGCAAGAGCAGGAAGCAATAAAATGCAATGAAAAGTACTTAGAGGCGAATTTATTAGTATCCTATTTGTTATCCTGATGGAGTGGAATGTAGGTCTGTCAACCCTATAGGTGGCATAGTATGTTTACTATATCGATGTTTTGCCATGAAAGTTCAATTTGGCGTGCACCAAGTATTTTGCTCCCTTGCACAGTGGGCTGAGGGGTTGACATTGGCAGAAAATTGACCTGCACCAAACCCCATGAATCCCAGGTATTATAAAACTAGAATAGGGGTATGAATCAGTGCAAAAAATGAGAACAGAATCTGGACTCAAAAAATTTTGCTACTGTTGAAGTTTGCGTTCATGGCAAATCTGAAACTTGATGACAAGAAAGACTCAATTCTGTTAAGATATCAAAAAACAAAAGGAAAATATTCTAGTAGTGGTTTTTCACTAGTTCAACTTGCAATATAGTCTATTCTATGACAGCGCATTTATATGCAGAAGTTGTCCACCGAATATGGAATGGAAGACATTGGGTAGTTTTGCTCATTTTTCTTATAACTTTTTTCTAACAAAAATCTTCTAACTTTATTCAGTTGCTACCTTAGCATTCAAAAGGATCTGAAAATAGCATAAAGAATGCTACTCCAGCTCTACAAAACCAGATATGTTTTTGAAGGCTGCCTTCAGGTAGAATTTAGAACACTATAGCTTTTATCAGCTGTAATAGCACTTTCTTACTTATTTACTGCAATTTGGGGGTTGACCATAATTCATTGAGTGGATTTTTCTTTCAAATATAATCCAGACAGAAATTAGTTGAGTGTGCTATATAACAATGTATTGTACCTGACTGTTTAAATGACCATAAAGGCAATTAGATCCAGTTGGTAATGACTATATAAGGGCAAATTGATCCCAAATCCAGAGTTTTTGGGGACTTTTAATGTTTTATTTATATTGCTGAATTGCTCTTAACAATATTTCTCAAATGAGCCCACAAGTGAGCCCGTTTTTGGATCATTCTAACCCAATTTATTCCTAAATATACACCAGAAACACTGTTGTAGTCCACTGTGTCCTGCCTGTTGTCATTTCTTTGAAAGATTATATCTATTATTATAATTGTCAACCTCTTCAATTCAAAGGAAATATGTGATTATTAATCATCTACTTGTAGAGGTTAAGGTGATGATAACAAAATTGACACAAATGACCCTTTACCTTGATTAAGTGGGCACAGAAACCAATAATGGTTTATGGCTTCTGCTCAAATCAGGCGTTGTTTTCATATTTAATTGACTATTTTGTTGTAGCCTCTTCATCAGCTTTTGCTACAGTCTATTTTGTGGGACCTTTTTACCCTCATTTGGCCTTATGCTCCCAGGTATTCTAAGAACCTGACCAAGGTTGGCAGGTTCTGGAATACATCCCAAGATCTCCAGAATTTATTTTTGGCAAAATATCTTGGGAGGTTTCACAAAGCTGATAGCTGATAAAATTATTTTTGAGGAATTTTCATTGACAAGAAGTGTATTGTTTGAAAAGGTTGAAATTAAGTGCATAATGATTTCATCAAGTACATAGGTTCTGCACATTTCATATTTGAAAACCTTTATGTTGGCATTATACAAGTATTGTGACATGATCTTTAATTGTCTCTTGATTATTTCTGGTTAGATGACTCTATAAGTAACTCATTTATATGCAACCAAAATTAATTTGAGAAATTACACAACAATTTCAGTTTGGTGCAGATACAGCATTTTATAAGAATACGTAATGTTTTGCTTAACCACAATAGTACCATTAAGCTGTTTAATTGGGTGCCCTCTAAACGTGGGTAATCCCAACCCTAACACACCCGCAAAGTAGCCTCGGAAAGACAAGACATCTCTACGTGCCTGTGCATACTGAGAAGATTTTGGATTGACAATAGCACATGAAACTGTGAAGGATTATGGATTGACAGCAGCAAGTGACACTCTGCCAAGCATGTTGATTGATGACATCACAGGTCACTGCAAAGGAGCATGTCTGCCCCTGTCATGCTTGGGTGGAATCCAGAGCAAAATTGGTAGCAGAATCTAGGTGAAACGATTGTGAAAAGTGCTATGCTAGGCTACACAGTTCCACACTTTGCATCCTCTTTTCTAGAAACTTTTCTTGCTAGGGTAACAATATGTCTTACCATCCTGTAGACAAATGAATAAAAACATAAGGAATGTCTACAGGAGTCATGCAGTGAATGTATTTGCCTTGTATGACTGGTATTGGTAGTTTATTTTTGAGCATATTGACAAAATGGCATGTTGACCTGTACTTGTATGAAAAAGTTTTGGCTTGAAAAATAGTGTTGTTTCTTATAGGGAGCTTTGTCAGATGATAAAATATAGTCTCCAAGATATCTCTGCTAGAGAATACAACATCTACAGTCTGTCCATTATATTTTGCAATAAAGATCAATAAGCATTGATTCTAAATGGAACTTGTGTATGTCCATTTGAAAAAGTGAGGACCACGGCAGGAAGTGATATGTCATTAGAGAGCAAGCCCTCTACAGAATACGCCATACATGGTCCCAACCATTATATTGTACTGTACATATCATTATGCATTGATGTAAAAACCACTCTTTTGGCTAGGGAGACATCATTTCTTGCCATCTGGTTGACAAATAAATAACAGGTCAAGCATTGACCATAGTATTCAAGCATTGTATGTATCAGCCCAACATTTGTGATCTTTAGGACCATTGAAGAAAACACAGCCAAGAAGTTGTAATTTGTAGGTCCCACCACCCAATCAAGCATTAAGTGGCTTCTTATACTAAGTGCAAATGCCCAGTACTTTAGTATTCAAAGTTACATAAACACAGTGACTGACAATAAAGGCAAATGATTGTGTCATTGTTCATGGACAGAATCTAAAGAAGAATTTTAACCAAGAAAATGTGTAACAAATCACGACATGATCCCTATGGTAAACTCTAACCCTTAGCAATGAACTTGTGTACTAAGCACCAGAAATTACACTTACCCTTGACAACCAATAAAGAAGTCATAAATACAAAGAAAAACCTTGTTGGAAAAATTGTGTGCTGCTAATGGCTAATAATATTACTGCCATGCCACAACCTCAAACCTAGCAGGGAATTCCCAGCAATAATTAGTGAGTTACCTCAATTTCCCATATCCCTCATTAAGGTAGCCCCCATCATTGAAAAAGCTCCTACAGAATTAGAAAGTGCTAATAGGCCCCAATTCTATCATATGTGGTAGCTCGATCTATAAAATCTACTGAGAATGCCCAGATTACCTATTATATACAAAATTCAGTACATGCTAAGAAGCTCTTGCTGAAACAATTTTCTGCTGTTAGTGATTCATGATGTTGCTGCCTTGCTAACACCTCATCACCAGCAAGAAATTATCAGCCACCTCAGATGTGTGACGTCTTCACTACACATTGGCAGAAATCTAGGAGAGTCTGTACTTAAAAACAACTACACAATCTGATCTAACATATTCATTTAACATGTCACTACTGCTAACTCAGAAAAAAGCTAACCCTTTTATAAAAGAGCGCCTGTAAAGATAGTAGGCTGCTAATAACACCCTTCAAACAATAAACCAAAATCAGTACATACAAAGAAACCTTTGCAGAAGCAATTTAATACATTGATAAATCATTAAATTGCTGTCATGCCAAACCATATCCCAAGCAGGAATTTATCAGCCTCCTGAGATATGTCAATTGCTTTGTGGCTTCTCCACCATAACTTAGTTGAATCTAGGAGAGTGTGTACTAAAAACAGGTGTGTACTTTCACCTGAACTATTAATTTAAATTGATTAGGGATTACAATCTGGAATGCTTTAGGTGATTGTATTTATGAAACTGCTAATACGCCCCCCTCAAATTATAGTCAATAGCCCAGCTTATAAAATCTAGTGAAATATTCTTACTCACCTCCGAAATAAAGAAGTCAGGAATAAAAAGAAGCATCTCGTGAGAAACAAACAGTGTGCTGCTAATACCTAATGATATTGTTGGCTTGCTAAAACCTCAACCCCAGGAAGGAAAACCTAACCTCTTTCACAGACTTGCTCTTGCTAAAGTATGAAACTGCTAAGAAGCTCCCTCTCCTTCAAACGATATTAATTCGCTCAGCTAGGGAAATATCCTACTCACTTATAAAACATAGTAAATACAAAGAAACTCTTGTTAGAAAAAAATGTTGTGCTTCTATTAATTATATTGCTGCCTTGCTAACATATCATTTCCAGCAGGAATTTATGAGCTACCCTCAAATAACCCATATTCTTAATTAAGAGAGGTAGGGGCTTTTTGTCTATTCGCTTCCTATACAGCTAACCAATTACTTAGTCATAAATTTTTCTGAGTGCTATCACCAATTTCTCATCAAACATGGTAAATGCCAACAAATAACAGCCTTGCAACTAAGCCTACTTCTTGCATACCACTTGTATGATGATAGCTTGACATTTGATATCAAAAAATAGCTTTGAAATGCTTCTAAATTTTGTAAAAAGAGCTAAGTAACGACTCTAGTATGGATTGCCCTAAGTACTACCACAAATTGTTCTCGAAAATGTACTAAATGCTAACAATTGACAATCATACATAAGTCTGAACTGCCCATCAGAATTTGATGTCAGGTGATCGTCGTAGGAACTTGGCAAACATTGTGAATACCCCACATAATCCTACATTAACAGCAAAGAAACTACTTTAGCACATCTCCCTTGATTGTTACCACAAATTGTTCTTCATGAAAAAATGGCAAACAATGAAGTGATGAACCCATCATCTTTCAAAATAAGCGATAGTTTTGCATTCCCGTAAATGTATTAAAACCCCATGGACTGTCTACCGTAACGTCAACGCACCAACTATCTAAATTGCTGCTAAGAGTGCGATTACAAATTTCTTAGATAAAGCGGTGGCAAGTGTCCAACGAAATGTGGCTTTCATTGCAAAAGCGTTAGGCCACTGCAGGTGCTAGCCACAAGCAAGCCTTTCACAAAAATGTTAGGCTGCAGAGCACAAATGGTAGAATAAAAGTGAAGTGATACACAGAGCGCAAATGGCAAAAAACAAATGAAGAAAGTACTTACCAGATGGCTGATATTGCTAGATCCATTTGCTTCTCGGCATCCATCACGACCTGAGAAGCATGGTGCTAGGATGCCTGGGGGACTGGAAAAATATTGAAAGATGCCAGATGTGATCTGGAGACATTGAAGAGAAACCTGGAAGCCAGTGGCAAAATGGCCAACACTAGTTTAAGCAGACGCCCTGATCAGTCAAGAACAGCTCCATACAAAGAGAGTGAAAGCAGAATGGCCAACACCAACTGGATTAGGTAATTTTCTCACAAAAGATAAAGCTAAAGAGACCAGACCTGTAAAAGGGGCCTCCCGGTGACAGTTGTAATAACCTGTAGTGACAGGGGGCCAATCCCTCAAGCCCCCTAGTAGGAGTTCTCCCTCATACTACTTTTCCATGTTTTAGCTCATTTGCATTTTTAATTGGTTAGGCATATTGGTATGTAGAGATTTTTACTAGGATGCACGCTAAACACAGGCATTCCCACCCTCTGCTGTGGTCTGTTCAATAAAAGGACAGAGATTTGGAACTGTGTGGCCTATGGTAGGTTTGCGATCAATTTGGTCAATATCATTTCACCCAAATTCTGTCAACAACTTTCATTCTGCATTTCAACCAAGCATGGCAGAGGATCACATACTTATCTTCCATCAATGAATCAACATGCGTGGCAAGGTGTAACTTGCTGTCATCATTCCATGATTCTGGTGAACAGGTTAATAGAGACATGTCTGTCTAAGGCTAATCTGCATAATAATGAGGGTGGGAATGCCTGCATTGTTCAGGCATCCTGTTAAAAAGCTAGTCTCTCATGTCATGTTACAAGGGTATATTATATTCTGTTAGAAATTAAACGTGATACAAAACCAATGTAATGATTAAGACCTATAATCGCAATGGCAGAACTCTCAAAGACTACTATGAAAGTAAATTCGTCACTTCATAGAAGGTTTTGATGTAGAATTAATACTAATCACTGTGTTACATATGAATATGAAGGGAAGGAAGAGAGAACATCAAATGATGGATAAACATGATGGATAAACACCTCACAAGACAAAGAACTGTGACACAATTAATAAGCTATACGTTAACCATGCTCTGAGGTATAGAAATGCTCAATATAAGAGCAGCTAATATTAGTGGGAGTAAAAACAGAGTAGAGACAGGAGTGAAGTGTCTGTAAATATCAATTCCTTTAGAGAATAGAGCATCTACTTTCCATTCGAAGTGCAGTGTGGTCTGGAGACCATAAAATATTCATTGCATAGAATTCTGTCATGGCATTCATTGCATCAAAACAATATACAGAAATACCACTCTCTTGCCCAGGCAACAGCATGTCTTGCCATCCTGTAGACAAATGAATAACAGACTGGAGTAGTCAAAATGAATATGAAACAAAAAGTACTTCAAATATGTTGATCATTGAAAACCCATTTATTATTAGGGCATGCAACAACACTATGTTTGTTCACACAAGTTTTCCCATTAATACGTAAAACCTCAAAGAAAGTTCTTCAACTTGAGGGTAGCAATTTGGTACATGGAGTTGTCATACAAAATCTATTCAATATTAGAATACTTTGTAAACATCTGCACATGTTAACTAAATTTCATTGCTCAATAAATCAAACCTCAGAATATGAAATCTGCAACTCAGCCCTAAAGGATTGTATCCTACAGTTGAAATTGAACACTGTTCAATATTGGGACACAGGGCAATATCCTGCACTTGTTCACAAAAATTTGAAAGACATTGCTTATCAACCATGTATGTAATTTGCAAAATGCCTATGGAAATGTAGCTATTACCAAGCAAATGTTAAACCTCATAGTTATTGCTATAATAGTCAGCTATAAAATACCATTCACAACTGTCTGAGTGGAAAACTATATTTACAACACAATCCTGCTGTTTGTATATATGAAATCAATCAAATAGTTTAATGCAAATTGCTGCTATACATAGCAGCCTTCATAGTAAGAAGCATTTAATGACAAACTTCGCATCACCCTAACCAAAAAAATGATAAATGTGATGTTAAATATTTATATTAAGCTTTATATGCTATGAAGTGGCCTTTGAAATAATATTCAGCGCAACAAATTGCTTCCAAGCCCCTTCAAATACTATCTAGTACCAAAGATTGTAAATAGAAAATGTGCCAAAGAAAAGGGTCCTAGAATGTACTTTGTCTTGTGTGGATACAAAGCCTGTGCTAATATTCAAAATGTGTGTAAAAGCATTACCATTACATTAACAATTTAGAGGTAGCATTTTGAAAGAATTATTTACAATAAACAAAAGTGCACTGTACTGCCTAACACTTGCCCTCCAGGCTAGAGCTAAAAACATTGTATGAACACCCTATTGCCTCTATTTTTCACCCCTGAAAACATGTCCACTTAAGCAAAAATAGGAACAATAGTAAATCCATCGATTAATAAAAAATTAAATGATCATTATGTGCATCATGTTTGCTGAATGTAGCATTCTGTAATCTACAGTACTGAAAAAGATGTCTCCCCATTGTCCCCCACCAGTCCCTGATGCCAGTTAAATAAAAAAGGACACTCTTGGTAGATTTAATTGTGTGCGTCTAGTAAGTCATGAAATTATTACATTGATATAACCTCAACCTAAGCTAATGGCCTTTAATGATGCACCCCAAATAGCCGTATCCCCTTAAATATATATTTTGCCTAAATCATATAGTGGCCTAGGGATATAAGTTATTACTCAACAGCTGCAGTATTCCTTATGCTTTTATAATAATGGAAGATTCCATAGCACATTGAAGTGACAATATGACTGGTGACAACAACGCACAATTAAATCACTATTCATGAAATGTCCATATCAACTGGATAATTCGGAACCCAAAAATTATAAAAGTCATAAATTTTAAGTTACAAAATGTGGAAACGTGAAATGGCCCTTTTGACAAACACTCACCCTAAAAAACCATATTCAATAAGCCCCAGAAATTACCCTTACCTCTGACTATTTGGGTTACCTATGAAAAAGCTGTCACTTCCTATGTAAAAGTAGCTAATGAAAAAGTGCAAAATTCAGAGACATGGTTTCTTGAATTATGGAAATATCAAAGTTTAAGTAAGAAAATGCGTAGAGTAAAAGTCATGAAATGGCCCCTCTGCCAAACACTCAATGTAAGCAAGTAAAGTGTTCAATAAGCCCTAGAAGTTACCTTTACCCCTGACTAAGAGGGTAACCTATGAAAATGCTATCCCTTTTGATAAACAGTAGCAAATTAAAAACACAAAATTCAGAGATAAAGTGCCTATTATTTCATGAATAAAAAGTTTTAAGTAAGAAATTGTGTAATGCACACATCAAGAAATGGCCCCTGTGACACATGCACTATAAACAAATAACATGCCCAATAAGCCCAAGAAATTACGCTTACCCCTGACTATGAGGGTAACCTATGAGAATGCTGTCCCTCCTGATAAAATATGTTCTTGGGATGGAAGAGGGGCAGATGCAATGCAAGATGCCAGCTCTTAGGCCCTTCGATCTTTTGGAATATGGTGGAATAGTACGAAGGCATGTACCATCCAGATCCATTGTTGGTATCCTGAAGTATTCTGTAGAAGACAAAGAAAATATTATGGAATGTCTGGAACTTTGGAACAGTGCCATTATGGCTAGTGGTTGGAGCATTGATGTCAAAATGGTAATGTTCCCTTTATATGGTGATGGACATGCATTACAGTATTTTCGAACTTTACCAACTGAAGTGAAGGAGAATTTTTGTGAGATAAAGCAGGAATTTCAAAAGTACTTCAACTCCCCGTCGCAACGTCTTCAGACTAAGAATTTACTTGGCGAACGATCCCAAAAGCTTAATGAATCCGTAGCTGAATACTATGAAAATATTTACAGTTTAGTGCAAAGAGCGCGGGGCTCAAGAACCATTGAGTTTCAAAGGGAAAAGTCCCTTGAATACTTTATCAAAGGATTAATGCCAACAGATAAGAAAATGTTCTGGGGGGAAGTGCCAGAAGATCTGGATATTGCTTATGAAAAAGCCAGCACCAGAGAATTATATTTGATTTTGAAAAAAATAAAGTCTGCAGTTAGAGCCATTGATTCGGAAGGGCCAAGGGAGACAGAATAGCAACATGAAAGAATTGCAAAAGCATGAAATTAATGATGCAAAATCAACAAGAATTGATCTATTTACAACAAGAACCCCTCCGTAGAAAGGGCCATTTTCAATACAAATTTAACTATCCAGTTAGGCTAGGACAGAATCAAAAAAGATGGCAAGAGACAGAGCCCAAAAAGAGAGACTGACTAGGCAGCAATATTAAAGGAGCCCTCACCGATAAATCTGATATATATGAAGACAAGAAAGGTATGAACTTGTATTTTGATAGGAAAGCAATAAAGGAACAGGTTATATTCAAGGTGAAGTTAATGGGGTCCTTGCAAACATCTTAATTGACACTGGTGTGAAAATTTCGTTAATATTTGATACCATTTTATAACTGTATCAAAGAAGCACCTGTTTTGACTCACAGTGACATTGATTTGCATACGGTGAATGGAACTACTATAAGCACACTGGGAAAACAGATTTTGAGCTTAATATGGGAAATCGAACTTTTAACACACTGTCGTGGTAGTGGAAAACTGTTCGTATAATGTTCTTCTTGGAAAAGACTTTCTGCTCAAAAAGAAGGCAAATGTCGAATTTTCCAGCTGTTTGCTTAAGCTTTCTAATGTTGAAATTGATTTTGTTGCCCTGAAAGAACGAAAACTTGTTGCCACAGTAGCTGATTTTAACATATCTGCAAGATCTACAGTTGCTATTCAGACTAAACTATGTACAGACAATATGATTTCCTCGGACATGTTGAAGGTGGATTTGCAAAGGACAATTTCCATTTTGTTGTTAGAACTCTAATAAAAGCTAGGCCGAAAACTAAACGAATAAACTTTCAAGTATTGAATCTTATGGAGAAAAACTTAATTTTGCCTAAGAATATGCCCATTGCAGATACAATATTATCTGTTGAGGATAGAAATCTGAAAAGTGATAGCAAGGACCTTTCTCAGGGCGAGGAAGGCTTTCTTTCAGAAAATGATATCAAGATAGATCACCTGGAACTAGGAAAAAGAGAAAGTTTACTCATGCTTTTAAAAGAAATGAAAATTTCTCAGATGCCAGAACTGGGTAGAGTTGAAGTCAGTGAACATAACATTGGCGTGGGGGGAAGGCAATCCAGTAAAACAACGGCCTTATAGACTCCCCTTGCAAAAAGAGAAATCATTGGCCAGGTAGATGAGAAAATGCTAGTTAAAGAAATAATACGTCCTTCTATAAACCAATGGTCTTCGCCTATTGTCCTGGTTACAAAGTCTGATGGGTTTGCTCGGTTTTGTATTGATTATTGAAAAGTTAACTCTGTAACCAAAAAGGACGCATATCCTTTGCCCCGCACTGATGATACTTTACATGCGGCAAGTGGTGCTTGAGGAAAAATCCAAGGAATCAACAGCATTCACAACAAGGAAGGATCATTGGGAATTTAATGTTCTCCCTTTTGGATTAACCAAAGTGCGAGCTACCTTTCAACGCCTAATGGATCTCGTTTTGACAGGCATTCATTGGAGTCATTGCCTTGTTTACTTAGTTGATATCATTGTTTTTTGGAAGAACGTTGTGATGAGCATTTGCATCGATTGAGAATAGTCTAGAGCGACTAAATCAAGCTGGACTTACACTTAAGCTATTGAAATGCCAATGACCCAGAACCAAAGTAAAATACCTAGAACATCTTATTGACGAGAACGGAATCAGACCTGACCCTGCAAAATGCCAAACAGTGGAAAGCTTCAAATTGCCAAAAGGCAGAACGAATGTTAGGACATTCCTGTACTATTGACGATTTATCAAGGATTTTACTGTTACCACTAAGCCTTTAATAGATCTAAGGAAAACAAGAGTTAATCCAAAGTTTGAATGGTCAGAAAATGCACAAAACATGTTCAGTTCCCTTAAAGCTTGTTTGATCAACCCTGCAATATTGCGCTGTCTGGACTTCAAAAGTCCATTTATCTTGCAAATGGACGCGAGCAACTCAGGTTTAGGTGTCGTTCTTGATCAGGAAAAGGATGGGAAGGAAGTTGTTATTGCCTATGCAGGCCGTCAACTGAAGGATAGTGAGAGGGAATATGCCACAATTCAGAAGGAATGCCTTGCTATATTGTGGGGGTATCAGGCACTTTCATTACTTTTTTCATGGCCCACCACATTTTACTGTAGTAATGGATCATTGCCCTTCACAGTGGATTAAAAAAATGGAACTTAAAAAACATATGATCCAAAGGTGATTTTGTGAAATTCAAGTTTATTCCTTTTTGTGTAAAGCAGAGGAAAGATACTAGAAAGCTAATGCTGATGCACTGTCTTGCTGCCCAATTTTGTCCAGGTAAGAGGAGAATGAAAATTGTATAAAAGGTTGGAGCATTGGGGCTGTAGAATTAGTTGATATCAGCCTGGTACAAGATAGGGATGAGGAAATCAAGGAGATGAAAGACTATTTATCAAATAAAACATTACAAGACTGCCAAACAAAGAGGGATAAGATTGTGAAATACTCCTCTCTATATGTATTAGGAAATGACAGCTTTTACCATAAATGGACCCAAAAACTTCTTGGAAATGATCAAAGAATGCATAAGCACCTTGTTGTCCCTTTAGAAGAGCGAGGAAAGCTACTTCATCACTTCCATAACGAGTTGGGTCACACAGGAGTTGTAAGAACATTATCACGATTGAAAAAACAGTATTTTTGGAGAACAATAAAGAAAGGTGTAGCACGACACATACAAATCTGCAAATAATCTGCAAAGAAGAAATCTCCTAAAAGTATTCGGCCAGTGCCTTTAAATCCAATTTCAGTTAGTGAACCTCTTGAAATTGCTGGTGTCGATTTTGGTAGACCACTAGCGGTTACTGAGGTAGGCAACCATTACATTATGACCTTCCAAGATCAATTTATGTGATGGCCTGCAGCATACTCATTAAAAGAAGCAATGGAGAATGAAGTTATTGATTGCCTTAGGATTTTCTCGCATGACTTTGGATATCCTACGGCAATACAATCGGATAGAGGCTCAGCATTTTTATCTGATCTTGTGAAGAAAGCTTGTAAGATACTTAACATAAAGCATTATACGACTTCTTCATATCATCCACGAGCTAATGGCCTATGTGAGAGATTCCATAGTACTTTTAAAATGTCACTGTTGCTTTTGATTAACAAAGGTAAGGACAATTAGGACTTATTGTTACCAGATTTTGTAGGGGCTTTCCACACCACCCCACACACTATAATGAAGGAGAGTCCAGCATTTCTCGTGTTTGGTAGACAGTTCAACATCTCCCCCAAAATGGAATAGCAATTGCCAATTAGACAATCTGACACCGATTTCTTGAGTGAGAGTAAACAACTTATGGGAAGCGTATCAGATAGTTCGTGAACTGAATAAGAAAGAAAAGGACAGACAATATGGATTATGATAAAAAGCATCATGCTGAAACGTCAAATGTCAAATTCGGGGATACAGTTTATTTGAAAGCCAGCGAAAAGAAAAGTGGCCTAGATTGTGTTCACTGGTTAGGGCCTCATGAAATTGTGGAAATTTTTTCGAATGAAAACCTTAGGTTAAAAATGAACGACTCCAAAAGACACTCAGTGGTGAATATAAACAGATTGAAACCCGATAAATCTGACAAACTAATAGAAGTGAGCAAATTAGTCACTAAGATGCGGGACAAAATGCGTACAAGGAACAAAAAAGGTAGACTGGAAACTAAATATTTTGTTCAGATAGAGACCGGAGAAACTGTATGGGTTTGGGACAATTTCATAGATCAGAAATTAATTGAAGAATTTAACAAGGTTTAACGACTATATTTTCGCTTCTATCCTTTTATTTGCTTGTTTTGTTGAGTTAAATACTCCTACAAACTTCGATGTTGTGTTACTATCATGTTTAACCATAGAAAGTTGCTCGCAGATCCCTCTATCATTGGCCGATGGATCGCAGGTCTCTCTTCTATTTTCTCCGGATAGCATCCTGCATCTTCAATTCTTTTCCAGTCCCCTACGTGTCCAACCATCATTGCTCCTAGAGAAAGTAGAAGAGAGACCTGGAATCCACTGGCCAAGGATAGAGGGATCTGGGAGCCAACAGCCAAGTGCTCGCAGACCTACATTAGCCCCCATGTTTCCATAAAGGAAGGAAGGAATATAGAACCGTGTAGCCTAGGATAGGTTTGCGATCATTTTTTTACAATCATTTCTTGTACATATTGGTAGCAATTTTGCATTTCAATCCAGCCATGCCCATCAGGGGGTCAAGTGTCCTTTGCAGCAACATGTAATGTCAGAATTCCATCACCATGCTTGGCAGGGTGTTATGTGCTCCTTCACAGTGTCATGTGTTCTAATCAATCCATGGTCTGCTCAGCACAAAGAGGTAAGTGGAGACATGTTTAATCTGTGGGTTTGGTTGGGCGTATCTGTGGGTGTGGTAGGCCTAGTCTCATGTTGCTGCAAGTAAAGTATATACCTAACCCTTATAAAACATAATGGATGTAGAATCACACTTTAAGGTCCGTCATCACCATTCTCTGTAAAAACTGTGGCCTGTAATATGTCAGACAGTGTATAGTTTTTAGAATCTTCATTAAGAACATCGTGTCAGTAGATTGATGAATTTCGTTCCTTCTTAAAAGTTTTTATCCATATCTTCTGTTCAGCAATAATTGGCTGTGTTGTGCATTCCTGTGTGACTTCCTTCTATTATAGTCACTTAATACCAATTCAACAATACTATATGCCATAAAATTATCAGTAATAGCATATTTACAATAGGGTAGTCAGATTAAAGGATCCTCTTAATCTATGAGGATGTCTATAGGGTCCTGTGGAAGTGTCTACTGTGAAGTACATATTAGAGAAAGTCTTTGTAAGGCCTTTTTAAGAGAGAAATCTATCACAGGCAAGTAATTGCATTAAGATTATAGATACACATGCTAGGTAAGAAGAATATAGTTGTAAAACACACAGTCCAAGATACAATTATAGGACTAAGAAAAAATAAATGTATACAACTGGCAATAGTATTTTTGTTAGTTACCTCACATGTCTTCATATGTAACGTACGCAAGTAGGAAACAACCAAAGTAGAGTATGTGTAATCGTACATATTTTGGACAGTTTATTGTAATCCAACATGCATGAGCTTTATCATAATAACCATGCATCACCGTTCCAGCAGAACGGCAGTATGAAGTCCAGCAATGCACATAAAAAGTGTGCAGTAGTTTCAGCATTGTCATTGCAGTAGCATGAGTATTGGTGTAGAAAGATGGTAGAAGCATTTAGTGACAAATCTCTATAGGGTGTTTAAGTAATGAGCATAGAAAAGAAGGAGTCATTATGGGGGAGATCGTCAAATAGTATGTGAGCAGTCTCTTTGTGATTTTGCTGCACTGTCTTAATAATTATAAGCAAACATAGTATATAACCATTTAAATGTATAAATCACCCTTAAGTATAAACCACCCACATTTAAATATCAATTTAGAAGTACAAAATTGCCTATTAGTTGCCAATACATATAATCAAATAAATTTTTTCCAGAGGCTGAGAATTTTGAAATGAAAGTAAGGCCGTTAGAGAAGCCTGAATATCTTTGGACATCAAATATAATGCCCATATGTATCAAATATCAAGTGTGAGTGTGTGGGGCTGCAAAGTCGCTGGAGAAAAGGATAGGCATCACCCATAGGCAACAGCTACAAAGTGCATGCTAAGAATAACGCTAGTATGTGAAAAAATTAACAGAAAGAAAGAACTATGTAAAAACAGTACCTACACACATAGAGATTGATAGAAAGACCAATGGGCGATAACTGATGACAAAAGCTGATCATGTATTTTAGCCTAAATAATTAGAATGGTATATAATACCACATGGAGTTGTCAATGACGATATAGTAGATAAGCATAAGAAAACTAAAGTGAGTGGAACTGATAGTCATTATAAGAATAAAAGGAAAAGATACTTTGAAAAGTAGTATGTTTCTTGTGTTATACTTTTTCATATGGATGTGAGTGTGACACACAGATGAGTTGCACTGATTATAATGGTAATATAATACACCTCAGATTATGTGTGTATGCATACGAGAATGTGAATATAATAATGAACATCCAGCTCATAAAATAAAGAATGGAAGAGTTGGGTGATGAAAAGAGCTCTATGATGGAACACCATTGTATCTCCCAGCAAGTATTAAGCAATGGCCAGATTTGGTTCATCCTGCCTGGCATATATGGTGCATGAAATGATATTTATGGAGGACTTTATGATGCACCTCAATGAATGCATGCTTAATACGGAGCATGTTTGAGTAGATCCAATGGCTTATGGTAACACTTCATTTAGGCTAAACACTCACTTCTGCCCAAAACAACTGTTCAGTGTGAAAGTCCTGTGGCTGTAGATTAGAGCCAGGGAACTCCCTTTCCAGGGCCTACATCACATGTGTCGAACCCAGTTGGCCAAATTTGGCCCAAAATATAATCAGCATTGGTCCGCGACATCATATCAAATATACATTAGAGCTGGTCCACGGTTTGTATTATAGATTTACCTCAAACTTACTTTCTCATGTGTTCGTAATACCATGATTTAGTTGTTCCAGATTCTGTGTGTAAGTATCGCATCTCAGTTGCAGTTAATTTTTCAATAGATATTGAGTCCAGCCCGTGACTTAACTTCACTGTTCAATTTTGGCCTACTGTGAATTTGAGTTGGACACCCCTGGGCTACACACTTCAAAGTCCTTATATCCCCAATTAGGTTTTATAAAAGAACTTAATTCAAATTCGACTACTACTAACTAACTAATTAAACACCATTACATAACAAAAACAACAAAACACTTTACTTAAGTACAATTCTTCAGTTCAATATTATACGAAGAAGCAAAAATAAAGTAAGAGATATAATTCATAAAAGGTCTAATGTAAGATAGCTGAATTCTAAGGAGGAACTCTCTAAGTAGGTTAACTAACGAGAAGAGAGCCCCATTTCCTGTTTTTCTAAATTGCATCTGCATAAGCTTAACAGAGGCTAGAGTTGTATTCTTTAAATGTTTGCTTGCAAAGAATTTCACATAATTTCTAGTAGGTGTTGTAGTAATTGTTTTGAAATATAAACCTTGAAGACGAAGTTCTAATTTCCCTACGAAGCTCATTCCATAGCTTGGCCACCAGGTACCAAATTGAGCCCAGACTATACCGAAGAGTATTTTGCGGATCAGATAAAGATCATTATGTCATGACTGTCTCATTGCATGGTTATGTACTGTGGAACTTTGGAATAGGCATGTAAACAACTTAGTGCCAACATTGTCATTGCATCATAAACAAAGGATAAGAGTTTAAGTTTGAAAGCATCTGATACTCTAAGCAATTGTAAACCTTTAAATAAAGGCAAGGAATGTGAGAGAGCTGTCTGATGTGATATGACCCTTATAGCTTTCTTTTGTAGCTTAAATAGTGGTTCTATATAGGAACTAAAGGTTTGATCCCAATGAGGCATATTGATATCAATCAGATAAATATGATGGAAACCACAGGAGAACATTCCCTCTTATACCATAATGTTATAGTTTAGAGAGTTAGATGTTATGATTGACTTATTGTTGACTCTATTCCTTATGTAAATATTTTGAAAGCCATAAAACTTGATAGATAGCTATGAAATTTACAGTTACCAAAATGTTGTATAAGCCGCAATGGGAAGCATTTGTCCCAGAATATTCTTAAGACATGCTTGCATGTATTTAGGATGTTTTGCAACCAATTAGTCTTCAAGAATTGCATGTGTTTATGTGTGTCAATTAAGGAGACCTGCTCTGCTTTATACACATGTAGGGCACCTCTTACCCTTTCAAAGTGAGTGTAAACCTGAGTGTGATGGCTGGTAAAGAGCCAGTGATCAAGTGATGATGAGGATGAAGACACAAGATGTCTGGTGAGCTCATGAGCTAGGAATTTTTGTTGATGAGGCTACTGTCTGTAAATCACCACTGTTAATGTGTTTTGATGTTGACTGGTGTTCATGTGAGAACTTCATGGTAAACAACATTTTTTGTTAGTCTACCATGTCTTGTGAAGACCTTGAGGCCAGAAAATGATGTTGCTCTTGAGATTGCGAAATACAACTGGCCATGATTGAACACAAGTTTTGGAGGTGAATGCCAACATACCTCACCAATGAGGGCCGAGTGAACAAACTCCCCCTCAGTAAACTTGCCAACTGTAAGCAACTGACGAGCCCTGCCTTACCTGTAAGTTAGAAGAATTTTTGCAGCTAGGAATATTATTTATCTTTGGAAATGTGACTTACTTCCACTGCATCCAACAGTGATGATAGTATCGATGTTAAACTCCCTTTTGTATTTACTGACTTTCATTCCAAAATTGTGGTGTGTTTATGGAAAGACGGAATAATTGGGAAATTTGTTTCAACATTCTAAAAGTGAGCATGAAATAGTCATATCTGAGGAAATGCTGGCCAATAGTTTTTGATGAGCATTGCAAGTGAACTCAAGTGCACAGAGGATATATTTGTGCCATGTTAAAAATCCTGGCTTTGAAGCATTTAGGTTGGAAAATATGGGTCGCAATCCTCTGCCCCTTTGGGGTATTCTGGTCCCTCAGAAGCTTGGATGAGGATGGGTTTATGTGTAAAAAATAGGTTGAAGGCATGAAAATGCTTCTTAACTTGAGGAGTTATCTGTAAAATATTTTCACCAATAAAAAGAGCCCATTTTCTACTACTCTTGAGAGAAATTTTGACTTTGACCCGGACATGATCAATTGTAACCAAAGTCTGCAAATGTTCCTCTCTTCCTGCGATAAAGGCAGGCACAACTTCAATTATTGCTGAAATCTGTTAATTTTTGTGTTTCTTGTGCTCTGACATGTGAAACTAAAATCTGAGATGGGGCTCTGGTGAGATTGAAGACATCACCCAAGAAATGCCCTCTATAGCTTGCCCCTACTTAGAAGCCAGCTTTTGCCCACAAAAAGTGTGCTAAATGAGTGCAGTAGAAAGTAATGTTAGCACTAATCCCTTAGTGAAATCAAGCAGTTGTGAAAGATTTTGCTTTGTTATTGCTCACATGATTGTTGCTCTTCTCAAGCCTGATGTACAGAAATGTTTTTCATCATGTGGTATATTATTCAGGTGGTATATTTTACCCCACCTAACAGAAACTCTTGTATGAAAATTAAATAGTTATTCATTTCATCTCAGTTTTCTCTCCATTATTTCAGTACAGGTGATTATCCCCATATATTCCTGCCAGTTATTACTTCTGTTAAATCTTTTGCATTTTTTTACTTAGAACATCAGAATTACATGGGAATTGACGACAAGTATGGGCCAATTTGCTTATCTATTGTTCGAGAGAACATTGAGAGAATGGCTGTTCTCGGGCATTCAAAGGAGCTGGCAAAATGTGGAATCATTAAGTATCAGTACAGAATCATTCTTAGGACAGTTGATGTTAGCATTTTTTGTACTTTGTTGTTTGTTTTAAACTGTATTTTAGGTAATTCTTGGTACTTGAAGGATTTTTCATGCATATTGTAGCCTCGAAAGTGTGAAGTTGCAACAGAGTTTGTGTAAATCGGTAATTTTTCAGAGAAATTCCAATTCAGCTGGCAAAAAGAATTTTTAAAGTTGATATTGGAAAATGGGCATACCTTTAAGTTAAAGTTTTCGTATTTTGTCCGGCACTGAACATATGAGAGATTGAGTTTTATCTTCTAAAAACTGAAATTTAGCATTGAATATACTTTCTATTGAGATATTGTATGTATACTTATAGTCCCATTTTTGAAGAGATATGAGGATGGGTGTGGTCAAAGTATTAGGTGAAGCAGGAAAAGTATGAATATCATCTTGTTTTATCCCCAATTTTTTAGACATGCTTTGTCTTATGTACAGTATGAGCCTCTATCTCATTAATTTGTATGCCATATCGATCACCAGTGTTCTTGAGGGGCTTCATTTTATATGGAATTGCCTTTAATTGATAAAGTCCAGAAAACGGTTGAACTGTTGTTTGATGTTACTTTTTAATTTTGAAACTGGGGTCTGTAGTTCCCCCAAGGGATGCTACAAAGCATGTCTCAGCAATGGGATGTTAGTGGTGCTAGCAAGTTTTGGAGCTACATACCTTTAGGTCTTGTCTATCTCAAGTTGTGTAAAAATGCCAACATTCTGTATGCTAGATATGTTTATAGTTGTTACTCCTCGACAATAATTATTCTAGCATATATATATATATATATATATATATATATATATATATATATATATATATATATATATATATATATATATCCCCCTAGAGAACCATAATTCAAAGGGCCATGCTGTAGAGTACTACCTCGTAATTTTGTTTGGAAAGTTTAGGAACCACACTCACCTATCTTGACTGTTATGCAGTTTTGATGTGTTTGATGAAATACATTTAAGAAATGCCGTTCATCAAAGTATTTTAGTTTTTGTTTTACAGTGTGAGTATCAACGTAAGAATTAATTATTGTGTGTTTTGCGTTTGTTGGTGTGTATATTTATTATGTCTTCTTAGTTTTTGGTATTCTTTAAGTATCCAGCCTCAAAGGTTAGCATAGAGAGCTCAATTCCATGAATATAGGTTCTTGTAACACGTTAATAGAGTGTATTGTTTTGGGAAAGGGAAATATATTCAAGGCTCACAGTTCAAGTGATGGCACATGTGCAATGATAGTGAATAGAATGTGCTCTTTTCTCAGATTGATTTCATCATTTTTGAATACCTTGTAGTACTCAGGGTTTGTGCCACTCTATGAACTCCTTGAAATCTCCTTATATTTAATTTACGGTATTAAGTGTACTTACGTGTGCCTTTAATTCGAGCATTTTAGAGAAAACTCCTTAAAATATCCCTATTGCTGATCAAGTCTGGGAGGAAAAGATTTTCAGCGGGAGATGTTTTTGCAAGTGATATGCTTTTTATCAAGGAAACACCTAAAATACACCTTAAAAATTACTTTTTGATCCATAAAAGCTACTTACAGAAAACTTAAAATGCTATCTACTCACCGCAGCATGAAATCTGTGTACTGTCTCAAGTTGCAAATTTATTGAATGTATGATTTGGCATAGAGATCCCATAGCAGATTTTTGCTTCATGCAGACACATGTTGGAAGCTATTATACTGTTCCATGATAGTGTGATTGCAAAGAATTTGCATATTTCATTGCTTGTGCAGATCCTTAAACTCCTTGAAAAGTGTTTGAATTTGAAATGTCATTTCAAAGGCACTTGAAACTCAATGAAAATGAGGATTTTTCCTTGAAAATTGGTCCAACTCCTTGAAATTGGTGAATGTTTAGTGTTTATTTCGGTCACAGCAGCAAACACAGCAAAAATATTATTTTGAGAGATGTCCGAAAGAAAGTTTAAAGAAAATTGTACAAGAAAAGTCTTCACAAGTCAAGAAATGTCTCGTATTTGGTATTTTAGGCTTCCTGTTATTCACATATTTGCTGTGAATGTCAGTTTTGAGCTCCTTGGAAACTTTTATTTTAGTCCTTGAAAAGTCCTTCAAAACTCCTTGAAGTTGCATGTCGAAATCTTGCACGAGCCCTAATACCTTTCAAGGCCCTCTTACTATGAAACTTACTACATTCCAACAACAATGTTTTGTGTAAGTGTGAAATATTACTAATTTAATTTTATATCCAGAAGTTCTAATTTTCAGCCTGTTTAGCTGAAGAACTGCTCTTCAGAGAAGCATTGCTTTGCATGTTAGAGGGGTTACTATTTACTCTTTACTACTGGATTGATTTTGCTTCAACTTGTAATTTTTTATAGGTAGTTCATTGTTTTATCAGTTGCATTTGTTTTATTTGCAGCTGCTCACATTGAGGGGCACCGTCTTGGAGGATTCCATTCCATCAACAAGCAGACATGGGACATCCAGGCCTTTGCCAGCAAGGGACATTATAGAATTTTGTTTTCCTGAATTGCAAATAAATTGTCTAAAGACAGCTATTTCAGGCCCAAAGGTTGGTTGTTGATTATAAAGACATATTCCTACAAATTTTCAACAAATCAGTATGTAATTTTTAAGACTTTCAACGTTTGATAGCATAAACTCGCTAGAAAAGGCAACCATTCTGGCTAGCCTGGCTTAAATCACAACTCTGGTGTACCAAATTGATTGATAATACTTAATTCTTTGCCATCTCTTGGTAGGAGAGGTAAGATTCCTTGTAGCAAATTGTAGATTACCATAAATATTGAATAGCCATCCAGTGTTTGAACTTATGTGTAAATGCAACAATCTTTCTGTTTGATATTTTCTTTCATGTCTGTTGTTGAAGTTCCTTGATGTGATTATAGATATATGATTATATACACCAGGTGGAAATTGTGGCAAGATTGAAATCTGTCTGAAATTTGAGTGAAATTCTCTTTTGCCTACTTTTAATATATTGTGGAAATGAATTGATTGTTGAAATGTAGGCCATGTCACACTTTGCATGGTATCCTACTCTTAGACAACTAAATATCTAATTTTACAACAGATCATATCCCTGTCTTATCCATCACTACTATCTCGATAATAATTCATTGGATTTCCTGAATGTCATCAGCATCTGTGTCGAAGGTCTTGGTAAAACTTTCCAGAAGTGTAGTAGAAATTATCCAGGATATCTCTTCTTCATCTGACCAATAATTATCTGCCATATGCCTTCTATTAACAATATCAGGATTCCTGCATGCCACTCATCTGTGTTGTGCTGCTCCAACATTTATAGAATGTGCCAAGGTAAATTAAAAAATGATTAAAAGTTACGGTTTTGAGCACTTCTCTGTATAACCATGTTGAATTATGTACATTGTGTTAGGCCTGATTACATTCCCATGCAAGTGGTTCCAGTATGGACACCTGACAATGACAATATATACAGAAAATGATGAAGAAATTTCAGTTTAAAGGTAATATTGGATAGTTCCTTAAGGTACACCTGAGGATCTCTAATGACACTGTAGTGTGCCACTGAAGAGCGCTTTACATTCACTGGCATGGTTGATATAGATGTGTGAAAGTTTACTGGAAACATGAAAGTGAAGATACTATTATAGTTCTGTCTATGTAAATTGAAGGCAAGCAGGTAATAATGGCTTTTGCACATTTCTGAGTTAATGTTGGCACATAATGTCAGCCTTTTCTTGGTTGCTGCTTAAGCACAGCACACAGGGAATATGTACACACACACACACACACACACACACACACACACACACACACACACACACACACATACACACATATATGCAGACCGTACGTGTTTTCATAGTAATCTTGATCTCGAATCAAATATAGTAAACACTTATCCACCATTAGGCACTGGTGTAGAACCATTACGATGCCAAGCAATAGGAAGGAAGTTGAAGTGCTAAAGTAGTTTCTTCTCGGTATTTAGCTCTGAACAGCTATTTGTTGTGTTGATAGGTCTAGATTTATGCCTTGATACATGCAAACAGAGATCAGCAAGTCTGTAGTACATGATAAATTCGCTATTGACAGCAGCACATTCTTACAGACACCTTCGTCAATAGCCAGGATATCTGGAAACAGATAACATTAATCACTTTTGAAGCCGAGCATTGTTTGACTTAAACTAATAGCAAGACAATGCTCAAAGGCAGACCTTCCAACCTCTGAAAACCTAAAACCGTGAGATCTTAAAATTTGACTTGGAAAAACGTCGACATTCAGGCTCAAAAGTGTGAGATTTTTGCCAGTGACAGAAACATGAGGGAAGATAGTAAACGGGCTTTATCACCTGCCAATATTTAGAGGACATTACTTGTTACTCTACAATGGGCGAAGGTGTCTTATCTCATTCCATGAACAGGCTTGCCCCCTTACAAATATTTGTCTCTTATGAAATGGTCTTAAGCAAAAGAATTTTATATTGAATGTCTACCTTACTGTTGCCATGCACGACCTGTTGGATTAACATTATTACTTCTCTGTCTGGTGTTATTTATTTACGATTTGCTTAGTAAGAGTTGAAGAAAGTCTACTGAGAATATGGTGCGAAATAGTTTAATGCTGCTCTTCCTGGTTTTGGCGATATGCTCTTTTTGTGGTAAAGATTTTGTGTCCTTAGGCCGCCATTCTTGGCATTTTAAGAGCAAACTACATATGAATGAGGGGAGCTTTGGACATAGTGCACAGCAAACCCGTCAAAGTACCGAAGCAACAATTACCAATGTAAACACGTCAACTCCAAGCAACTGCCACAATGTAACATGCTGTTGTGGCAAAGTTTGTAAAGGGCTTCAAGGATTGAAAATGCATCAACGGAATTGCCTAGCAATTAAAGATTTACACGGTGAAACTTTCGAAGTTATGCAGGAAACTATGTCGGAAAACAGTGATCATAATTTTGATTTTGAATTGGACGCACAGTATGAATGTGAAATGCCAAGTATCAAAAGAGGAATTAAACTACCAAAATCTGATGAGCAATGGTCAACTGCCAATTTATTTTTTCTCAATGCTTTGCCGATTTCTGGAATAAATTCATCCAATTTAAATGAATTGATACAAATACTGAATGCCACTATTTACAGTTATTTCGAAGAGAATTTTGGGTACTCAGATGAAGTTTATCACGAAGAACTTATTAGAAAATACAAGGACATGCCTAAACGATCGTTAAAATCTAATTTGAAATTTTTAAAACAGACCCAGGCCTCTCCACTTGAAATCAAATACGTTTCGCGCCTACTACGTAATAAACTACGAAACACAGCAGGCAAGCCTACCTCGGAAATTGACCATAATGAGCAAATAAAAAAGAACTTCTGGGGATATGTAAAAGCAAACCTAAAGCATTCCAGTTCCCTCTCGCCTTCCTTTGATATAGAAACTTGCAGAACTTTTATTCCAGGATTTCTTTCGTTCTAACAATTCTTCAAGAACTTTCACAATCCCAGACTGGATACCGTCTCTCTCTTCGCCAGTAGTTCAATACAATCCTTCTCCACCTTCATATCAACAAATAACTAAAATTATTCGCAGAATGAAAGCTTCGGGTTCACCTTGTCCTCTTGACAAAATTTCTATAATTCATTTTAAGTTATGCCCATACCTTCGCTCTTATATCACTGAGGTAATGTGCCTGATATGGATTTCTGGCAATATCCCTGATGAATGGAAAAAGGCTTGTACAGTTCTAATACACAAAAGGGGTAACACATCCGACCCCAGCAACTTTAGGCCAATTCCGCTTGAAAGTGTGCCCTTGAAAATCTTCACTTCTTGCCTGCGCGATTCTATGCTTCCTTTCTCACCTCCAATGGCTATATTGAACACAATATCCAGAAAGGCTTCCTTCCCAAGTTGACAGGTACTTTTGAGCACACTGCTCAAATGTCAAATATCATCAACAAAGCTAGGGTCAAGCAAAGGTCACTTGTAATCACACTCCATGATCTAAAGAATGCTTTTGGCGAAGTTCACCACAATCTTATCCCAGAGGTACTGCGCTATCATCACATTCCACAACATATTCAAACCATGGTTCAGAGTCTCTGTTATAACTTCCACACCTCCATACTTACTACTTCATATCAAACCCCATTCTTAAAGGTTGGAAAAGTAGTTCTTCAAGGCGATTGCCTCAGCCCTCTCACTTTTAACCTCTGCGTTAATATATTCATTAAGTATATATCGGACCCCCTGTTTACTCAATTTGGATTTACAACAAGCACCCTTTCTCCTTTACATTGGTTTCAGTTTGCAGACGATGCAGCGGTAGTTACTGGACATGAACAAGAAAACCAAACACTCTTAAATCATTTCACGAGATGGTGTACCTGGGCAAGCATGTTAATCAGAGTTGATGTGTCTCTTTCGGAATCAAGAAATCTTCTACTTCATCTATCCAATTTCTTCCAAAACTGATCATTAACAGAACTGGTCCCTGTCGTCAATTTAGGTGAATCATTCAAGTACCTAGGACGCTATTTTAATTTTTCAATGGACAATAGCAAACACATGTCAATTCTTTTAGAAACTACAAATGATTTGATGACTAAAATTGACCAGCTCCCTTGCCACCCCAAATACAAGCTATCGTTGTATCATCGTTTTATTCTTTCTAAGATTGCATGGCACCTAACAATTGCTGACCTCAGCAAAACATGGGTAGTGCAAACTTTGGACACAATAGTGGCAAAATTCGTGCGTCATTGGCTCGAATTGCCCATTACTGCTACTCTGAGCCAATTAATTATTAGCAAATCTAATTATGGTCTGAGTCTTATTCTTCCTTCAACAAAATTCATTCAATGCCAAACAACTATACGAAATGCTCTAAAATCCTCTCCCAACCCCGATATCAGACATCTATGGCAAGATTCCAGTCAGTATACAAATGTACAGTATGATCACTACACAAATACAAAACAAGTTTTAAAAGCCATTCAACAGCAACACCAAGGTTGCCTTGAACACGAATTGACATCCCAAGGCTTCATTGTTTCATCAATAATCAAATTTGCATCTCCAAAAGTAACTAGCCTTTGGTCCACTGTTCAACAAAGTATGCCCAAGAAAATTTTCAATTTCTCCTTGAAATACTTAACCAACACTTTAGCAACCCGCAAGAACCTCTTTAAATGGTCTATTGCACAGTCGTCTGCATGCTCCTTTTGTCTTCAGTCCGACACACTACAACACATCGTTTCCAGTTGTAAGTCATACCTCAATCAGGGTAGATATACTTGGAGGCATGATTCAGTCCTTAACTTTATAGCCAACTCACTATCAGCGCTCCCAAGTTGCTCCATATACGCTGATCTTCCTGCTTTTCTGTCCCCTTCTCTGGTTACAGGTGATTCTCTTCGGCCTGACCTTCTTTTGATCACCAATAACAAACCTCTGTACATCCTTGAGCTTACCATAGGATTTGAAACTAACATTAAGGTCAATAGCGATCGCAAAGCTCTAAAATACAATCCTCTTCTTCATTCATTACGTTCAACATATCGTCAAATAAATTTCATTAACTTATCCTTAGGTGCTCTTGGCACTGTAGGATCCTCCCCAGACTCTTTCAGTGAACTACTTAAGGCAGTTGATTGTGACAGCAACCGCAAAAAGCTATCCTGTCGAGGATCATGAGCATCACCATAAGATGCACATATTACATATTCTGTTGTCGCAATAAGCCATGGACAAGTCCAAAATTACACGGCACATGAATATGGATTATCTCGGTAATTAACTAGGCTTTTCTTTTCTAATACGCTTGATTTTTGTTTTGTTTGTTTTTTTTATTTTTGTACCACTGTGACAGCCAATTGTACATTGCCTTATATAGTGAGATGTATAATTGTAATTGGTTGATATATTGTTGAAATGAAAGTTTGAAAAAAAACTTTTTATGTACTATATGTACTCAACTATATTGTGTTTTTCTTCATAGTTCATGGCTTTGCTGCCTTTTTAACGTGTTTTAGAAATTTGCTCTTCTGGAGAAAAGCTGAGATTTTGAGGT
The DNA here is from genome assembly GCA_018155075.1 of Cassiopea andromeda. Classification (NCBI taxonomy): domain Eukaryota; kingdom Metazoa; phylum Cnidaria; class Scyphozoa; order Rhizostomeae; family Cassiopeidae; genus Cassiopea; species Cassiopea andromeda. The sequence goes on along the minus strand of WIPJ01032749.1, from coordinate 271,477 downwards.
TACATGATGAGACCGTGAGATTTGATTGGAAACTGTGAGTCTCACGTGTAAATGGTTAGTGTTGGAAGGTCTGCAGAGAAAGCAGTAAATGCTGTCATATTGAGATTACTAAAAAGCAAGCAAAACAGTGCACAAATGGGTCGCATATGGAACTATGCAGGAGAATCAGAAGGCTGGGCTTTTTTACTGCAGACCAACTGGTAACTATTAGAGATGTGTTGAATGTTCAGCAACTGAAAACAAAGAGATATAAGTATTGTACATGAGAGCCAACCCAATGAAAGAGAAGGGATACCAGAAACACTTAAAGTTCCTATGGGATGAATACTACCCTGGGATATGATTGCATGACATCTAGAAGAACAAGTAAGGAATATCAAGAAAAAAAGTGTAATAAGTGAATTTGACTGCAAAATAATAGAAGCAAACTTTGATATGCACCCAGTAATGCAGGAGGATACCTACCACATCACACAAGAGCACCTTAACAGTGAAAGTCAAACAGATGAGATACATATTGAGATACCAAGTATTAGGGAGTTTGCTAGTCCTCAACATGAAACTGATATAGATCATATTGGCCCAGCATAAATGCTGCTATAGAAGAAAGAGAATACAGAAGTACAATAAATAATTCACCATCTGAAAGCCTACTCAAGGTTATCTGTGGACCTGTGGACAGTGAATGTAATGTACTATACCAGGGCTTCTCAAACTATGGGTCGCGACCCCAGAAGGGGTCGCATAATACAATTTTGGGGTCGCGTAACACTAGCACGAAGTTGTTGCATGGTCATAATAAATTATTTCGACGCTTTTAACGTCAAGCTAATAGGCTATCCGCTTCCATGAAATGTGTTTTTGAGGATTAACCGCACCCGCTGTTTGGAAATATCGAACAATAGCGTGTAACCAGTCATAAAAATTGATGTATTGTTATGCCATTATTGCAGCGACATGCTGACTAAAACTAACTTAATTGCTCGCATTACGATGTCAGAGTAGCCTAGTTTTTGATAGAAGCTTTTTAACTACGCCACTCTCGCTGATAGCACTTAAACCTAACTATTCCGAGACCATAGAAGGACTTTAGAGTTAGACTAAAGTTTTAAGCAGTTACAAGATTGATTTCACTATGGACCAGTGGTTAGGATTAGCAGATTCAATGTAAAAATGTGGTAACAATGCAAGCACAAAGAAAATAGATGATAAATCAAAAAGAGAAAGGAAATATGATGACTCATTTTTGCAATATGGATTTACTTGTAGTTGTGAGGACGGAGTGGAAAAACCTCTTTGCTTAATTTGCAATGAAGCTTTGTCTGCGGAAAGCTTGAAGCCCTCTAAGTTAAAAAGGCATCTTAACACTAAACATGCGGAATCTTTGGACAAGCCAATACAGTATTGTGAAAGACTTCTCAAGTTTTCAAAGAAGCAGAAGAAGTTCAGAGAAAATTTTTTCACTGTAAATGAGAGATATATGCGTGCTTCCTATGAAGCCAGTTATTTGATAGCAAAATCAACCAAACCTTTCTCGGTTGGTGAAAATCTCGTTTTACCTGCAGCTGTTAAAAATGTCAGAAATCGTACACGGAAAAAAGTATGGCGACAAAATTCGTAAAATACCCTTATCCAATGACACTGTTGCTAGAAGAATTGCTGAAATTAGTGACGACCAATTGCAGCAGCTAATCACTCGCCTGAAGAAAAGTCAAAAGTTTGCAATTCAGCTTGACGAAACGACAGACGTATCAAAAAATGCACAACTGCTACTTTACGTGCGGTATGTACATGAAGAAAACGTTGAAGGAGAAGTGCTATTTTGTCAATCTTTAAAAAGTCACACCAAAGGTGAAGATATCTTCTTTAAAGTCGATGAATTTTTTACTACTGCAAGTTTACAATGGGAAAATTGCATTGGAGTTTGTACAGACGGCGCAGGGGCAATGATGGGCAAGCATGCTGGGTTTGTCACAAAAGTGAAACAACATGTAACTACGGAACGCGTTACGTTTACTCATTGTATGATGCATAGGGAGGCACTCGCAGCCAAACATATGTCATTTGATCTCCACACTGTTCTTCGAGATGTTGTCAAAATAATCAACTATATTAAAAACAACGCTCTCAACAGTCGTTTATTTGCAAATCTTTGCAAAGAACAAGATTCACATTATACAAGCTTACTCATGCATGTGGAAATCAGGTGGCTATCGAGAGGCTACAGTATACAAAGGCTATTACAGTTGAAGGATGAACTTGTCATGTTCTTGACAGAACAGAAGTCTGCTTTTGCCGAACTTTTTCTCAATGATGATTGGGTTCTTAAGCTATGCTATTTGTCTGACATTTTCGGAAAATTGAATGATTTCAACATATCTCTTCAAGGAAAAAAATGCAACATTTTTACTTTTAAAGATAGAATTGAAACTTTCATTAAAAAGCTTACTATATGAAAAAATAGGACAGAAGATGGTAATTTGGAAATGTTTGCTGCTACGGATAATTATTTAACTGAAAGAAACTTGTCCAATCTCATGAGTGTCAAGGTCATATTTGATCATTTGAAAAGCCTTCAAACACACTTTCGAAAGTACTTTCCTACGGACATTGATCCAGGAAATGAAAGTTGGATTCGTGAACCATTTGTAAGGCAATTGTCAGATGTCACATACCTGTCATTAAAAGCCCAGGAAGAGTTTACAGATTTATCTAGCGACAAAAGTTTGGAACTTCTATTTTCAAAACAGACTTTATGTGATTTTTGGATAAGGACAAGAAATGAGTACCCAACCCTTTCTGAGCTAGCCCTTGACAAACTCTTGCCCTTTTGCACTACATATTTATGTGAAGCGGCATTGTCAAAACTTACAGCCATTAAGTCAAAAAACCGACCCTCTTTGGAAACTGTTGAAGATGCTCTTCGCCCCGCATTGTCTTGTATCATTCCACGAATGGATCACTTGTGCAAGAAACACCAAGCGCATCCATCCCATTAAATGTGGTTGAACAAATTTTTTGTCATTCTTTTGTGTTTGCATTGTTTTGTTATAAGCTAACTGCCAGATGTCACACATCTTAGAAGACAAACATTTCTCATGTAATTCGCAGTGGAAGGTAACGTTTTAATGTCATTAATGTGAATGTGCCCATAATGGGGACGCGTAGAAATATCTTTTTCAAAATGGGGTCGCAGAACAAAAAAGTTTGAGAAGCCCTGTACTATACAACAGCAATAACCACTTTGGAGCACCAAAGAAAGCTACACGAGATCAAAAGGAATACCCAATTTAGGGAGAATCAGAATGGCAAAAACGATATGAGAATAGAATTAAAGCTATTAGAAGGGAACTATCCTATTCTTACATCTTGATTGAGTGCAATGAAAAGCAGCATTTACACCATGGCAAGAAAAACAACATGGACCGGCAACAACCAAAAAATGATAGCACTTTGAAAGACCTACAAATTATTCAAGAAAGAAGGTACATAAATAGGCTGTTTACTAATTCCCCCAAAAATGTTAAACACTCTATGAAAGGACAAGGAATAGGCAACTTTCACATGTCACATGACCATTGCATAATTTAACTACTGATTGGTTGATCCTCAATTGGAGGGCAAGTGTCAGGAAAACATTGCTTGGTGTTGTGAGCTGTGTGTTGTGGATGGTGAACAGCATTTATTTATCATTGCTTTGATTGTGTTGTTTGTTTTGTGTCATATACAATGTTAGTCAAAAAGCTGGACAGTGTTATTGGTAGGAATACGATGATATTTGCGAGGAAGAATGGTATGTTGTTGTCAGTTGATCGAGCGTTACCACTGATGAGTTAAGGCTGAAGACTACTTCTTCCATCAACTCAAGAAAGACAATCAAAATGGGATTTCACAGGTGAAACTGTCTGTTCTATCTTTATGCCAAACAGATCTAACTCAGGAGCACGAAGAACAAGAAGACAGAAGCAAGATTATGAAAAAAAGAACCGAACATTTAATGCAGTTGATATCAAAGGTACATTTCACGTATTTAGGCCTAAAAATCTTCGGAATGTACAAAGCTCTATTTTTGGAGCTCAGTGTTGAAACAATAGAAAAGGGTTGAGGTGTGTAACTACTTGAGTATTTGGCTTGTAAAACTGGATTGTACAGTACACGCATAGTTTTTGGCGCTCCAGAAATATTCCCTGGCTTAGCTTCAGCGTGCGGCTTACAAGAAATGCACCCTGTGTTTTGATGCTCTCATCTACGTTCATCCTCCTAACAATTGAATCGTTAGTTGCTCGTTAGTTAATGGTTTATGTTTTTCTCATTATTTCTATTATGTCTTGATTTTGTACAGTCTTTGTTACGTACTATACCTGAGCAGAACTATGAAGGGGTTCTAGATATTTTTAGACATTGGGGCAGATACTGTTGCACATGTATTTTATATGTAGCACACTTCTATGTGATTTACAAAGTTGTAAATAGGTGACTTCCCATTGTTTCCATTTTTTGTGTTTATATTTGATGTGTGCACACCTGTGTAGTCAAAAACGCTATGTTTACGCTTACATAGTACTGAGGAAAACGGATATTGCGTTAAGCAATATGCCTTGAACTTGTTGTGCAGTTGGTTGTGCGAACAGAAAAACTGGAGACGAAAAATATGTATGTGTATAGAAACAATATAAATGTAAAAATAAGAAGAAAAGGGTAGTCCCAGCAATGAGTGGTAATAGGCACAAGGTTGACAGAGTATGGTGCGGTATTATTTGAAGCGCGTATGCGTGTATACGTGTGCCTGAGCATGCATATATGTGTGTAGAAGGAAATAAGCATTTTGGTACGATTCATCAGCTATCAACCTGTAATCAGCGTTTCGGGGGTTTCATGACAGTATGCTATTGATTGCAGGCCCCCCAACATCCAAATTAGGATACTATCGTACCTGGAGAGGAGCAGAGGTGTGTTAGTTGTGAAAGTGGAAAAACATACAATAATTCCAGTTGTTAGTAATAACTGGAGGTGATAGAGATATGACAATAATAATCATCATATCTTACCAATCATATTGTGTGTATATAAAGTCGATGTTAGTCAGCCATATTGAAATGTATAAGGGTGTCTTTTATGTTTTTATTCCTCGTAAAAGCCACTACTGGTTTTATGGAGAATAAATCCTGTAGTTCATCATCCTCCTGGATAAGTTGCCAGTAATCGTGTAGTGTTTTACCAACTTGGGACGTATTTGAATTGTAGGGAACAACAAAAAGTAATTTAATCGTAGGGGAGTGATGGTAGTATTGTAATAAGTTGTTACGTGACAGTGAATGTACCTTAGCAAAGATTTCACTAATAAGACCAATGTTATAACCACGTTTAATGAGTGTGGCCTGTAGATACTCTAAATGGTGAGCGAAATCATCATCATTAGAGAACATCTTGCTTCCGGTTTGTCCTCAGTATTTATAAGAAACTGATCATAAAATGAGTTTTTACCACGATCAGCTTGAATATTTATTAGAGTGATTAAAATGAATGTGGTTGAGTCAAAGGGCCTAACTTAATCCTTGCTTTTATAACTTACCCATGTACTGCCTGTAGTAAATCAGGCATGCCACTAGAGGGGGAGGTTCTAGGGGTCTAGGCCAATGCTCTTCTAAGCCAATGAACAAAAGTGCCATTTTTGTAGTGCCCTCTATATACCATAAAAGGCATTTTTCCCAAGATGAAAGTGGCTTGATTCGGAAAATTTTCTGGTGGCTTTGCCCTCCGGCCCCCCTTTCCCCCTGCCACAATAAGAATTATCAATAAGAATTATTGGTCTTCAGAGCAGCGATATCAATAAAAATCCCACAGTATTTCCTCCACTAATGAACTACTTACTAGAGAAGCATCAGGTCAAATTGGAACAGACATGGATTATTAAGATAGGTTTCAATGTACTGAGTCAGCAAACTTAAGAAACATTCCTATGAGGACTTGTTTTCCTTTTGTAACTATAGATGAATGCTGAATATAGTATTTTTCCTACTTCCCAAAATTGCGTTTTATGATGCTCTGAAAGGTCTAACTTCAAAATATTTTTCCTTGCTCCACGCATGTGTTCATAGCGCTCCTTTGTTCCTTAGCTTATGGTTACTGCAGTTGTAAATTTTGCACACATTTAGAAAGATAAATTAGTTTTTGCTTACAGCTAACTTATTTGGGTGCTTCCATTTTTGTACTGTACCATGACATTTCATAGTCAATAATTCTCTTTCAGCAATGGTGCCCATAGTGGCTGTGAGTAAGTTAGCAATAAACGTAGTTGTTGATAAAGGGGGCACTATCAAGTTGTTGGCCGCCACTGCTAGGTTGCTTCTGCTATTCCTCTACTGTATTGATTCCATGTTCATATTAGTTGTAAGAACCATTGCACAACATGATTAGCATAGTCTTTTCTAGTGTTCTAGAGGTTATACTTCTGAAACATGTTTTGCCCGACGGCTTAGCAGCTGGGAAGTTTCCATTGCTGCTCTACTTTGTTCCTTCTATGCGCAATTGAAATAGATAAAAAACTAGTATGAAACATATTATTAGCTTCGAACAGCGATCAGTCTCTGCGAAAAAACTTCTCGACAACGTCCCAGAACCTCTTGGAAAACTCCTGGAATTTCATTGCAAAATTCAAGTGGTCACTCTGATAACAGATGAGGTCCTAGACAATGTTGTGAGGAAGACGGCGAATAGCAAGCCTGGTATAGACATGCCTTCAGGGGTTTTGATTCAAAGATTGAAAAGCATTACAAAAATGTATAAGGAATAGATGTGGAAGTTACTTAATAGTGAGATAGAACCCCAAATTGTCCATTAACATCCAAAACATAACTATTGCCGAAGAACAAAGCAACCAAGCAGGCACAGAACTACAAACAGATAGCCCTCCATAAGACCATGTACAAAGTATATACAGCTATCCTGGCAGAGTTGATAAGGCAGCATTGTCAATAGAACAACAGAAGTGCATGCAGCAGGAAAGAGGGGGCGTTGAGGATGTACAAACCAGTTAATGATAAATAAAGTTGTACATGTTGAAGTAACCAGTAAATGGAGGAACTTAGTTACAGCCTGGCTAGACTATAAAAAGGCGTTTGATAGTTTACTGCGCACTTAGATGGTTAGAATAAGTAGAAGCTTGGATAATGAGAGGCTTAGAACTTGCAAAAGTACCAAAAAATCATAAACTAATGGTAAAATGGAGAACACTTGTATTTGTACAGTGAAACTTCAAGAGTAAGAACCTGATTTTTGAATTATCTTAGAAGGACTATACAGGGGGATACATTGAGTCTTCTACTATTTGTAATTTCTGTCAATCCGCTATCACGTTTACTAGAAAAGGGTAAAATTCGGCATGAGTACTAATCAAGAGTGCAAAAGATCTGGAAATCAGTTTAATAGCCACATCAAAGCAATGGCACAAAATGCATATGCTGTGGCACTAGTGACTCTGAAAGTAGGAGTTCTAAAGTGGACAAAGGAGGAAATTAGAGAATTAGATGTAGCAACAAGAAAACTATTCACATTACCTGATTGTTCCATAGAGCAGGAGACGTTGACAGGTTATATGGGTATAGGAGTAAAGAAGGAAGGGCATTAGGGAGCATAACAATCTTATATGAGATAAGAATAGTAGGTATAATGAGACATTTTCAACAACCTGAAGATCAGCATAGTTTACTGTTTGAACATTAATGAAGGAACATGAATAAGATACAATAATAAGACTGGGAAAAGAGTTTGTAGAATCCAGAGAGACATATATATATATATATATATATATATATATATATATATATATATATATATATAT